>OX411766.1:15786637-16154658 GCA_948252205.1 Orthosia incerta | reverse complement strand
TTTGTTTGCATGCCTCATCGAGTGGGGCGTGTCGTTGCCGTTGTGAAGAGCTCATTGAGTAGATAAATACTGTATTTTTAACACGCTTTTATTAGCTTGGTATGTATCTATGTATCAACGTAACGGAATCTTTGAACGTGATTTTCACCCCCTTGAAAACTTCGGATTGATTTGAAACTTTGCACACATATCAAGGACCCACAGAACAAAAAAAACGCCTACTACAATAGAAGTCGCAAGTGGGCGGGGCCCGCGTACCCCGAGTTTTGCTCAGTTCTGCATATGTTTCCTTCCGCGCACACACTACGCACATCAGTCTTGGTTCAACCGTAACGGTGACAAAAACTTGAAAAAAAATATAATAATGCCTTATTGTGCTGTTTTAGAATGTAAACACGATAGCAGAACCAAAAATGTATCTAATGTAGGTATATCTTACCATCGGCAAGTCTTAATTTATTTTATTTCGATAAAAATGTAAAAACAATATTTTATTAAACAAGACAAGTAAAAGTTGATTTTATGATGTTAAATTTAAGGTCTACTTTCTTTAAAACTCAAACTTTGTTCTCGAAGATTCCAACTATGCACATGTCACATTCAGCTACTCAATTAGAGATTACCAATATCGATAATGAGTTATCGATACTTTAAACTTACAATATTCGAAAAAATCTTCTTACGCGCGAAAAACATAACCATTTCCTTGCAGCCGTGTAAAAATAAAGATTACGACGAATTGAGAACCTCCTCCTTTTTTTGAAGTCGGTTAAAAAGACAACAGCCTTCAAAATCAACAAGGTGTAATAATAATAACACATGAACATAGAACCTCCTTCTTTTTTTAAGTCAGTTAAAAACTGGCTTATGTGTTAGTCTGAAATTTAAGATCTACTGGTGTATAGACCTAAATTTCATCAGTTCATTAAGGAAGTTAGTCAAGCTAATCATAATAAGAGTGTAGCCGCAGGCGAAAGCCTAAGCTTCCCATATCAGTAGGACGTATTGCATTTGTAGTGTAGTCTATCGCATAATTAATAATAGTACACCAAAGACTACCTAAAGTACTGTATTTCCTTTCATTTTTTAAATCCATCCAAAGGTTGTCTTGAAAAGATCGCTTTTAGCGATAAGGCCGCCATTGTGTCACCCAGTGTAATGTTTTCTTGGTCTATACTTTCTGTAACTTATATGGTGTACATAATAAAGAGTATTCTATTCTATAATTCTATTGATAGAAAAAACACCACATACAATCATTTTCAAAATCGGATCAGTAGTTTACCATAAAATATCTTAATTATTCTTTCTATAAATCGTAAGTATTAGAATAAATTTATATAAAAACTTGATTACAAACATAATAATATTTATCGACTCTAGTTATTGACTGTATTTTATTTGAATATAAAACGGGATGTCGATAAATAAGCCAACGACAGTGGTACATCCCTACAGGAGGACGGGTAGTAATGACCTCATTTCGCAAATATAAATCTTATCGTTAACGAAATACGGCTTTGAATTGAATGCATTTATTATAGTGACATCTAGCGGCGGGTAGCGTAACTTGCTAATTAAACTATTACGTGTACGCTTTAAACGGAAAAAGTAATAAATACTCAAAACGTGTAGACAATAAACCAACTCTATGGTCATAAAGCTGTGGTTTATTTTCAAATAAGCGACGACTGACATATTTTCTACTTTCATCTAAAAATTAAACTACCAATCACACTAAAGATTTCTTAGTGTTATGAAATACAATTAATCTGTATATGTGTGAGTTTGGGTACGCTGGTTCCGATACTAATGAAGCTATATGCGACTTCTACTGTCTTCTCTGTTCTGTGCAAGGACCGATAACAATGCAATAATTTAGTCAAAGTCAAATATATTTATTCAACTAGGCCAATAGGCGGCACTTTTGAAAGTCAAACAAAAATTAAAATTTACAAGTAATAAAAGTTGATTCTACCGTGCGCGTTTAATTTGTTTGTAGCGACTCCAGGGAGTACTGTAGCGACTCCATTAATTGTTTATTAATAGAATAGGTATTACTTTAGGGAACTTGCATATAAATAATATTTTAAGTTAACTGTTAATTACCGCTAGTTTAATTATTCTCACGGCTTGCGCGCAGATGTTCTTGCATGTTATAATAGGTTATTGTAATGTGCAAGGGACCCTCCTTTGGAACAATGAGTTTAAATTATCTTAGTTTTAAGAATTTAGCTAAGGTTTCTGTGTGATGCCGACGGTTCTTTTGTTAATGTATAACTTTCTATATTTATTATGCAACCCATTATAGCTGTAAAAACCTTTGTGTATCGTGCCGCCCGATCGCATCCCAGTATTCAACAATTGTGTAGAAGCAGTCAGTCAGTCTTATTCGGTCTAGGGAAGCGGTCGGTCGGCACTCTTATTCTTTGTAATTTATCTTGAATAAACTAACTCCAACACTAAGTTAACCAAGTATTCATTTTCGCGATTCACGTAACGCCGATATAGCTAAGTAACAATACGTTCCCGAAAGTGGTGACCCCGACGTGATCTCTGTCGTTAAGAGAACGGGTTACCTAGTGCTTCGGTTAGTGCGCGAAGTCGCGATACCTGTGCGCGAACGAGTGTTAGTTTTTCATTCACGGAAGAAATAGGTGTCAACAACAAAATGGCCGGTGAGGACCAACCCCAGCCCGCTGCAAATACACGTCAAGTTATTTTAAAGCCTTTTAATCCGGCTAAGCCGGAAATATGGTTTGGCGGAGCAGAGTGCTTAATGGCATTGGCAGGAGTAACGTGCCCGCGCTTGAAAGCTGAATGCGTGGTACGCGCCCTAGACACGGAAGCGATGGAAGAGCTCACCGACATATTAGCCGAGTTGCCGGCTTTTCAAGGAGATGCATACCAACATGTCAAAGAGACAATGCTGACAAGGTTTGGTGACTCACAGACGAAAAAAACACGGCTTTTGCTCGAGGACCAGGCGATCGGTGACCGCACGCCATCACAGTTTCTGCGGCATCTAAAAACTCTTGCTGGGTCTTCGGTAACGGACGACGTCCTACGAGCAATATGGATAAAAGGTTTGGCTCACGACATGCAAGACGTGGTTATAACGAAGACGAGTGGAGGCCGTGCGGTGATTATCGTGGTTTGAATGAAAGAACAGTTCCCGACCAATACCCAGTGCGACATATTGAAGACTTCGCCCAGTGTTTAAGTGAAAAAAAAGTGTTTTCAAAACTAGATTTAGTGCGTGCGTTTAACCAAATCCCTATCGCCGAAGAGGACATTCCAAAGACAGCAATAACTACGCCCTTCGGTTTATTCGAGTTTAAGTTTATGACTTTTGGCTTGCGTAACGCAGCACAAACTTTTCAACGATTTATGGACGAAGTGTTATGTGAACTTGATTTTGTGTACTGCTACATAGACGATATTTTAATCGCGTCTAGTGACGAAACGGAACATTTAAAACACTTAGAGACTGTATTTGATAGGTTAAGGAAATACGGAGTAGTAATTAACCCCGCAAAGTGTGTGTTCGGGCAATCTGAAGTTGATTTTCTGGGTTATCAAGTGTCATCAGCAGGTACACGTCCGCTCCCCGAAAAGGTTGAAGCAATACGTACCTACCCCTTGCCAACCACCGCGAAGCAGCTACGCCAATTCCTAGGTATGTTGAACTATTACAGAAGGTGCATACCTAATGCAGCGAGTAGCCAAGCTAGTTTACATGAATTACTGTGCGGCAACAAAAAAGGGAAAACACCTATTACTTGGAACGACCAAGCTAAGCGGGACTTTAAGACTTGCAAAGACAGCTTAGCTGAAGCAACGTTATTAGTGCATCCAAAGCCCGATGCTGAACTTGCTATTTTCTGTGACACTTCCAACATGTCCATAGGCGCGGCTTTACAACAGAAAATCGATAATGAATGGCAACCAATTGCTTTCTTTTCTAAAAAACTTACGTCCCCTGAACAGAAATATTCAGCCTATGACCGCGAATTACTCTCAATATACGCTGCGGTCAAACATTTCAAACATTATGTTGAGGCGCGAAGTTTTACAATTTTTACAGATCACAAACCAATAACTTACGCTTTTAGGAAGAAAAATCAGCAATGTTCCCCTAGGCAATTTAGATATCTAGACTTTATTGGACAATTTACTACAGACATACGTCACATCAAAGGAGAGGACAACATTACGGCTGACCTATTATCTCGCATAGAATCAGTATGTACTGAGATAGACTGGAAAGCCCTTGCATCTTCACAACACAATGACGCGGAACTTAAAAGCTTAATTGACAATAGAAACTCGTCCCTTAAATTACGTCTTGTTCATTTGCCAGAGTCAGACAAACCAATTTTTTGTGACTTCTCTACCCTAACAGCAAGGCCTTTTATTACGGAACCATTCAGAAAGTCCGTTTTCAATATGCTTCATAATACCTCCCATCCAAGTGGCAGGGCAACGACTAAGCTTATCACTAAACGATTTGTTTGGCCCTCGATAAATTCTGATTGTAAGTTATGGGCCAGAGCATGTGTTGATTGTCAACGGTCAAAAGTGTCTCGTCACGTCATTACAACACCGGGAACATTTACACTTCCGTCATCTCGATTTGAGCATGTACATATTGACATCGTAGTAATGCCCTATTCTGAGGGATACCGTTATTGTCTTACTTGTGTAGATCGATTTACTAGATGGCCGGAAGCTATTCCCATTGTCAATCAAGAAGCCGACACAGTAGCTCGTGCATTTTATTCCAATTGGATTGCTCGTTTTGGCATACCACTTAGAATCACAACAGATAGAGGAAGACAGTTTGAGTCAAACCTATTCAGAGATCTCAATACCCTGACCGGTACGGCTCATTTTCGAACGACGGCTTATCACCCTGCAGCTAACGGCATGGTCGAGCGTTTCCACCGTCAATTAAAGAGTGCACTAAAGTGTCACAATGCAGCAACCAGTAGTTGGACGCGAATTCTCCCTACCGTTTTGCTAGGAATTAGGTCGTCTTGGAAGGAGGACTTGAAAAGCACATCCGCAGAGTTAGTTTACGGACAGAGCTTACGCCTCCCCGGAGAATTTTTAGGTGACAATCCGACTAACAAAACTACGCGGGCTGAATTTGCTAAAGAGCTTCGATCGCATTTTAATAAGCTCAAGCCTGTCGCTAGTACCCAACACGGAAAGAAAAGCACTTTCATTTTCAAGGACCTTATTACCTCTACTCACGTGTTGGTGCGGAACGATGCAGTCAAAGTTCCATTACAGCAACCTTATCACGGCCCTTATAGAGTAATGTCTAGGAAGGATAAAACATTCGTATTAGATATACGTGGCCGCGAGGTTACGGTATCAATCGATAGACTAAAACCAGCTTATTTCTTAAGGGATGCTAATTGTCATCCAGACAGCGCTACTAATATTGTCGTAGATCTCGCTCCCGAAATCACTTCACGTTCTCAAACCCCATCTGAATCAGTTCCCCAATGTTCACCGTCTGTAACTCTGGTTCCTGAACCGCAGGGGCCGCGAAAGTCTGGTAGACGCGTACGATTTCCTGATTACTACCAGGCCAATTTTTCGTGATCTCGATCACTGGCAGGGGAGTACTGTAGCGACTCCATTAATTGTTTATTAATAGAATAGGTATTACTTTAGGGAACTTGCATGTAAATAATATTTTAAGTTAACTGTTAATTACCGCTAGTTTAATTATTCTCACGGCCTGCGCGCAGATGTTCTTGCATGTTATAATAGGTTATTGTAATGTGCAAGGGACCCTCCTTTGGAACAATGAGTTTAAATTATCTTAGTTTTAAGAATTTAGCTAAGGTTTCTGTGTGATGCCGACGGTTCTTTTGTTAATGTATAACTTTCTATATTTATTATGCAACCCATTATAGCTGTAAAAACCTTTGTGTAACGTGCCGCCCGATCGCATCCCAGCTTTCAACAATTGTGAAGATTCATTCGGTCTCATTCGGTCTAGGGAAGCGGTCGGTCGGCACTCTTATTCTTTGTAATTTATCTTGAATAAACTAACTCCAACACTAAGTTAACCAAGTACTTATTTCGCGATTCTCGTAACGCCGATATAGCTAAGTAACGATACGTTCCCGAAATGTTTGTCCCATTAGCCTTACCAAGATCTTTAGGATTAGCGACTTTTTAGTTCAATTTACCATTAAAGCGTGTTTTTTTAGTTTTTAGAACTACAGTTTATTGTTTAAAAAAGTATTGAAAAACAAAGGAATGAAAAGCCACCAAAGTCACCTTTTTTTACAAAATTTTGTTGCGAAGAATTTTTTAACTCTGGCCATTGACCTATTAACTTAAAATTTCGTGATAATGTTTATTATTTTATATTTTTAAAATATTGATAAATCAGACTTTTTATTTGAAATTCCCTCATTTTTTCTATGACAACCAACTTGATTTTGCGGTTTGGTACGGAACCCTTTGTGCGAAGTACGACTAGCACTTGGCCGGTTTTTAGGGTTCCGTACCCAAAGGGTAAAAACGGGACCCTATTACTAAGACTTAACAATCCGTCTGTCTGTCTGTCTGTCTGTCCGTCTGTCACCAGACTGAATCTCATGAACCGTGATAGCTAGACAGTTGAAATTTTCACAGATGATGTATTTCTATTGCCGCTATAACAACAAATACTAAAAACAGAATAAAATTAATATTTAAGGAGGGCTCCCATACAACAAACGTGATTTTTTTGCCGTTTTTGCTCGATATTAATAACGGCAACAGGTAGACGCTTGAAATATTCACAGAATATTTAGTTGTATATTCACTTCAAAAAATAATAATTATTAAATTAAAATAAAATAAATTAAGGGGGGCTCCCATACAACCAAATTAAACATTTTGCCGTTTTTTGCGATAATGGTGCGGAACCCTTCGTGCGCGAGTCCGACTCGCACTTGGCCAGTTTTTAATACACAGTAAGCTTTTTACTTTCTGATTTACAACACAATTAGGTACCTAGTGTCAGTTTCCATTTATCATGGCAAGGCAAATTAACATGGCTTCTAAACTTAATTAAGAATCCATCAACAATTCTAAAGCTTTGATGTTGAATGAAAGTGAAATTATTATTTTTTAACTAGCTGTACCCTGCGGTTTCATCCACAGTTTTCTTCTTAGCGTTCTTTCTGACTTTTTTACCGACTGCAAAAAAAATGAGGTACCTGATCAATTCGATACGTATGTATGTAATATTGTTGGAACTGCACAATATTCACATATGTTACTCTATGTGGGCTTCTAATTCTAAACACGTGTTATCATCATACAATCATATCATTCAAATCATCAATCATTAAAATCATACAAACATATATACAATTGCATAACTGTATATATGTTTGTATGTACGTTTGTCCACGCATTTCGTTAAGTTTACACTAGTCGACGGCACGAACTATTTTGTGCGCGGGGTTAAACTGCCTACTACCTCATCCGACAACTCGTGCGAAAGAGATAGATGCTGTGATGAGCAGTAAGAAGCTAGTTCGCGTACGAATTAGCACTTTTGCAAGATTGTAGCGAAATTGATGATGATTTAGGACAAAAACGAGCGCGCGAAATTTTTTTAAACTGAACTTTGGGAGTATAAGTCTAGATATCATGAAAAAATTACTATATGTATATATTCAAAATAAAATTATTTGCATTGTTGAACATTATTTGAGTATATCCCTGTATGGTGGCCGTTTTGCAATTTTCCTTCTTCTTATGGTATTTATTGCCGCCCAAAGATGCGTTAAAATTTGTGTTGAAATATGGAACTTTCGACGCTCATAACTTTCAAATATTTTTCTTTTTTACTTTTTTGCTTCCATACAGGTCTTGATAATGATGAGACAAGTTGATATCATTTTTTATATTGAACATACATCGTCAAACAGTGGAGTAATCCCTAGACTACGTTTTTATGGAAGAATTATCGACTAGTGTAACCTTAATACGTTAAAACATAACAAACAAACAGACAGAATTACTTTTAAGATCACTACCTATGTATAGATTAGCTATAGTAAAAGCATTAAGCGATGGTGTGGGCACCTGTCTAACTAATTATTTATAAGTTTATTTGTTGAACCATTAGATTTTTGAGCCCATCACTAGGCTAGAAGAAAAGGAAAAGTGTTTGATTGGATTTTTGCAGAGAAATCATGAGAGAATTTTTGCAAAGTACAAACCATACCTACCTAGACAAGTTATTTTGTTTTTATCTCGTTCGATAAAAGATTTGAAATAAAAATATATTTAAAAAGCAATTAGCAAATCATAATAAAAAAAAATAGGTTTGGATATTGCCCAACACCCGGCTACCACCCTTAACACCTTGGAATTCAAATTCAAAAGTCATTTAATCAAACTAGGCTGAGAATCAGCACTTTCCGAACGTCAAAATTACATAAGACAGTCCCCCAAAAACGCCGCCCGTCACCACTTCCTAGTGCTTTTGCTGGGAAGAAGAAGTGGCGCAACAAACTCCTCAGCAGCACAGGTGTCTGTTCAGTTAGAAAAAAAAACAAAAACTTGATTCTATACAATAGTATGCAAATAATTTATATTACTTTAACCAATGGTAATAATTATTTAACGGTGACTTCGTTTGGTGAAATTTCATCGCCCTATGCGTTTTTTTTATTATTTGAATGACACTTTCTATCGTAATACCGAACGCTTACAACCCGAATCTCTTCAAAGTTAGAGTGAACAGGCTTATTCTGGGTAAGCTCACTCCATCGTCGACTTTGTCTCTGTCACCTCTGACATGCCTCTGACCTAGACTAGAGCCAAGAATAAAAAAAAAAAATTGTGCCATACACTTTACGTTTTAGGGTGCCGTAGGTACCCGCAGGGTCCAAATGGAGCTCTTTTGCTGTCACTCACGTGTCTGTCTATCTGTCCGTCTACTGTCCGTCGTCTGTCACAAAATTTTGATCCGAAGAATTTTTTAAATGCCCATTGGCCTATGAACTTGAAATTTGATGAAAATGTTTATTATTAAAAGAAAAAGAAAGAAAATGTATTTATTTGTGACCCGGACAGGAGGCACTAGAAATAAGCTTAAAATTAAACAATAGTAAAAATAAAAACCCCGTGCGAGACCAAAAACGCTCCTATCTCAGCATGTGCAGCGATATCAAAAAAAAAACCGGCCAAGTGCGAGTCGGACTCTCGCATGAAGGTTTCCGTAGTACCATTATCGCAAAAAACGGCCAAAAATCACGTTTGTTGTATGGGAGCCTTACTTATTTTTTTTTTTTTTGTAGTTATAGCGCCAACAGAAATCAGAAATACATCATCTGTGAAAGTTTCAACTGTCTAGCTATCACCGTTCATGAGATGCGAGTGCGAGTCGGACTGACGCACTTTTTTTTGAAATTCGTCTGCTCGAGATCATAGATCACGAAACTATGTGGTTTTTGAACTGTTAAGGACGCTGTTACATTTTCGTCGAACTCAAATTTAGGTATCTAGTCACACACACAGCAACATTACGCGTACGCACTCATTGAAACTACTGAGCGCTCGATTTTATACATCACTCAAATAATTTTGGTCCTTGATATTATTTTTTTATTTTATTGAAGTTGATTCAGGAAGGTAAGTTGTCACTTTGAAAATGCATTTGGTAACTGTTACAAACCTTCGTCGTAAAAACTAGGTTATTATTTTCAACCGACTTCAAAACAAGGAGGTTCTCTATTTATTCGACCCGTATGTATCTGCGATTTTCTTAAAAACTACTGATCCCATATTGATTGGGTTTTCGTCGATAAATGTATGTGTTATCAGGGAAGGTTTTATTGTGTAATATATTAGGATCTGATAAAGATCTTCGGAGATAGAAAATGTAACTCTTCAATAACAAACAGCAAATGACCTGCGATTACTGTGATCGTATTTAGTATACCCAATATTTTTCTCTTTGTTGTAATAAGTAGGTATTTAAAAAAAAACGCCACGTGATATAAGTAGATACCTAAAACGAAATAATTGCCGGTCACTAGGATAAAAAAATGACTTGCAACATTTTGCATTACATGGAACATATAAAATATTATTATCCAAATTTTTTTGACGCATTACATAATGAGCAGCAGCTAATGATGTACTACCCAAAAAACATGAAAATGACACCCATGACGAAAAGATATCAAATTTTCGTCGGCGCCATCTTGTATTTTGGTTTGACCCCGTATTCGAAATAAGCGACCCCAAAATCCATGAAAATTACATCCATGACGAAAATTAGTCAACTTTTATCGGCGGCATCTTGGGTTTTGGTTATAACCTCATATTAATTTCTAAAAACCCTAAAAATCATGAAAATGACACCCATGACGAAAATATGTCAAATTTACGTCGGCGCCATCTTGTATTTTTGTGTTGACCCTGTATTCGATATGGGTGACCCCAAAATCCATGAAAATGACACACATGACGAAAATATGTCTAATTTTTTTCGGCGCCATCTTGTATTTTGGTTTTTACCCCATATTCGATCTAAGCCACCCCAAAAACCATGAAAATGACATCCATGACGAAAAGTTGGCATTTTTTTATCGGCTCTATCTTGTATTTTGGTTTTGATCACATATTCGATATAAGCGACCCCAAAAACCATGAAAATGACACCCATGACAAAAAGATGTCAAATTCTCGTCGGCGCCATCTTTTATTTTGGTTTTGACCCCATATTCGATCTAAGCGACCCCAAAAACCATGAAAATGACACCCATGACAAAAAGATGTCAAATTTTCGTCGGCGCCATCTTGTATTTTGGTTTTGACCACATATTCGATCTAAGCCATCCCAAAAACCATGAAAATGACATCCATGACGAAAAGTTGTCATTTTTTTACCGGCTCTATCTTGTATTTTGGTTTTGACGACATAGTCGATATAAGCGACCCTAAAAACTATGAAAATGACACCCATGACAAAAAGATGTCAAATTTTCGTCGGCGCCATCTTGTATATTGGTTTTGACCCCATATTCGATCTAAGCGACCCCAAAATCCATGAAAATGACACCCATGACGAAAATTTGTCTATATTTTTTCGGCGTCATCTTTGGTTTTGGTTTTGGCCCCGTATTCGTCATACATACATACAAATCGATTAAAATCATAACCCCTCCTCCCACCCATCTACTTCTAAACTTCACCGCCGACAGCTTGACCTTAACCATCCAAATCTTAACCTTACTAAGAGCTGCTTAAACCCACCCATCCATTTCTCAACCTTGTCAACAACTGCTTAACACCACCTATCCAAATCCCGATCTTACCCAACATAATTTCTAAATCACATTCATTATAATAGGCAACTCAAACATACTTCGGTACGATAAAATATCAACTCCTTTTGATCACGACAAACGACGCGTGGCGGTACTCACACGCATGCACACTACAATCTTTCTGTTACTTTTATCGTATTTATTTTTTGCGACAGAACGATACGCCCGTCCTTCCACGAGCGCTTCTGAGCGCGGAATGATGAACCCTTAGAGCAAAATGTATGAAGAAGTCGGCAATTGTTTTTATTTTAGCTAATAATTAAAAAATATAATGATTTAGGTAAAAAATAATTAGCTGAACCTGCAAAGGACTATATATATCGCAATTTCTTATAATTTTGAAGATAAAATATGCTGTAAATTTACCTAAACTGGGACCTATTCGGACCCTACTTTTTTAATGTTTTTGCGATTATTGTGATGGGAAAAACGTATTTGTGCGAAAATTTTGTATGATGTCATACAATTTTTCTGATGCCAATCTGGAGTTGAATATATTATCTTTAAATTAAGACCATGATATCTTCACATCTGTGATTGCATATACATTAAAATGGTCCCTGAAAAGCACTGTTATTTGTAGAAAAATGTAATAGCGTCCTTAAATGAAGTCGGTTAAAAAGAAACAGATGCCTTGAGAATCTCCAGAAGAATCTTCCATTGATTGCGTGTTAAGTTAGTTAGGCTTTAAGGTTACACTAGTCAAAAATTCTTCCATACAAACATAGTCTAGGGATTATTCCACTGTATGACAATATACGTTCAAAATAAAAAGTGATATCAATTTGTCTCATCATTATCTAGCCCTGTATGGAAACAAAAATGTGAAAAAAGTAAATATTTGAAAGTTATGAGCGTCGAAATTCCACATTTCGACACTAATTTTAACGCATTTTTGGGCGCGAATAAATACCATAAGAAGACGGAAAATTGCAAAACGGCCTCCGTAAAGGGATAGATTAGTAGTACTGCTCATCACAGCATCTATCTCTTTCGCACGTGTTGTCGGTTGATATAAAATGCACTTTAACCCCGCGCACAAAATAGTTCGTGCCGTTGACTAGTATAACCTTAAGGCATTAAGTCCGCCTCTGCTGTACATTGTATGTACTATAAGTCAATACATACAATAAAGCTGTAGAAAAGTAATTTTTGTACATCGAAAATATTTCCAAAAAAAATAGCCAGGGTGTTAAAGGACAACCAACAGAACCTATTTCCGGCACGAAACTATTTTTGGATTTTTTATCTGTTCGTCTGTTTATTTGTGCACGCATCACGTGAAATGTACGAAACCAATGTTAATAACTTTTATCCATACAATTATATTTTAAAATTATTATACATAAATTGTGCGTAACTTGAAGAATTACTTAGTTTTTGTTTCATCGCAATCGGTTCACCCTATCAAAAGTTACATGAATTTAAAGTGTTCAAGAAGTAAAATTATCACGACACACGCAATTCAGATACTCAATACATTTATTGCTTCCACATGTGAACTTAGATGGCAGGTACAAATTTAGACCATTGTTGGACCCTGTCGGGCACTGCAAAAGTAGGAGAGAGGAAGAGGGCTTTTATTTGACAAAGTATATATGTATTTAGTAGATTAAAATTAGTTAAATTGAAAATTTGTTATTTAAATATTCATTAACACAATATAATAGCATTTAATTAACCTTTTTTTTTTTTTTTTATTATTGATAGGCTCGCGCTTGACCACTATCTCACCTGATGGTAAGTGATGATGTGATCGACGATGTAGCGCGCTTACCTAGAAGAAACCTATTCACTCTTGACTTAAAGATTCCCAGGTTGTAGCTCTCAGGAAATACAGACTCCGGCAGGGAATTCCACTCCTTAGCTGTACGCATAATGAAAGTATTCCCAAAACGTTTGGTGCGTATGGGTGGAAGGTCCACCATGTACCGATGACACATCGCCGTACGTCTTGTATTCCGATGATGGAAAGGGCTAGGAGGAATTAGTTCATACAATTCCAACGCACACTCCCCGAAATGTAACCGATAAAAAACCGACAGACTGGCAACTTGGCGCCGATGTTCAAGGCTCTGGAACCTAGACTTGACTAATATCTCATTGCCGATGAGCCTCTTGGCCCGCTTTTCGATCGATTCCAGTGCATCCAGCTGGTACTTGGCAGATCCGTCCCAGAGGTGAGAGCAGTACTCCATGCATGACCGAACTTGCGCTTGATACAAGTTGAGCAGCTGTTCTGGCGTGAAGTATCGTCTCACCTTTGCAAGGATCCCCAACTTTTTGTTAGCCAGTTGAGCTTTTGCCTCAATGAATGGACCAAAATTGAGGGTCGATGTCAACGTAACGCCAAGAAGCTCGAGATGGTCCGTTATCGGCACGGTTACACCGCGGAAAGTAGGAGCCGGGTGGAATTGGCTCCTTTTAGCGGAAAAAAGAGACGCCTGGGTTTTAGCAGCATTAAACCTGACCAGATTGGCATCGCCCCATTCGGAGACTGCTTGCAAGGACAAGTTCAAGCGCTCCACCATGGCCTCCCGGAGAGACTGGACCTGAGGCCCGGTAGCACGCGCGTTGGACAAGTATCTCTCAGCAACAGTGCTGTCGTCTGCATACCCAAAAGTGCCGGGTTTTAGCAGATAATTTATGTGCAACAAGAACAATGTTGCTGAGAGTACCGACCCCTGAGGGACCCCGGCGTTGTTATCCCGTTGGTCGTTATTTGTTATTTTAATTTTTCAATTTTTTTTAATTTATTTATTTATATGTTGCAATTACTTAAATTTATTCATTTACGTTATAATAGCACATACAGACGGACAGTTGAATTCGATATTCGATAGATGGCGTTGTGCATTTGAAGTCATTTTCTGAATGGCGGTGTTAAGATTCTCCGCGAAAGAATGATGACTATAGAAACAAAAATGGTAGGTAGGTAAGTAGGGGAGGGTTGGCAGACAGAAGACGGGAGCGAAGCTGCGGGCACAGCTAGTATTAAATAAATAAATAAGATATTTAATCAATTTTTATTCTGTTTTCGTCTGGGGCAGGGCAATTGTGAGGTTGAAATGCTACGCGTAAAGGACGGCCGTGGGTGGATACCCAGACGCTTAAACACATACAAGAAACATGTTTTCAGTGGTAAGTGGGTGGACCATGTATATTTATTTTATGTCTGGTGCTGACAAAAGTTTGAATAATTAAAACGTGAGGATTGTTGGCTACTGTACTGTGAGATTTCAGAGAAAAAATATGTTAGCGCGGAGGATGCGCGTGGGTGTCGAAAAGGGCGTCCTTGAGGGAACAAAACGCGCACTCGTTTCACACCCGCGCGACCCAAAATTTTGTAGATCTTTGTACTTTCCTTATTATTCTATGACTTTAAAATAAAAAACCTCAGATCAAAATATAGATAATTAAATTGTCTTTGAGATGGTGTTGATTTCATTAAAATACGCCCAGCGGTTTTGGTGTGATTGTCGTGTTTTTGCCCGTTTTAGACATAACTTTACAAATTAATTACACTATGTTATACAAATAAAACTCAAAATTTGCTTAGATCAAATTATTAAGAAAATAGTCTAATATAGCATATATTTTTTTCAAAGAATTATGACTAGCCATTTAGACGTGATTCTCATTTTTAAATCAGCTACTCAAGGGAATCGGCGCCTTAAAGAAAGATTAAATTATATCCGAGTGTTGGCAACCGCGTTCCGGAAGACGCTGCGTTGGAAGGCCTCCCTCACAAGGTGGACTGACGACCACGTAACAGCCACAGGAGTTGGCTGGATGACAGACACATAGGAACGGTCTCTGATACTCTCTCCAGTAGCAAACATTTTTCAGTTGAAATCATGATGATAAAGAATATCGTTAGGTGATGAAGACTTGCAGCGTCTTTTCCTCACCAAATTCTGAAATTTGTCAAGCAACTAGGCATGTGACGATTGTGGCAATAATAAAAGCACCCGCTTGTAACAACGCCAACGATAAAGTAAATTTTGTGATCCTAGCTGAGTTAGAGTATTAAGAGAGAACCAACGATCTTCATATTTTAAGAGATAGCTGAAGATGAACACCTTTCTTTCGTTCGTTAATTGCAGTTTTATATGGGAAGCACTGAAACAATTGTAACCCAAGTAGGCCGCTGAACCCCCCCGGTGGGTTCCCGCTTTGTCGAGGCGGGGGGGCTCAGTAACCGTGGCTTGGTCACCCACGGTGAAGCGAAGAGGAACCCGAGGAGGGGCCGCTCGTCAGGGCTTTTGCCGATTAAGCCGACGACGTAGCGGCCAACTAGTAGGTTGCGGTGCCGCTTGGTAACAGGCGACATCGCAACTGAGGCGGGCCGCGATGTCTTATGGAGATTCCCAGGTCCCATACGATATCGCGGCTGAGGGTTGGAGGCCGCGGCGGGAGAGGAGTGCCGGTATTGCGGTGCGCCGCTCTCCCTACCTTCCGCGGCCTAGACGGGGTCGCCACCGTCTGATGGCGGACGCGGTGGGGCCGCAGGGGAAGAGGAGTGTCGGTATAGCGTTAGCCGCTCTCCCTATCCCCTGCGGCCGCAAAATGGTAGGTGGTGGGGCCATTGACCTCGACCCGTCACAGTGGGACCAAGGGTGCCATACACGGGGTCGTCTGGCACCCATGTGCTGAATTGGTCCCTGGGGTGGTCACGGCGTACAGTGTGTTCTGGTGCGCCGGTGATGGGGGTACTCCCCCGAGGAGGGTCCGGTGACGGACGGCCGCGGCGGGTTCGCGGTGAGTGCTAACGCGTACCCGTGTTCCCGCCATAAGCGGCACTGTAGGACACCGTGGAGTTTTAGTGGGTTAGAGTCCCACATAACTGCACTATCTCCCCGTGGTAGTGCAGTATGCATGAGCACTTCTCCACGCAAAAAAAAAAAAAAAAAGTAGGCCGCTGCAAACATAATTTGAAGATGTGATTATTGATCCATCAAACACCCAGTGCGAGTGCTGTGCTCCTGTTCAGACTATGGCAATTTGCTGGATTGCCCCAAATATCCATTTATCTTCACTCTAGTAGACATGAGCAAAGCTTCCAACAAAACTGCAAAAAACGTGAATCACCACCACCTACTGGACCCAAGCAGCATGATTCAATGAAGAACACGAAAAGAAGAAGCTGAAGATGGCAATTTAATCAGTGAAAGTACCTATTTCAAAAGCATTATAAGAAGGCTCGTTTCCACTTGTTACCAGCTCGCATGCTAATTGCATTACATTGCGAGTTATCGAGTGATCAATCGTTTGATCGAGCCCTGCAATGTAATTAATTTGTATGTGAATTGCTTGCAGGTGGAGTGGCTAGGTGGTCTGATGAGTAAGTGCATGGGACCGGTCCATGTGGTGGCACTTGAGGGAAGCCTATGTTCAACAGTGGACGTCTTTCAGCTGAAATTATGATAATGGTGATAAAAAGTGCAAACGAGGCTATATGAGGTCATTTCTCAGTCATGTAGACCGGACTTCTAATTGGAGCCATGGGCTGGTACGCAAATACACCATACAAAGCTATAGAAAAGTGACAGTATGGGAATCAAACCATACCTTTCATTGTCTGTGTAATTATCTTCGCAGATATGAAAGTGGTCAGTTCAAGTCAGTTGTACTTTCATTACAAGTTTACAACAGATCTTGGTATCTGTGTTCAGTAGTCACAGCGGATCTTTGTGTCTCAGAAATATTTGGCTCTGCGAACCATTGCGCAAGAAACAGTTTGACATCGAATATACTGCATGAGTAAGCGAGATAGGACGATGCGGCAAACGTAAGCGAGTGAAAGAGGCAGTTATACAATGCTATCTTCACCTTCAACATTGACACGAAAATAGCTACTGCGCAGGGTCTTCCAGACAACTTCAGAGACACGAAGATCTGCTGTGACTACTATAAGTTTGTTTTGATCGTGTTAGCGACACTGCCTTTACATTTTTTTCGTATCGTTTTGAAATATTGGAATACATTGGTAGACAGGTGTTAACGAATTTTATTTTTATGGGTTCCGTAGGCAGATGGCAAAAAACGGAACCCTTATGGATTCGTCATGTTGTCTGTCTGTCTGTCCGTCCGTATGTCACAGCCACTTTTTTTCGAAACTATAAGAACTATGATGTTGAAACTTGGTAAGTAGATATGTATTCTGTGAACCGCATTAAGATTTTCACACAAAAATAGAAAAAAAACATACTTAGAACTGAAACTATACGTGTGTATCTATGAATAGGTCTTCAAAAATGATATTGAGCTTTCTAATTTTTTTTTTTTCTAAACTGAATAGTTTGCGCGAGAGACACTTCTAAAGTAGTAAAATGTGTGTCCCTGTAACTTACTAAAATAAGAGAATGATAAAACTAAAAAAAAATATGATGTACATTACCATGTTAACTTCCACCGAAAATTGGTTTGAACGAGATCTAGTAAGTAGTTTGTTTTTAATACGTCATAAATCGTCAGCCGCAATTTACCAAGTACGGGACCCATCGTGCGCGAGTCCGACTCGCACTTGGCCGGTTTTTTTGTTATCTGGCGCTGACTTTAGTCATAAGCCAGACAATCTGGCAGTCTTGTCAAGGGCTATGATGTTACACAATTAGGTTTTTTTATAAACCTTGCCCTACAATAGGAATTTCTTCCTGTATCGTGGGTGCGTTTACAAACATATAAACTCACATATACAACACCGAGAGCCGGAACAACTATTTGTAGGTCATACAAATTTTTGTTCCGTGCGGATATCGAACCCACGACACGCAGCGTAGCAGTCAATCGGTCAACCACTGCGCTAACCGTGCACCCAAAAGCTTAACAAGGTCAGATGTGCAGTCGCTTCATGAGACCACGCTGACCCCAGCATAGTTGGAAAAAGGCAATATGAAAGTGGCCAGTTAAAGTCAGCTGAACTTTCGTTACAAGTTACAACCGTGTTTAGTATCAGTAGATAGGTACCAATACAATGCTGTGGGAATCTTGTAACATTGTGGTGCTGATACAAGGAATTGTAGTGCAATGGCAACAATGTGGTAGATAGTAAACTTATAAACTACAAGCAAGTCGTGTTGAAAACAGGTCACTGGCATAATCCAAATGGGGCTACCGCGTATGAATTCGCCGCTAGATGCGCTAGTGTAGCGTAAGGTCTCCGATATGTCAAACTCCACAGTTTGTGTTGTGAGTGGGCGGGTTTTTTCCTAATTAAATAATTGTTGTGAATATTTTGCTTTAACTCAGATTAGGTATGGCGAATTACAAGTCAATGACTGTCAGTGCTTTTATCTATTAAATATGATTTAAATGTAAACTTGGTTTTCACGCCCGTAGATGTACGTAGCAAACTTTATCAGCTAAATTTCTGGACCTTATTCAACGTTCCAATTTTAAACTGACGTCAATTTGTTCATCTTCATTACGAGACACTTTCTAAATAGGACATTTCGTGTCGAGCATAAAAAGTCAAGATTTTAACACGAGCATTGTAGCCAATAGTTGAAAGCTAATACGAGTGAGACTCGAACGATTCTTTTTACACTACCTGATGAGCTTGCTTAATTAAATGCAAATAAGTTCCAACAACAATTTATTAGAAACGTTCACACTAAAACCCACAGACTATATACACACAATCAACGCGCGCTTTTTCGAGAGGTAACAGGTCCGGTATCATTCTGCCAGTTACATAATGATATCAAAACTCCATACAAAAGTAATTTCGTAATTGTTATTAAGTATTTTTTTTTTTTTATATTCTTATGTCTAAATGTTCATATTTCGAAACGAATTTCTAAGGCAATGTGTTACACACTCGTAATAGACAAGATAGTGGAAAAAGTAGATATTGACAGCATGTCCAAAGAAATCTACAGCTTCACAATTTATATGCTTGTAAAAACAAACAAAATCAGCAGAAAGGATAGTCGATGGGGCTGACTGGCGACCTTTTTTTTCAAAAATCCTTGCCCCACACTAGGAATTTCTTCCTATATCGTGGGTGCGTTTACAAACATATAAACTCACATACACAAACACCCAGAGCCGGAACAACTATCTGTAGGTCATAGAAAAATTTGTTCCGTGAGGGAATCGAACCCGCGACACGCAGCGCAGCAGTCAATCGGTCAACCACTGCGCCAACCGTGCGCCCAATATAAATAATTTTTAGCTAACATCCCGTAACTTGTTTAATAAATTAACTAAGTACATAAAACAAAAATAGTGCCATCAAGGAAATACTGTTAAAAAAGTCATCATAACGTCAACGAGAACCTACTTACTCGAAAAAAAAAAACACATTGTCCATTAGTTTTTGCGGTAAATATCCGTAATCGTCAACTTTTTTGACAAGTAAGCACGTTGTTTTTATACCGTAGAAAGTTTTGAATGATTGGGCAATTTTCTAATTACAATCTTGCGGTCGGGCTCGGGAAGATTCGGTGATGTTCGTGGAGCCGAAGTTCTTATAATACTATTGTACTTCAATACCCAAATTTACAAAAATGAATGGTTTTAAGAGGAGGGGAATATCAAGGAAACGATTATTTATTTATTACTTGTTTGTTTATTCCAGATTCCTCACGATGCTTTCCTTCACCGTCATCCGATATTCATAATATTTTCCGATATTCATGATACCTATTGGCACATTGGCTAGAAAGGGAGTGATTCTGATTACTAAGGTGACTACTAGATGAGTATCATCTATGGAAGCAGACATATTGCGAGTCACCTACCCCTTTTTTTCAAACCATCGGTTTACCTACATCTTCTACGGTTTCATACCTGTTACGAAGGTGCAACGGAGAAATGCTAAGATTTTTTTACCCGAAACAAAAATGCCTTGTAATGTTATAAAAGCCTATATCACACATGTGAACTAGATTACTAGGTAAACTAACTCAGTAACGTACATGGACATGTGAAATTATAAAAACTGTTGTTCGACTATAGAACACTCGCATTTTTGGGTTATCTGTCAATCTAACTTTTTTTTACACAAAATTGCTGATTTAGTGAGCAGCGTTTTTGACGTTTATTAAAAGTTATATGGGCATCGCGCTAGTTAGATTTAATTGAAATAGACAGAATAGGATAAAAGCAATACCTACTGTGTAGTTGGCTATCAGGGAAGAAGAAAGTTAGTAAGTTATAGTAAAGATATAGAACCGTACTGAAATGATCAAATATCCCATAAGGAATAAACCCATTGGAAATATTGTAGCCTAGAGAGATGACTATACAGTACGCAGGTACCTATCTGTCTATGCATAGCATGACTAAACGAAGAATAATAATTTCCATCCACCCACATCTACAGACAATTATGTTCACGCCATTCTCCATTGGGGGTAGAAAATAATAAAAAAAATGTCACCTGCTACAACGATCCAAAAATTAACATACGACAGACAGTTTGCCTATTCAACCATAAAAAAGCGTTACAAATATTCAAATTACGAATAAAATTCAAAGTTGACCAATAAAGTTTGTTCATTTTCTAACACATTCTAAGTTCAAAATGGTACAAAAGAATGCGGATAGAACAAAGTTACCTGATCTAAAATGAACTCAAGGAAGAGTTATATTCTACTGACAAAAAATAATAAAAAATACTTTTGTTTTCTTTTGTAAGAGACTGACCGTTGGAGTCGAGAACCGTGGAGCCGCCGAACTCCGTCGGAATCATACGAAGTTGCCCGAGCGCGACTTGAAAGTTGTATTTTTGTGTTGCCAGGTAGAAAGTATCGGTAGGATTTTGCTTTATGAGTCATAAATTGCTAAAATATTTTTTTGTACTTTTTTATGATTAAATCTTATCAAATCTTGGGGGACGTCTATGTCCAGCAGTGGACGTCTTATGGCTGAAACGATGATGATGATGATTCAATCTCAGTTTTTAGGGTTCCGTACCCGAAGGGTCCAAACGGAGCCCTATTGCTGTCACTCACGTGTCCATCTGTGTGTCATCTGTCACACGAACATTTTTTTGTGAAATTGTTATGCCGTGTGCCAAATAGTAGTAATGGATAAGTAAATAAAGTGAAAAAAAAACTATCAATTGGACAAAATAACAATAACCCTATTTAGTTATTGTTATTATTCTATTTATCATGAAAAAACAATATTTCTAGAACTTTGCAACTTCATTGAAAGGCTATGTCTGGTTTAAATCCACACAATTAAAATCCGTTTATTAAAATAAAACCGTCGCGGTCTGAAAAGTTTAAAGCCCCTTTCCCCCCTTCAAGGAAACCTGAATATATTTTAAATATTTTTCTATTATTAATGTGCATAATGTCATTTTATGCCTTGAACTATCCGTCAGAAGTGTGGACTAAATTTGGTAATTATTCTTGGACATGTCCATATTTATGTAAGTATACTCCGAAATTTAATTTCCACCGCGACGACTGACAATCTTGCACTCAGCGCTCTTCCGTTGTCGAATCGATAGCAGTAAAGAAGAAACGAGGCGCGGGATAAAATATTAAATTTCGAACTCAAGTAACACAAGTAAATTATATTGTACTGTTTACTTAAGGTCCACACAAAATAGGACCACTGTTTGGGCTGACCCCTGATCTAGATTAAAACTAAAAGTTTCGAATAATAATTAAAAAGACACTATATGTAAACACGAATTAATTGTTAAAAAGTCGCTAACTTTGTTTTTAATAAAACGAGAGCAAAAGTAAAAGTCGGATCCGTTAACACATCGGAACTGGTGCAACAAATATTTGAAAAGCAAAAAAGTCAAGGCCAAACATGAACAAAACATTACACTAATTTCAACAGATAATGCACAAATTATTCAAAAACGTACAATTACGCAAGCGTATGTTTTCGAAACCCGCGCATTGGCAACCCAGCTTATCTTTTTTTTTATGAAGCCAGTTCCACTGTGTTGTTCGTCGGGAGGCCACGCGTCGCTCCCCGTTCGTGATACGTGATACTTTTACGTGGTTCTTCTTATAAACCGGTTCGAAAGTGCCTGAGGTGTGGCGTGGGCGAATAGTGCCGCGTTCAACCATAAAATACTCTTGTTACAGTTCCAAAACTTAACTTTTTGTGTTTGAAAAATAACTTTTACAGTGTTTTGTGAGTAATCGGATCCCTGCGCTATCAATCGAGGTAATCAAAATATAGATAATAAACTCTTTTGTTATCATTTCGTTTTTTAGTAACGAACCTCTTTTTACCGAAATCGTACATTTGTGTCAAAAAGCCGGTCGTCGTTTCTCATTTCTATTTTTTTAGAAAAAAAAAGATTGTGCAATTTTTGAACACTGCAACGGATTTTATGAATTTTTCATCTGGATTTGATTAACTTTAGCAAATATTGGTTGCCAAGTCATTAGATTGGAATGTCTTTGTGCCGTATACGGCTTTAAAAGTATTTTTAAACGTCTACATAATTTATTTTCATTATTTCGCCATGTTGTATCCAACTTGGCGCGGTAGTAGGTACTTTTTAAAATGCGAAGTTGCAATTCTAACAATTTTTCCTACTTTCAACCTACGTATCTAACTTAAAAGGTAAGTAGGAAGATACTAGTTATTCTTAGAACCGTATAACCACATCCTTGTCTAATTTAAGACGAATAAAAATACCTTTTGGGTGTGTCATCGAAGCCGACCATATTCTCTAAGTTCTCATTGAAACGTTTGCAGGGTAACAAAATCGGTGAAAGTCAAATAAACTTTGCTTGTATTAGTCTCAATACTGTTCAGAAATCTGAACTTTCTCTATCAAGTACTCAGGATAACTTGCAGAGTTTGTACGTTATCTCAATTTGACGTACTTTTGTCTTTAACGTCTTTATAAGTACTTATGTAGGTTCACTTTAGGTACCTACTTTTATGACGGTTCGTGCTTTGCGGGTATGCATTTTCGTTATCTAACGATTTGGTACTTACATAGTACTTTCGTCCAGGGCCGCAAGCGATTCTGCTAAGCATGAGGTTTCGATTCCCGGGTCGGGCTTGTGATTGGTTTTTTCCATGTAGAATTTCTCAGTAACAGTCCGGTGTGATTTAGAACTTGAAAAAAAAACTACATTACATTACGCACCTGTTACGCTCAGTTTGTGTACTTACTCATATTTGATTTTTATTTACTTAAATACGTGTATATTTACGAACATTATCAAAACGGACCCGAATTTTTCCACACAATTCCGAATCGAACTCGAGCAAGTGTAGAAAACTAAAAAACCTTTCGCGTCATATTATGTTATAAGCATGTTATACAGAATGAGTCATTCAAGTAGGCGTGGAAGGCCAAATACGAAACTATGAGGAATATAATAGCATAAACTCTCAAAGGAGTCATGAGCCCGATTTCGATGCAAACTAAAACTGCATCGTTGGATTTTTGAAAATCAATATTCCTCTGTAGGAATCAAACCCATTTATTTTGAAAAAAAAAAGAGTTGCTGTATTATTATACCATTCGATAGTGTCGCTATTAAGGAAACTTGAGGATAGACTTCATTTACTAATCTATACTAATATTATAAAGAGGAAAGATTTTTTTGCTTGTTTGTACCGAATAGGCTCCGAAACTACTGGACCAATTTGAAAAAGTCTTTCACCAATAGAAAGCTACATTATTCCTGAGTGACAGGCAATTTTTTAATCCCGAAAATGGGCCCTGTGGGGTGAAGCACGGGAGCGAAGCCGCGGGCAACAGCTAGTTTTTTATAAAATGCTTTTTCTGGCTACGAATATTGATTTCTTTTTTGATCCAATGATGCAGTTTTAGTCTTCATCAAAGTCGGCCTCGTGACTCCTTTTTTTAGGGTGCCGTACCCAAAGGGTAAAAACGGGACCCTATTACTAAGACTACGCGATCCGTCTGTCTGTCTGTCACCAGGCTGTATCTTATGAACGGTGATAGCTAGACAGTTGATATTTGCACAGATTATGTATTTCTGTTACCGCTATAACAACAAATACTAAAAACTGAATAAAATAAATATATAAGTGGAGCTCCCATACAACAAGCGTGATTTTTTTACCGTTTTTTTTACGATAATGGTACGGAACACTTCGTGCGCGAGTCTGACTCGCATTTGGCCAGTTTTCGCTATTCCTCATAGATTCGGATTTGGCCATCCAAGCCCACTTGAAAAATTTCACTCTGTTTACAAGTTAATATTGCACGGAAATCAAGATAGGTACCTAATTTATAAATCTATCGTATACTAGATACGCAATCCCGTCTCATGTCTCATGTAGGTAAAGTTAACGAAGCAAAAAACCGCGCAGGTAGCTTCAGGTAAGTTTGATATTGCAACAGAATATGTAGCGGTAGACAACGTAATAAATATGTAATAGTTACATACCTACGTATGTATACGTATAGGTACTTGTTTGTAAGAAAATAAGGAAGCACGCACACAATATTTTTCCGCGTACTGAATTTGACTAACACGCACTGCGGATAAAATTTCGCGCGATTTTTGTCTCCTACCTGTTCATAGAGTTCAAAATATTCGCGTGAATTTAATTCGCGCCGCGGTGCGGTGGATTCTGTGGCAGAACACGGATTTCTTGCGATATTATTTCCGCGCGATTTTTTTTCCGCAATGCGTGCTGTTTCATACAATTCCATAGGTCGCAGAATGTGCAAAAAAAAATCGCGCGAATAAAAATCGCAGTGCGTGTTAAGTCTTAAAGCCAGTTTGAAGCAAGGTGTGGTTATTAACGCCGTTAATGCAAGGGCCTATGATGAATTAAAAATATTACTACAGACTCATCATGAGTCTATGGTAATATTATAATTTGTAGGGTTCCGTACCCAAAGGGTAAAAACGACATTAAAATTGGTTAATATAAAAACGTCTCGGTATATAACGGATGGTAACCCATCCACTGACTGACCTCTGCAAGCGTAGCTTAACCTGAAAGATCCACCCGTGCGGCTGTTATTTGGCGAAATTGCTTGCCCACACAATATTCATTATTAGGAAACTCGGAAACAACGGAAAAGGTAAAAAACCTTTTTCTGCCAATATTTTTCCAAACTACCCTCCTTTTCTACCTTCTTGGATATTCACGAAAAATGTGAAGTTTCGCAAGGTATAAAGATATTTTCATCATGCTTATTTTATATTTTATACCAGTTACGAAATTTCGTAAAAATGAGACGCTTCGTTTTCCTTGGCACAATATTTTTTATCGTTAAGGTTCCCTTTGCGATAGTGCTACAACGCGATGCCCTAGAATAGATGTCGTCATGAAAAGGACTTGTCGCATTGTCGCGTCACCCCTCTCTGAGGAAGTCGTTACTTTGTGTTCTTTTTTATATACCTACAATTCCGGCAAAAAGTCTTGTGTCTTCTATTTTACAATAGATTCTACAAATATGGTGAACATAGGTTACTCCTAGGGCCCCATCATCGCTTACCATGGTGAGATAGTGGTGAAACGCAGGCCTATCAACAAAAGCAAAATGAGGCTGTAATCCCTCAAAGAAGTTAAACCATATAACATTTTCATCCCATTCTCACTAAAATTAAAAGTTATCGTTAATAAATTGTAAACAAAGCCGGTCTTACATTAAAAGTAAAACTACAAGTGAAACGCTTCGTAAGTAAAACAATAAATTCTTGTATAAAACTTTACCTAATGTATAACGGTTTATGTAAGCACGGTCACCCAACCAAAACGAATAATGCAAAACCGACCTTACTGCTTACAAAATAACGACTTTACAAGTCACCCTGGTAGACGTGCAGTTTACTCTTTTACAGAACATCTTTAAAAAAAAATATGAGAGGTTTTTGGCGGGCTTTTTTCGAGTGAACTTCAGCGGCTGTTAATATTATTTGCAAATTGATTCCTAGTGGATATTGTGATATAAAAGTGGTGTAGTTTTGTGTCTCAACTGTCTACGCAACTGGACAATAATAATATGTGAAATCATTGACAGAAGCGATCTCGGGATAGTGGAGCGGAGAATTTTATTGTAGTATTGACTACCTCCGCAAAGCTTACTGGGAAGGCTAGCTCGATACAATTTGCTTCCAAATACTCCAAAAAACATTAGAATATGTTACATCCGCATTCTAATGTTACTAATGAATTCAAGAAAAATACTGATGACTAGGCAGCATGGTCTCAGACCTTAGCCTGTTCCGTAAGGAACAAACAAAAAAAAAAAAAAAAATATGATGTAATTCCATGGTAAAACCATAGAGTAAAGAGTGCGTTAAACACATGTCATAACCGCGTTTGAAGATGGAACAATTTGATGGACTTGCATTTAAATGGTGTTCTTTTTTTGAAGTGGTCAGCCACCAGGACTTTGATGTTTCGAAATTCGAATGCTGGTTACATTAAAAGTAGCCTGTAATGTTTCCACTAATGGGACACTCAAACAGGCCTCTCTGTGAAAGGGAATGGGCCGTAATCCACCACGCGGACCCAATGCAGGTTGGTAGATGTCGCATGTCTTCGAGTTTTTTCGCTAGTGTCATGTTAAAAGTGGTCATGATAAAATTACAAAAAAAGTAAAGTGCCTGTTTGGGCTTCAAACCCGACCTATAATAATACCAGCTTGTAACTGGCCCACTTCAAGGCAAAGGCCTCTTCTCGTACTGAGAAGACATGAACCATTCATCACCATGCTTACTTATTACAAACTTATTGCTTGCGAGAATCCGCTGGACCGGTCAATGTGGCGACACTTTGGGATGCCTACGTTCATCAGTGGACGTCTTTTGGCTGAAATGATGATGATTCCTTTGATAAGTGCAGGTTTCCTCAGATAAACTAAGAAAGTACATTTGACTTACAAAGTTACTATTATTCACTCGATTCCTACATCCTACCTTTCGACCAATAATACACTATTGATCGAAGATCCCATGTGTCTGTTACTGTCTTATTATCCCTGCCAGCGTTCATTTGAGCAGAATGATCCGGGTTACCGTTATTTCGGGCAGGCTAAATATATTCGGGATAGCATTCTTTAAACGTATTGTGAGTTAGGGACCCGTATCATTAGGTTCGGCAGGTGTCGCGCAGGGCAGGGCAAGGTGACAGTTAGAAAACAGTTGCACTGCACATGATTATACATGTCTGACATGTCACGTGCTAAAAGGTTGTCACTCTTACTGTCATTCTTCTGCTGCTATGTCAATTGATTTGGCAGCATATTTACCATTTGCTTTTTTATTAGCGTAATATGTTTATCAGCCTCTGTATGTATGTTTGTTCCTATGTGGCATTCTAGAAACCAAACGCGTTGGCAGATTTTGATGATTCTTACGTCAATCGATTCGTCTTAACCTTCTGAGTGTCACTGGTTACATTACAAATGAATAAAATAAAATTGCGGATTTTAGGCGCCATATTGTGGGAGGCCCAATTATTTTTCTTCTAAACCCATCGTGTGGGGTATCAAAATAAAGGGTTTTAAGAGGTGATTTCAAAAATATGAAACACTTATGTTTAAAAGTAATAAAAAACTAGTATAAATAAAAAAAAGGATAATTCCTGACTGCTTAAGAAGCGAACTAAAATGACGTGAACACGAAGAAAATCATTGAATTATCTAACCTTTTACAAGCTTTTATTAAATTGCAATGTATGTATAGTGTATACAGTAAGTGTGTTCGGGTTAAATCTTGCAACCGAATTTTAAAGCTATCCTTCAGTTATCCTTCACCGATTAAGATTAAATTTTGCATACACGTTTAGTTTGGATGACAATGCATGGTTATCTATGTGACGTCATTCTAAATCCAAGATGGCGGACTAGTTATTTTTGTGCGCTGCCATGATATGGGTATAAAAAAAAAATAGGTATTTCTTCTTCCATACATCTTTATCACCTTGTCATCTCCGTAGACGCACTCTTTCTTGCCATTTCATGTTTTACACAGTTCATCCATCGATTGTTTGGTCTTCTTCTGCTCTAATCTTAATTCTCTTGTATTAATCCAAATTAATTTGTGGTCAGGACAACATGTCTTCTATACTTAGTCGCCACCATTTTTTTTTGCCGTATCATCCCTCACACAGTCACTCCATCCATCTTCCTCTTAAAGTGACCCAAAATGTCTGCCTTCAGAAAAAAAATTAAGTCCGCCTTGCAACTTGAATGTTTCACACAATTATAAAACTAAATAAAAACAGGTAGAAACTGTTACTGATCCACATCCCACAAAAAATGGAGACTGGCGACTGCATGAGACTCAGAAACACCGTTGTTCTTATATCCGTTACCTTTGCAGTGAGTCCATTAAAATACTTAACACTGTCTAATTTTATCACGAAAACACGATTGATATAACTTAACTCATTTGTAGAAGAAGTTGAATAACCTTTTTAGAACGATTGCCAATGAGAAAACAACCATTTTGCTGTAGAACGGGTGGTTGTCTGTCTCTATGAGTCGGGAACCAGAACCAGGCAATTATGAAAGAGTCAATGTTTTACACAATTCCTGGGGGTTATTGACTCTTAAGGGTACACTGGCCGACGGCACGAACTATTTGTGCGCGGGGTTAAAATGCATTTTATATCAACCGAAAACACGTGCGAAAGAGATAGATGCTGTGATGAGCAGTAGGAAGCTAGTTCGCGTACGAATACACACTTTTGCAAATTTGTAGCGAAATGGATAATGATTTAGGACGAAACCGAGCGCGCGAAATTGTATAAACAGACCTTTGGCTGTCTAGATATCATGAAAAAACGACTAAATCTATCTGTTCAAAATAAAATTATTTGCATTGTTGAACTACTAATCTATCCCTGTATGAAGGCCGTTTTGCAATTTTCCGTCTTTATATGGTATTTATTCGCGCCCAAAAATGCGTTAAAATTAGTGTCGAAATGTGGAACTTTCGACGCTCATAACTTTTTTTACTTTTTCGCTTCCATACAGGGCTAGATACAAATGATGAGACAAATTGATATCACTTTTTATTTTGAACGTACATCTTCAAACAGTGGAATAATCCCTAGACTACGTTTTTATGGAAAAAAATCGACTAGTGTAACCTTAAAGCAGCTCAATACCAGAAGAAAAGTAAAGTGCCGCACGATATTGTTTCATGTACGATGCAATTGCCTAAGAATGATTACAGCAGGTCTCTTGCAGCCCTAGGGCTTACGTTCACCCTTAGCTGACCATACAAAGTATTTCCACGAACACGATTTCTACATAATGTTCTATTACGGATAACCTTTTGACTGATACAGACATTTAGAACCAGTACCTATGACTGCGACCTAACGATAGAACGATATAGACGATATACGCCATTTTTTTTCCTCCTTGATTCAGTAAGCCTAGCGGGAGAAATTGTCAGTAAGGTTCGCTATTGACGTAAAAAACGGCGTATATCGTCTATGGTTAGGTCACATTTTTTTAAAATTATAACGTGATTTTCAATTTAAATGCTCATGTGCATTTTTTTAAACATTTGGTATTGTAATAACTTATATTTATGTTTATATTTATCCAGATGATCCCATTGAAAATACCGCCTTATCTATAAAAAAAAGAAATTAGTTGCCGCGCTTTTTTAAACTTTTCTGTTTGCTAAATGTTCCGTATTGGCGCCAAATGCCAATATGCGTTCATCATCTGACGGATTTACCGGGAAATAATAAGCGTTTAATGCAAAACTATAAATAAAACATTACCTACTATTATTAGCATTGTAAAATCATGTCATTAGTATTTATTTCCATTGTAATGTTATTTAACTTACCGGAAATCCACATTCAATTCGAAAACACTCGAGCCGAAACTGTACATCCGGTTCGTCTATGGTCGTAAAAAGGAAACCAAAGACAATTTGTTCTAAAGTAGACTCGCCGCAGCTTCCTTTTTATCCTCAGAAATTAGAAATAGAGCCGAATTTTATATGAAACTAGCTTCTTCCAGCGGTTTCACCCGCGTGTAAATCTGAGATTATACCAAGGAAACTTTTACCGAGATTAAAAATAATCTGTGTGGTGTGTTCTTGGAGAACTACCATCAAAATTGGTTCAGCAGTTTAGGCGTGAAAACGTGTTATGTATAACAGTCGGACAGAGCTTCCTTATGTATACTAGCTGATGCCCGCGGCTTCGCTCCCGTGGACCACCCCACAGGACCTAATTTCGGGATTAATAAATAGCCTATGCCACTCAGGAATACTGTGGCTTTCTATTGGTGAAAGAATTTTTCAAAGAGGTCCAGTAGTTTCGGAGCCTATTCGGTACAACCAAACAAACAAAAAAACCTTTCCTCGTTATAATATTAGTATAGATTAGGTAGTATGAGATGGTTTTTACACCAAATAACTTGGTTTGATTTTAACCGAATTATAGCGATAGAGGAAATCAAATCTGGCAAAGATAACTAACTGTACAACACAGAATATCTATGCATAGATAGAAAGGTCACAATACAACCAATTTACTATGCGTCGGACTATTAAGCCAATAAACTGCTTAAACGGTCACTAAGCAACGAATAGTTTGCCGGAAAGAGACTGCGATACTCCGAGCGAGAGGTCCGATGTCCTAGGAAGATTTAAAAATAATTCGAACAGGAAACCAGTTTTGGATGTTGTCTGACAAGATGCTAGGAGATTATGGCCAGTAATAAGCGCGTGGCTTTCGCTCCGAGATTTAAATTTCGAACCCAACCGTCAGGTATAGTGTTGTCTATTATTAGTTGTTTTTTTTTTCGTGGCAATGGTAGGGATCTTGTGTGCATGTTCATGAATTTGATATGCGTGAAGGATCTAATTTCTTTGTCTAACCCAGCCTTACAAGTGCCACAACATCTTGAAGGTCCGTGTTAATAAAATACAGACTAATAGTGTCATATTATATTTTGTCCAGTTTTTAGGGTTCCGTACCCAAAGGGTAAAAACGGGACCCTATTACTAAGACTTCGCGATCCGTCTGTCACCAGGCTGTATCTCATGAACCGTGATAGCTAGACAGTTGAAATTTTCACTGATGATGTATTTCTATTGCCGCTATAACAACAAATACTAAAAACAGAATAAAGTAAATATTTAAGTGGGGCTCCCATACAACAAACGTGATTGTTTTGCCGTTTTTATTCGATAATGGTACGCAACCCTTCGTGCGCGAGTCCGACTCGCACTTGGCCGGTTTTTTCCTTTGGTATCAATATAATTATGTTTGTAAAAACTGAATAATGTTCACTTCTAGAAAGAGATACTTTCGCCATGTCAGACGTTACTTTATATGGCGGGTGAATTTACTGTGTCTTTTGGATAGGCTACGGTAGCGAATCTAAGGGAAACAGCAAGCGTGGTACATGTAAAGGGTCCTCTTTCTTAGTTACTAGCTGTCCCACGCGGCTTCGCTCCCGTCAACTGGCTACGTACCTACCCTACACATACCCTACACCTACGCTACACCTACCCTACACTACATACATGATTGCATAACTGAAACCGTTTACGCAGCGTACGCAACGGAAGCCCTCAAAAAGTAATATTCTTTCCCGTTTTTGCAACATTTTTCGTTTATGCTCCGCTCCTATTGGTCGTAGCGTGATGTTATATAGCCTATAGCACTCAGGAATAATGTAGCTTTCTACCAGTGAAAACATTTTCTGAATTGGATCATTAGTTCCAGAGATTACCCCCTACATACAAACTTACAAATTTTACCTCTTTATAATATTATTATTAGTATATTAGTATTAGTATAGATTTCTATTAGAATTTTATATAGGTCCCACAACCTACTGTAATATTCACAAAACAACTAAGAGCCTTTGTAAATAATTTATGTACGAAAACTTTCCCTTAAGAATATTCAATGATAATATACCTGTATTTGGCTTCGTTCAGGTACAATCGACATTTGATTTTCGGATCCCTGGAAAAGTTTTTCTTAGGATATCAATAAATTATAAATGTACTTACAAAAAATATGTACGAATGTTCTACCCACACGGTTTCGTAAAAAAGAATATTTGAATAACCATTTCCTTGCAGCCGGGTAAAATGGATTCTTCAAGTCATTGCTAATGGCTAGGTTACTTTTAGGCAAGCGTGCTCCATCGTCGACCACATCCCACATAATTGCTTACCATCAGGCGAGATAGTGGTGAAAAGCGAGCCTCGAAAACCAGTGGCACTTTGGGCAGAAGACTGATGAGATACCAGAGACAATTTGTTTACTGTGTGCAGACCGCAAAATATGTATGCAGTGTGAAAAAACCGGCCAAGTGCGAGTCGGAATCGCGCACGAAGGGTTCCGTATCATTATCACAAAAAACGGCAACAAAATCACGTTTGTTGTATGGGAGCTCCACTTAAATATTTATTATATTCTGTTTTTAGTATTTGTTCTTATAGCGGCAACAGACATACATCATCTGTGAAAATTTCAACTGTCTAGCTATCACGGTTCATGAGATACAGCCTGGTAACAGGCAGAGAGACGGACCGCGGAGTCTTTGTAATAGGGTCCCATTTTTACCCTTTGGGTACGGAACCCTAAAAAAGACTGATGAGAGACGAGAGACAATTTCTTTACTGTGTGCAGACCGCAAAATATGTAAGCAGTGTGAAAAAATAACTTAGCTATGCGATAAACTATCTTAGCTTAGTTTGGTCTGCATCTAGGGTTAAGCTGCTTTTGAGAAGTTCCAAATGGAAAAGATATATTATTTACTATATATTACAAACCGTATTCACTCCAATGGATCCCTGACATATCCCATTGCGTTATCGAATAATAACATGTCATAGAAGAATCGTTTTTACGTCAAAATCGTCTCTTCAATATCCAGCGAGAGAACTAGCGCAAATATCCTGTATATCTAGCTTCGGCCAGCGACTTCGTCCGCTTATTAGTTGTTAGTCCTAAATTATTTGAAGGAAACATACTCCTGTGATTAAGTGTCCTATTTACTTCTACAAAGTTCTATCTATCCCTATACCAAAATTCATCAAGATTAGTTCAACGGTTTGTGCGTAAAAATGTTACAAGCATTTATAATTTTAGTTGGGATAGTATAGATTTCTATTCTACCATTTTAAGTAAGTAAAATTTTAACTAGACTAATGCTTGTTCTGACTTCACGAGTTTGGACGCAGAAAGGAGAGGCCAATGTCCAGCTAAAGCCTTGACCTTTTAGCTTATCCAAACACTGACCAAAAACAAGATATTTTTGTCGGTATACTATCCGCCCACGCGGTGACTCGGCTACTCCATTTTACACGCGTATTTCTCCCGCCAAATGCACTTGAAAGATAACCTAAGAATAAAAACAAATGATAAACAGCATTTAAATAAATTCTGTTCTTCTTTCAAATATTTTATGTCTGTCAATGTGCGTTGGGGTCGGCTTCCTACAACAAATTCTGTTCTTCTTTCAAATACTTTAAGAACTTCTGTCGATTTGCCTAGCCTTTCCCAACTTCTATACGTTGCGGACTGCTTCCAGTCTAACTGGATGCAGCTGAATTCAAGTAATTTACAAGGAGTGATTGACTATGTGATCTCCACAACCCAGTAACTGGGTTACACGTTACCCCTTGGCTAGACTGGTATCAATTTTCGGCTTCGTGACATAATAACGAAACCAACAGTTTACTTACGTACATTGCCAGCCACGCAGGAGTCTGTATGAAGTGGATGGTCATCCATCTTCGGCACAACCTCGGCAGCGGTTGCTTAACCTTGAATATCGACCCGTGCGGCTGTTATTACTTACCCACGAGCTCCTCCAATTCCACCAAAACCTTTTACTCACCCATAATTCGTCTTGAGATTCGTCTGCGACCCAGAGACAAATCATGAACCTTCCAAATGACATAACGCAGACATTAACACTTACAACAACAAAAAAGTCATTGCCGAGACCACATTAGTAAAGAAAAAAGTATATTTTTCTTCCCGCTCCTTATCTATGGCTACCGGGCGTCCGTAAAAAAGGTACGTTTGAAAAAGGAATAAAAAATGGCGGCAAGCGCGGGAAGCGGGTTTTTAATTGGGTCTGTAGGTTTGGTTGAGAGAATTTAAACGTTAGGAAATGTCTATTAACTTATGCTCAAGATATTTAATTAATTGTACGTATAACACGGTCTTTTATTTAATTAGAATGTCAAACGATGTCTGGAATTTTAATGTATTTCTATTGGAGTCCTTGTATTTTACAAGCTTTTATTTAACTTGCAATGTATGTATGTATGTAAGTGTGTTCGGGTCAAATCTTGCAACTGAATTTTAAAGCAGTTATCCTCTACCGTTTAAGATGAAATTTTGCATACACGTTTAGTTTGGATGACAATGCATGGTTAGCTAAGTGACGTCATTCTAAATTCAATATGGCGGACGGCCCAAGATGGCGGACTAGTTATTTTTTGTGGACTGCCATGATATGGGTATCAAATGAAAGGATTGGCTGAGAAGAATAAGAAAAAAGCTAGGGTTAAAACCCTAGACATATAACTTTACTCCTCTCCTACTTTATCCGCGTGGGTTTCGCATATACTTTTGTATTTGTATATATTTCCCAAAATAATTCCGTTGAACATGCACGCTGTCACACGCCGTGCCACTCAGTGCCAATTGTCAAATATCACAACAACGTGATCGGAACGAGCCGTGAATACTGAACGGTTATGCCTCTACGTTTTGATTAAACCTAATCGATTATGCTGTGTCTTTGAACGGCTAGCTAATGTATGTGGCGTTCAATTACGAGAGCGAAATAGCCACAGCATTTGATTGGAGATTTGAATTTGCAGAATTTGGTCGATTCAAAGATATGAGGAGCTCGGCTTAGTAAGTATGCAATAGTAAACAGCCGCACGGGTCGATCAGGCATTGCTTGTCGATAATGGATGAACAACCATTGCATACTGAGACACCTCTGTGCCTAGCATTCAGTTGCTGTTAGACTGGACGCTGATTTAAGTAAGGATTGTGTTAGGAATGATATGAAAGAAAAGGGTGTCAGTGATAGCGTGACGGGGGACAGGACGGTATGGAAGAAGAAAACGTTTTGCGCCGATCACAAGTAACATGGGACAAGGGCAGGTAGATCAGGATGGTCGAGTAATTTTGCGTTATGTCTAATTCTCATGCAGACTACGAAAATAAGTAAATTACAGCCCACACGCTGTTTTGACACGAAAATGATTGGAATGACCTCGTCTAAACCAAAAAAAGTCAATTATTAAACACAAACTGAGCGAATACAGAGGTCAATATTATTAGGTCATATTATGATTTTTGTATCATGTGCACACCAACTGTTATTTGTCATAAGTCCTTGAGTTGCCCTGCACGTCAACATACATGTACACACATAAGATGACGCCTGTATTCCAGTCATACATAGGTGCTTCTATATCACACCCACATTTAACCAGTTATATTTAAGTCTCATGTTATATGAGACGGGCCTATTGCCATCAACTGAACTAAACGTTCAGAGTAGCTAGCTCCTCATCCACCTTTACCAACCGAACACAGCGTTCGGACTAGCTAGCTCCTCATCTACCTTGACCAACCGGGCACAACGTTCAGGCTAGCTAGCTCCTCATCCACGTTTACCAACCGGACACAGCGTTCAGAGTAGCTAGCTCCTCATCTACCTTTACCAACCGGACACAACGTTCAGACTAGCTAGCTTCTCATCTGTCTTGAATCGGTAACCTTTTCTCACATATTCTGGGATCGGCTGTTTTACATTGCCTATATGGCTTCCAACTCAGTAACTGGGCTACACGATGCCCCTTGGCGCGACTGTTGTTTGATTTTCAGGCTCCTGACCACCCGAAACTACTGTCCAAGAACTCCAAGATCTATAAATGACAGCCAGGATCAGCTTAATGTGCTTTCGGAGGTATGGAGTAGTCTCAATACGTAATTGATGATCATTGAATACCCACCCATCTACGGACTGACCTTGGCAAGCGTTGCTTAGCCTCGAAGATCGACCCGTGTGGCCGTTAGTATTTAGGCACGAGCTCCTGCAAAAACTTCTTTATACCATGCAGCTTCTACTTTAAACCATGAGTTCCAACTGCCATATCAAATGATTATGGAAAAGCCCCAGAATAAAATATTCACATACATCACGTGGAACTCACACAAAACACGCTTCCTAACCCCCGTTGACGTTTTTACAACTTACATACTATGTTTATCTTGGCAACACTGAAATAAAACAAAACTTATCAAATAAATCATACTGGCAGCCGGAATTCTCCTCCCCCGGGAAACGTGCGGGACCCCAAAAAGTTTGTACATTAAAAGGCCTACTCGAGAGCAACAGGTTAAATTATTGTATTTTTTTTTGTGCAAAATAATATAACTGGCTGAAAAAAATTGGCATTTATATGTTGGTAGCGGGTGGTTCTTTTTTTAAGATTTGAATGAAATGTATTTGTTGGCGGTTAATGTTGCTAGTCTAATGGCTTTTTTACTTTTATACAATGAAGGCAATGACCTTTGAATTTTTCGTGCAGAATTTATTCGTGCTTATATTATAAGAGTACATTATTTGTACGACTGTCAAGTTGGTCTAGAGGTCGTAAGTGCGACTGTTGGGTATCTCAATCCCCAAGTCGCGCAAAGTTTTATTAGGTTCATCTATCAAGAAATTTCTCAGAAACGGCACAGTTTGTCATCCTACCATTTCCGTTCTATTAAAACTCAATATTACTTAACCTATCTGACACATTTAAAAATCCTACCTCAACTCACAAAAAAAATCACACAATAAATTAAAAACTCAACTAAATACCAACAACAATTTCCATTCCCGCCTATAAACAGTGTTGCCAACACAATAAAACTTCCCACGTTCGGTGGTAAAATAAAAACTGACGCGACATGGAAAGTGATTGTCTATGAAAGGTGTAGCCAGACGGCTGTCGTTCCGCACTATTGTCTTGTGTGTAACAAGCTTATGTAATTATATCTCTTTTTTCACATAAGGCTGATGGTTATCTCAATGGTCTACGGTTTTTGAGGTTACTACTTGGGCTTTGCATAATGTACAGGGCTGACCCTTACTAAGTGGTTAGGAACTTGGGCAGAATAATTAATTTACCCTTTTACTTACTTAAGCTTAGGGGATGTCTTATGTTTTGTTTCTCTTGTATTTTATGTACAATATGTTTTTTTTATGGCGGTCTTTATGTCTTTTTGATTGAATCGCCATAAATAGCTACTAATTTGATTTTGTTTTGTAATTTTGCCCCTAGTTACGATTACCTTGGCAACCAGTGATCAATTATTTTGAGTTATGTTGCTAATGGACTGTCTTAGCTACTCGGTCCTAGATTCCTTCTTGCTTTTTCATTTTCTTTTCTTACTCCTCCACTGTGTGAATTCGTTTCTCCGGGGCTCGTCGTGGTTCATTGGCTCGGCACTTTTGTGGTGGTTGCTGCTATTGATTCTGGCTTTCAGGCGATGCAGTGGTTGGGAATAGTATAGCGGGCTTGTGATTCTAATAAATAGCTCAGATTTAACTAGTCGCTTACAATGGGCCTTATCAGAAAGCTTACAGTCACTCAAAGGGCAATGGAGACGGCTATGCTCGGAGTTGCCTTGCGTGATCGAATCAGGAATGTAGAGATCCGCAAGAGAACCAGGGTTACCGATATAGCCCGAAGAATTGCCAAACTTAAGTGGCAGTGGGCAGGGCACATTGCTCGCAGAACGAATGGCCGATGGGGCAGAAAGGTTCTGGAGTGGCGACCGCGAACCGAAAAACGTTGCGTTGGAAGGCCTCCCACCAGGTGGACCGATGACCTGGTGACGGTTGCGGGGATCCGCTGGATTCGAGACGCAAGGGTTCGATCAATGTGGCGACGCTTGGAGGAGCCTATGTCCAGCAGTAAACGTCTTTCGGCTGATATAATGATGATGACTTAATTCTGTGGAATTATTTGTCCTTCTGAGGTTTAAAACATATTGCGCCGATCCAAAATAACATGAGTCTAAGGCAGGAAGACGCAGGGTTGAAAAGTCTCCCTGTCGGTGGACCGATGACCTGGTTAAGACTGCGGATTCCGCTAGAAGCTAGACGCACAGGACCGATCGGTGCGGGCGATACTTGTGGAAGACATATGTCCAGCAGTGGTCGTCTTTCCACTATGATGATGAAGGCAGGAAGATGATGATGTTTTTGTAGCCATTTTTGCCTACCTATTCAGAGATAACGGTCGCAATGTAACATTATTCTCTCCGCTGTTATATTAATATTACAGCTAGAGTTTCAGTCTAGCACCAGAATTCCGTAATTACATACTAATAGCCCCTACGTACGCTCAAACACTAATTAATATTATGTTAATTTTGTAGTACTCAACATTGCTGAGAACAGAATTCTGTTGTGAACTTCAAAAGTATTTGTATTAGCCTCTGAGAAGCGGTTTTACTCCATAATATGGAGTAAGTATGGAGGGTTGAGTGAAAAGGTAAAATATTTCAAACTAGCTTTGCCAGCAGCTTCGCTCGCGTGAAGGTTGATAATTACCGTATGTCTATAGGGTACGTAGTTTATGTATATTTAAATGTATTTTACTCTAAGAAGAAACTTCGCCGTATTAAAAATATCTTAAATATCTACCTACTTTTTACAGAAATAAATAACTTTTCTTTGACAACAAATGCTTAAAATTATCAGACATGCAACGAACAGCCATTCTTTTTTCAAAATTCGTACCAAACAAACGCAAAAAAAAAAAACATTGTGTTTTATTTAAAATGTCGAGTAATACCGCTATTGAATACATATTAAACAAGCCCGAGCTTCGTTTTACACCCGACTCATCCTGCAAAGCGGAAGGTACGAATATAAACTGAGTAAGAACAAAGTTCTCAAGTAATTAGGAACGGGACAGACTCCATCCATTTGTGGGAGACGTAGGGTTGCCAAGGAGAAAATTATTTTGAACCGTGCATTTTTCAAGCCAAAAGTAGCCAATGGAACTCATCGATAGCATTCTATCGATGAAACAATTTTAGTAATCGGATTAGTACCTCTAGTTTTCTAGAGAGAGAATTTTACTTATGAATGTTAAATGAAGCAATTATAAAAAACCGGCCGAGTGCGAGTTGGACTCGCGCACGAAGGGTTCCGTACCATTATCGCAAAAAACGGCAAAAAAATCACGTTTGTTGTATGGGAGCCCCCCCTCAATTTATTTTATTGTATTTAATAATTATTATTTATTCAGTGAATATTTCAAGCGTCTACCTGTTGCCGTTATTAATATCGAGCAAAAAACGGCAAAAAAATCACGTTTGTTGTATGGGGGCCCCCTTAAATATGTATTTTGTTCTGTTTTTAGTATTTGTTGTTACAGCGGCAACAGAAATGCATCATCTCTGAAAATTTCAACTGTCTAGCTATCACGGTTCACGAGATACAGCCTGATGACAGACGGATCGCGGAGTCTTAGTAATAGGGTCCCGTTTACCCTTTGGGTACGGAACCCTAAAAAGCAATTTTGTTGACAGTTTATGTATGTAAAAATATGTTTGTTTATTTGTGATGCATTTGGTCTATCTATAGCAATTTTCTGTATCCCGCTTAGTATGGAGGGCAATGGAAATTTATGATTTCTAATACCATGCCTTTTGAAAACACTTAAGTTCTTTATTATTATTCATTTGCAAAGTTAACGATGTGACAAATCCAATAAAAGTGGTACAGTTAAAACGCAATATCCGTGCCTGTTTCATTTCATGAGGATTAAATTCCGCTCCGTTACACATCCCATCAAAAACGAATAAATATCGATAATAGTGGTCATAAACGGCTATCTTTTAATTTATACATCATATTTATTTACCTACACAAGTTCATAAACTTAAACGATACATAAACTCACGTCTTTTTCCTATGGGGGTAGGCAGAATTACAGAACGCCACCTGCTACGATCCTTATTCATTCATTTGCTTCACTCTCGTTCATACATCTAGTCATACACGCATGCCGGTTATGAATACGGCGCACTTTTAATTTATACATGTAAAAAAAACCGTTACGTACGTGATCGACTGACTGACAGACAGCACACAGCCAAAACCACCGAAAAAAGAACACTGACTGTCAATCACTCACTCTACCATCCTTTTTTACAAAAATGGAACAGAAACATACTCGTAGATAACAGACCACCAAAGGTAAACTCAAAAAACGAATCTCCATATTTTTTTCTAACCCATTTGGCAATTCTCAAGTGGCAACCCTAAGAAACACGTGCAGCTATGATAAATGACGGTTAGAAACTAGAAAATACGTTTCCCGCGTTTTATTTTATTCTCTAATACCTGTGGTCATGAAAAGAAAAACGTCATGTTCTAAAACTAAAAATTCGAAGATATGACGAGACATTATTTTCTTATAACTGCGAGGCACACTTTCTTTCATGTATTTTTATGCGGAAATAGTTATTTATGCTACAAGTGCGGGAAGTATGTGATTTCCGATGAGTGCTATTTTTATTCACGAGCGAGCGAAGCGAGTGAGTGGATAAATCGAGACGAGTCGGAAATCATCTTACGCACGTGTATCATACAACATTTTACTATGCATTGTGCGAGGAAATAAAAAAAATATCTGAACCAAGCAAAAAATTAATAAAATGGCGCTTATTCAAAGGCGCTCAGCATATCCACAGATTAACTAATAAAAGCTGTCACGTCGTAACGCAAAAAGGCACGAGCAAAATATTCATTCTGCCAAACATATTTATTGAATACTTATTTAAAATTAGAGTAATAAAACTAGAGTAATAAAAACGCCTTAAATGAAGTATTAGTTTATGTACTTAACTAATTTTTAAAACTTTTCTCAAATAATAAAAACTCTATGCGGCGGGCTGACGTTGGAGTTAAAAATTAAAAAGTACAGGAAAGTAAAAAGCACTAGTAAAAAAAAGTGACACTTTCCGCACAGTTTGGCTGCTTGGAAAACGCTCTTTTCGAGGACATGCATTGTAAAAGATTTTCTTTATTTAAATTTTCGTTTATAGTATGTTTATCTAGACTAGAGCAGAAAATGAGTGCAAAAATTCAACGGTTTTTGCGTGATTGAAACACATTTAACTTTCATATTATAATATTAATAGAATTATGCATACTCTAGGGACGTCTAGGGTCCACTAGTGAGGCGAACGGATGAATGATTTGCAAATCAACTAATTACGTAAACGATTATTGTTTGACAAACGCTGTGTGTTTTGTTAATCACGGTTTAGGATTAATTTTGACGAGTAATTATGGGTAAATAGGCTATTTGCGGGTTGTGTTCGGATTAAATTATTTGAAAGCCGGATTTTGACTGTTTTGTATCGTTTCATCGGTTTAATGGTCGGTGTGGTCATAAGCCCAAATTGGTCATCAAGACAATGGACAATGTTGCATTAATGACATCATACGTCGGGCTCTTGTCACCGCCGGGGTGCCAGCTGTTTTAGAACCAAATGGCTTGGCACGCGACGATGGGAAGAGATCAGACGGAACGACCATAATGCCTTGGAAGGTGGGTAGGCCTTTGAAGTGGGATGCAACATGTGTCGACACCCTTGCGCCATCCCAACTTCTTAGCGGGGCGGCTGCTGCTGGTGCAGAAAACCTCAAACGGCGCAAATATATAGGAAGTTATAATTATGTTTGAGCCGTTTGGGGTTGAAACATTAGGTCCATGGGATCCGAGTGCGCATCGAGTATTTCGAGAAATAAGCACAAAGCTCGTCGACTCTTCATGTGACCAGAGGGCTGGCCTTTTCTTCAGAGAATCAGAATTACCATCCAACGTGGCAATGCGCTGCCAGCGTTCTGGGCACGTTTCCCATTGACATCGATGTGGACGAATTTTTTGTTGCACAATGAGCTCTTTTCCGTCTCCCTTTTGTATTTGTATATAGGTTTTTTTTTGTATATTCAATTGTATATATGTTAATAAATGTAATTGGTCAGTGTTATAAGATTTTTCGTATGAATTTCTTAACATATTCCAATCAATCAATCTGCCTAGCCTTCCCCAACTATATTGGGGTCGGCTTCCAGTCTTATCGGATTCAGCTGAGTACCAGTGTTTTACATGGAGCGACTGCCTGTCTGACCTCCACAACCCAGTAACTGGATAACACGGTACCCTTTGGCAAGACTGGTGTCAGATCTCAAGCTTATGACTACCCGTAACGACTGTCAAAGATCTTCAAATGACAGCCGGGACCAACGGCTTGACGTGCTTTCCGAGGCATGGAGGAAACTCGGTATGTTGCAATGGTCACCCATCCACGGACCGACCTCTTCAAACGTTGCTTAACCTTGAAGATCGACCCATGCGGCTGTTATTAGCCACGAGCTCTTCCTTTGTTGTTTCTTGACATAATCCGAAATTGATTAATTATGTAGGGATTAAATATTTTTGAAGTTTCGTTTTTGTTATCGTCGGTGTGTTCATAAACGCGATTCCTGAGACGGCTTAGTTTACCAGGCTTAGTTTTGGGCTATGTTATAAGGTTTTTTATAAGGGTTCCGTACCCAAAGGGTAAAAACGGGACCCTATTACTAAGGCTCCGCGATCCGTCTGTCTGTCTGTCTGTCCGTCCGTCTGTAACCAGGCTGTAGCTCATGAATCGTGATAGCTAGACAGTTAAAATTTTCACAGATGAATTTCTGTTGAATAAACTAAATATTTAAGTAGGGCTCCCATACAACAAACGTGTTTTTTTTTGCCGTTTTTTGCGATAATGGTACGGAACCCATCGTGCGCGAGTCCGACTCGCACTTGGCTAGTTTTCGTTCTTATGTTTTTATTGTCTATAGGCTCGCGTTTGGACACTATCTCACCGGTGAGGCACATTTGCTTGCCTAGAAGTAACCTATTCACTGTTGAATTAAAGACCCCTTAATTTATTCTTTAGTACTTGTCTATGTAATCTTTCCGACACTTTAAATTTTTGATATGACATGACCGATGTCCTTTTAAGGTTACAACGGGCGACGAAAAAGGTTTTTGTTTTAGTGTAGTTATTATGACATAAAAGGGTTGCTCATTGTGTGTGAGCATTTGTCGTGCGTAGCCTTAGGTAAGGTCAAAGGTTATAATTTTAACTAATCTGTCATGTCACGGGGTCTCATTGCTAAGAAAGAAAATTTGGTTCAAATAAATCTCACTAGATGGCGCGACATGTACAATGTTAATTTTACACACAATTCTATTGAATTGTGTGTAAAATTAACATTGCATAGCAACAGGAATTGAACATAAAAATTGTAAGTTCTTGTTTAATCAACTCTCCTAATTACAAAATTATGGAATATAGGGCTCCTAATTCACATTTCAAAGATTATTTGAACGGATCATTTAAAATTGATGCCAATAGATGGCGCATTTTTAAATTTGTGAGGCATCCCACTCGATTGTTAAAATTTGCATTGTAACACATTTTAATGCAAAAAAAACTAACCTTCACTGTATTTAAAGAAAAAAATATTCACGAACCTAGTAAACCCTTGTACTTGCAAGTCGCTACTAACACCATCTATTGCCGTGAAACGGGATCGAACGCGATTGATGTACTTACAAAAATAACAAGCTCAATCAGATGAAAAACGCACGGTTTCTTTGTATGGGATGAGGCATCTTTATGCTAGTATTAAATTATCTGTGGTCATGTTAACGTATGTCTAGATTTTGGGATTTTGACAAAAGCACTACTATTATCGTTATCGTAGATAGACTCTCGTCTAAAACCTAGCCTAAGAGCCCACTGCAAAAATCTGCAGGAATGTATTTGTTATTTGATTAAACCTAACTTTCATGAGCCCAGATAACCCTGCGGAAATCTATTCTACTAACAAGAATCATTCATAAAAAAGTTGCATTATAAAAAAAAATTGCAGTTCGTAAGAAACAGTCGTTATTTTAATTTTCTTCCATACGAAGCCTAAACGATCTTTCCGACATTCCTGTCTACCACACAAAGTTTAGCAAAAAGCTTCTAATTTCATTAACAGTTGCCGGCTAATTGCGAAACAAAGGGAACTTTTGTAAAAGAAAGAAACGTTGTAATAGAAAAGGAAAAAAGGCCGTAATTAAGATAATTGAGGTAGTGTCAGGAATTTAGGGTGTTTGCGCAGGCGGCAACTTGATTGTTGTGTGGTAGTGTTGCCGGCAACTTCATGATGTATTGACTGATCTTTGCCTGCAAAAAAAGAAAATATATTTCATATTTCAGTATTAACTGACACGCATCATTATTCTCTTGACCGCTTCCCAATTGTTTTCAACTGCGGAGGATCTTGCACCCAACTTCAGAGACACAAAAAGCCACTGTGAATACTGTACATAATATTGTCTAAAATTAAACCCTACACGTTTTAAGTCCATTTTTTTTTTATCAGTAATCTCATACATAAATTAATTAATATTTTATTTATAAAGAAACGGATATATTAAAGCCTAATTTTTTGGGCCGCATTTCTTCCATTCTTCTCTATTACTCGTCATCTCAGTAGTCACGAGGTCCGTTCTCCTCGTTATTCTTTGCAATTCGTGTCTGAATTGTTTCTGTTAACACTCTTACCAGTTACTGACTTACCTGTAGGTTTAATAAGGACAAGAACTTAATACATCGGCTTCGCGGCCATGGCCAATTCCTAAGGAATTTTTCGGTTTCAAAGCCTACGACATAGTGCAGCTTTCTATCAGTGAAATCATTTTCGTAACCAGATCAGTACTTTCAGAGATTACCTCCTAGCTTCTGCCAATGACTACGCCTGCGAGAAAGTCATTATAGAAAATGAACATATTCTCGGGATAAAAAGTATCCTATGTGCTATTCCTGACTATAATCTATCTCTTTCATCCAGATCCGTACTGGCGTGAAGAAGTAACTTTCGCCTTTATAGTATTAGTATGAAATGTTTGTTTCTTCGTTGCCGACTGCCGCAACTTTTAGTCGCTCAGTGTAAACCCATCGCAATAACGATATATTGCCACCAGTTTATTTGTAAATTTGAATTCAGGTAGGATCAAAAGTTGCCTTCTTTTTACAGGTTTTTGTACTTTACCTTATTTTTTTCTAAACTCAATAGAATTAATTAGAGAATTGTTAGTACAAAAGTATTTTACCTTTTCTTCGGAAGCAGCAGATTTTAGTAAAAAAGGTTTTTTTTTTATAATACTGAAACCGTGGAACCTTATTGATGTCAATTTCTTTTTATTATCTTAAGCTCCTTGTAAAGGCTTTGCCAGAGAAAGAAGGGGGCTCTAAATTTCGTTTTGTTGAAAATAATATCGGCTCTTTTTAGGTCTCCGTACCCAAAGGGTAAAAACGGGACCGATGGGTAGGTGAATATTTTTTTTCTTTAAATGCAGTGAAGTTTCGTTTTATAGTATTTTTTTGCTCGTGTTAACAGTTTTCAACACCAAAATGTGTTACAATGCAAATTTTAACAGTCTAGTGGAATGCCTCAGAAATTAAAAAATGCGCCATCTATTGGCATCAATTTTAAATGTTCCGTTCAAATAATCTTTGAAATGTGAATTAAGAGGCCAATATTTCATAATTTTGTACTTAGGAGAGTTGATTAAACAAGAACATACAATTTATATGTTCAATTCCAGAAAATGTTAATTTTACACACAATTCTATTGAATCGTGTACACGTCGCGCCATCTAGTGAGATTTATTTGAAACAAATTTTCTTTCTTAGCAATGAGACCCCGTGCCCGGGCGTATGTTTCCACGATATTATTTTCGAACTGAATCTCTAGAGTATTATTATATTTCCTTGGAATATTAGCTACGTTCACTTAGACGAAGATTCTGGCATAATCTAGTCTTAAGGTTACACTAGTCAAAAATTCTTCCATACAAACGTAGTTTGGGGATTATTCCACTGTTTGACGATGTACGTTCAAAATAAAATGTGATATCAATTTGTCTCATCATTATCTAGGCCTGTATGGAAGCAAAAAAGTAAAAATAGAAAATATTTGAAAGTTATAAGCGTCGAAAGTTCCACATTTCGACACTAATTTTAACGCATTATAAAACATAAAAAAACATATCATGAAAAAACTACTAAATCTATCTGTTCAAAATAAAATTATTTGCATTGTTGAACTACTAATCTATCCCTGTATGGAGGCCGTTTTGCAATTTTCCGTCTTCTTATGGTATTTTTCGCGCCCAAAAATGAGTTAAAATTTGTGTCGAAATGTGGAACTTTCGACGATCATAACTTTCAAATATTTTCTTTTTTTTAATTTTTGCTTCCATACAGGGCTAGATAATGATGAGACAAATTGACATCACTTTTTATTTTGAACGTACATCGTCAAACAGTGTGTGGAAGAATTTTCGACTAGTGTAACCTTAATATAAACCCGTCACGTTTCAAAGTACTCTCATTAACAAATTAATTAATATTTTATTTGTAGTCACAGGTTATGTGAAAGCCTAATAATTGTCGAGTAGTCGCACTCCCAATTAGCTCGTAATAACGATCGCAATTAAATTAAATAAGTCTATTCCTTTGCTTACTCAGTGGCAGTAATTAATTATTTTAATTAATATTAATGGCGGGGTTTTGTTTAGCAATTATGTTCTTGTTTTATAGTAATCAATATCAATAGGTGTATACCATAGGTGTACTGTGTGTTATGGCTACAAAACACATGAATGTTACTTGGATAAAAGTGTACGTAGCTTGTATATCATTGTGTACAACATCATAATAACTTCTAATTGAAAGAAAAGAAAAAGAAAACATTTATTGCCACTAAGAAATGTTACAACAAAAAAACAAAACACAGTTTTAAAGCATAGTATTTCCAGTATGACAAAAATATATTCGTGAAAGTCATAACTGCATTAAAGCTTTGCACACTTTTATGCAAGTTGCAACCATGTACGTATTGTCGCCCTTATAATATAAGAAAGAAAGAAAAATTGTTTATTCTGCACAAACTAAACGCACAATACAAAATAAAGGGTGGCATTCACTATAGGTACAAATTAGCCAAAAGCCTCGTATTTAAAACGATTTTTTTTTAACTAGCTGTACCACGCGGCTTCGCTCCCGTCAACTGGCTACTTACTTACCCTACGTACCTTACCTACCCTACAGACATGATTATTGCGTAACCAACGGAAGCTCTCAAAAAGGAATAATTTTGCCCGTTTTTGCAACATTTTTCATTTATGCTCCGCTCCTATTGGTTGTAGCGTGATGTTATATAACCTATAACCTTCCTCGATAAATGGAATATCCAAAACAAAAATAATTTATCAATTCCAACCAGTAGTTCCTGAGATTAGCGCGTTCAAACAATCTCTTCAGCTTTATAAGCATAGATGCGCACTGTCGAAGTGTGGCAATTCTATATGGAGCGACTGCCTAACTTACCTCCACAACCCAAACTGGGTAACACGAAAACCATTGGCAAGACTGGAGTTCGATTTTCTGACAACCAGCAAAGAAAGATCTGCTAATGACAGCCGGGACCCAGGGCTTAACGTGCTATCCGAGGCACGGCGAAGTGTCTGTATGTTATGGATGATCACCCATCCACGACACGACCATGGCAACCGTTGCTTAACCTCAAACATCAACCTATGCGACTAAATTTAGCTACAACCTCCTCTCCTTAAATTCCTACACTATGACTCATAATTCCTTCCCCCATTCATATCCTAATAACATTACTACACCAGTACATCGCAACAGTTCCCTGAATTCCTCAACACACGAGAACTGACGTCATAACGATTAAATTGCTTTACAAACATTAATTAAGACCAACTGAATAGCGACACCACTCGGCTCCATCTTGAAAAAAAATCGACTGAAAAAGAAAACAAGACTCGACGAGGTTGCGTTTGTTGGTCCATTTAAAAATTAAAAAATGGAATTTGAATAGAGTTGCCAGGGTTAAAAATAATGAGGAGAGGTGTGAATTGTATTCAGTGTGGCTGTGCTTCGTTGATAAGACGGGCTTAGTCCTCTATGCGGTTGTGGTATTTGTGTTGAGAGAGAAAGAATCTTTCAGAGAAGGCGACTGCTTTTATGGATGAAAGTCCTTTCACGATACTGTCAGCTATTGAATGACTGGGTTTCTACTTAACTTTAAAGCAACGAAAGTGAACTTTGCCCCCAGAAACCATGTTTCTAACCCAGATGCCAAATATGTTTGAGAATTAAGATGGAAGTACATGCCAAAACATGTATGTTGTATTGATTGAATACAAGTACATAGTGATGGATTACAAAAGTGGTAGCTTTCTAATATCTATTCACCTGTCTGAGCACCTCTGTTCACGTTTTACGGCCCCCATGGGAACCGGAACGTACCTATTTTCCGCATTCGATATTCTCCGTAACCAGCTACGATATATAACTCATGAAACTTAATTAATTTCAATACTAAAAACACAATACAAAACCCGCCATTTGTTAAAACCTTAAAACACACAACACGCAATAAATCGTTGAATATTTATTACTGGCAACACCACGAGCGGCCATTTTGGACGCATCTGTCAATGACACGCGGGAAACTTAGGGTTCCTTTTTTAAAAATTCCTTCCTGTTCGTTGGCGCGGTACGTCGTCAGCTGCGCGGATGTGCGAGGCTGAGAATTTTGAAGAATAATAGAAAGTATTTTAATTTTACAATCTGATATTGGATTTTCAATCTTTTCAGAGTTTGTGAAAGTTTAAAATTGAACTGGTGTTTTTTACATTATTTTGACAATTGCGACATGTCATTGCTGTCAAAATAAAAGCAAAGGCTCTGAAAACTGATTTTAATAAAGACAAATCACTTACTTTCATTGTATCGTACAGCTAAGGAGTGCCATTCCCAGCCGGCGTCTTGTGTTTCCTGATAGCTACAACCAGGGGATTTTTTCAAGTCAAGAGTTACTTCTAGGCAAGCGTGCCTCACCATCAACTACACCATCGCTTACCATCAGATAGTGATAGATAGTTGTCAAGCATAAATAAAAAAAAATTGTAACTTGACTTTGCCAACTTCATCGTCCCAAAAATACGAGTATTAATTATTACTTTCGTAATCAAACTCCGATATTAGGACCATATCAGATATCACGAGCCTATCTCCAATTAAATGCAATTTATTATATTAGTCCGGTCGGATCTTATTTCAGCAAAGCACTTAGAGAACCTTCTTAATATCCGTTAATATGGCTTATCCCAAATGAAATGTTGTGCTTTTGGGTATGAATTAGTAGTAGAGAGGCTGAAAGGCGGGAAACACGGTTGCAACTTTGGGCACATCTAGCTGACGTTTTAGGAACGGCTAAATAATGGTCGTTTTTATGATGTCGAATTCTCAAACTCAACGCTCGGACTCTTGTGAATTTTCAAGACTTTCTAGAGTCTAGCCAAAGTGACATTCTAATAGCGATTAACGATTACAAATGAGTTTATTTTTTTTGAACTCTCTTTTTTTCATATTCTACTCAGCAAACAGCATTTGATACCCGTATCATGGCAGTGCACAAAAAATAACTAGTCCACCATATTGGTCCGTCCGCCATATTGGATAGTTAGGTGTGTATGGGATAAAAAATGCATGCAAATGACATGTACTACTGAAATGTCACGTGATCGTTCCCAACAAATTTGGCATGCCGAAGGAGTCTGCCAGAAGTAGAATCTAGTAGCATGACCCAAAGCGTAGATCTTTCTGGAGAAAACGTGCAAGAAACTTCACGGACAATCTTAAATTCAATAAATACGACGTGTTACACCGTCGACTACATCATCGCTTACCATCGGTGAGATAGTGGTCAAGCGCGAGTCTAACAACAAATAAAAAAAAAATACGTGTTCTCAAATGACCAATGGCCTATTGACTCCCATACTACGGCTATAAGCGCTCTATAGCTACTCCATACCCCACCGCTTCATAATATCGATTATCAATTACTTCATAGGGGGATGCCTCCCCCCAGACCTACTTAATTAACGCGAATTCGTAAAATCATGTTAATTTATTAATTAGCATTTTAATGAGAATGTTTCTGATGTTGTCAAGCGATGCTGCGGTATCATATTTATATTTAAATCTCTTTTTCGTTACAAGTGTTGATTTTGATTTCGTATTTAATAATATCATGACTGTAATTCTAGAAGGGTTTCTGTTTACAAGCTTTGTGGTAACTGAGGAGCTCGTGGCTAAATTATAACAGCTGCATGGCAAGGCTTGCCAAAGTCAATCCGTGGATGGGTGACCATCTTTATACAGCGAGATTCCTCCGTGAATCGGCAAGCACGTTAAGCTGATTTTTTTTCTTCTTTGGCAACTGACCCGATGCCGACTATTCTGCCAGTGTCATGTAGAGACGACAGCGCGGTGAGACGAGCTGTCGAACTCTGTCTATGCTTCTAGTGTCATGTAGAGGCGACAGCGCGGTGAGTTGAACCGACGAACTTTTTTTGGTAGATGACAAAGACAGATATTGAAAAAAAAAAAACATTAAGCTGTTGGTCTCTACTGTCATTTGTGGAAATTTGACAGTTGTTACTGGTAGTCAGAAGCTAGAAAAGCCGTCAATAGGCTTGCCAAGGGCTGTCGAGTTACCCAGTTACTGGGTTGTGGAGTTATGATCGGTTGTCGCTCCATGTACAATGTTGGTATGTACTCAGTTTGTTTTTTTGTCTAGAAGCCTCCAACGTGGTTGGGAAAAGCCTGCCCAACTGATTTCATAGAGGTAAGAAAAAGATGTACGAATGACAGCCGGGACCAATGGATGTGCTTGCCGAGACAGTATTTGCATGGAATAAAGAAGACAACAGTCGTCAACGACCTTCGGAATAAAACGCGCACTCGTTTCACACCCGTGCGACCCAATATTCAGTACCTTTTTGTTTATTTATTTATTTGGAAACTCAACAGCTTATTACTAATTAACATGATTAGATGTTCACCTCACTGTCAATGAACAGCCCAGTGCAGTTGCATCAACGTTACTTGCATCTTAGTAAACACGCACATTGCACAGTAACAGCGAGATGATAACAATTATCTCTTAAGCCAATTACAGAGTTTCACGGCATGGATAAAGCTAGTTAGGTTATGTTAATTAGCTACACACAAGTGCAGCTATTAGTGATTATAGTGTGATTGAAGACTCATTGATCACTTTAAATCGGAGTTAAAAGTATGTAAATATGTAAACATGGCTATATTAATTAGAAAAAGGGAAATACTACTACGTACTCTCCATAATATTCTATGACTTAAAAAAGGCATCAAAATGTAGATATTGAAATTGTCTGTGAGATGGTGACAGATTCATTAAAATACGCCCGGCAGTTTTGGTGCGATTGTCGTTTTTTTGCTCTTATTAAACATAACTTTACAAATTAATATTACACTATGTTATACAATACAACCATTTTCTTAGACCTAATTATGAATATGGTCTAAAGTAACATATATTTTTTCCAAAAAATTACGACTGGCCGTTAAGACGGGATTCTCATTTTAAAATCGGCTACTCAGGAGTATCTACGCCTTGATAGATTATCCCGTGCGGCTTACTTGCACAATATTATTTAGCTACGAGTTCCTCTGTATTTAAAAACTTCTAAAAAGCTTAATATTTATTTAATATCTGACATTTTCTCATTAAAAACGCATCTATCCTTTCTAATTTCAAATTACTAAGAGATCCTTCACGTTCCGCAGTATTAAAGGACCATAAATTATGAAAAGCTACGGTTTCCCGCCAAACGAGAAATTCAAAGACAAACGAGTTTTTTTTTGAGGTTATCTTTAAATAATTAATTATTTAAAAGGGCAAATGTTGAAATAATGACGTTATTTGAAATGTCAAGTCGAAGCTAGAATAAATAATCCTGAGGTTCTCGATCTAGGCAAAAAATGTGGCGATGGCGATTGTCGAAATGCCAAAATGTCAGGGATATTCTCGTGACATTTCGATAGCGCCTTGGCATTCCCATACATTCTTGATTATTTTCTAATCGCTATGGCGACGCTATCGTGGATAGAATAACACTTGTCCAGGGGGTCTACACCCTAACTCCGTCAACGAAGTTACGGGTCCGTCCGAAAGTTCTCCGTGAACCCTACTTCGTAATGATTCAATTTATCGGTAAAAACACATCGGGAGTAGGTGCAAGTGTCAAATTGTGTAGTCTTTAATTGGTAGTTCGGGCCCCGAACGTATCATGTGTCCGTATGTCATACGGAGTAGGAAAGGCCCGTATTGAAGGCCGAAACTACTAAGGAATTAACACTTAGAGCTCTCATCACCTAGTCATCACGGTGAGATTTTACAGAATAGCACTACAATACTTCTACAGAGACCACATTGACAAAAAGTCGGTTAAAATAAATTGCAGTCCTAAAAACTAAAAACACGCTTTAATGGTAAATTGAACTAAAAAGTCTGTAATCCTGAAGATCCTGCTAAGGATAATGGGACAAACTAATTAAACAATTGCATTGTCATCGGTCCTTGATAAGTGTGCAAAGTTTCAAATCAATCCGACGTTTTGAAGGGGGCGAAAATCACGTTCAAAGATTCCGTTACATTGATACATACATACCAAGCTAATAAAAGCGTGTTAAAAACAAACAGATCACTTATTTTTTTTGATAGGTCAACACTAAAGAATATTTAAACTAAAGTTGTCAAAAAATAAAACGCCCGTTTTGCCCGTTTTGAAATTCTTAATATTAATTAAACTTGATGCAAGTACGAATGATTCTCATTGTTGTAGTGTATCGGTAACATAGTAATTAATTACGATTATGAATTAGATTTTTCAATTTCTTATGTACAAAGTTACTAAAATATGGCGTCGAAAAATGCGGAGGCATTTTCTTTACTTAATATTAATTATTTCAAATGGTAATGTTGAAAGTTAAAACGTTACTTTTCTGCTTGAAATGTCAAGTCGAAGTTATTGTCGTCTTAATATTTGATTGTTATATCGCTGTTTGCGTGATTAGAAGATATTTTTGATTGCGTCGAGTCGAGCCGTTTGGCCTCCGACGGAAATAGGGCCACCCCTTTCTTTCACTCAAGATTTGTTGAAATGATTCAAAATAGCTTTCAAGATAATAAATTAGGGGAAAAGGCAGGCGACAATCAAATACTGGAGACATTATTCAGCTTTGTCTCTGAGATGGCAACGCATTTGCAATCCTTAGATTTCTGTTCCTTATTTAAAAATCTTATTAACTTTATTCTGCCACCAAGCAGCGTAGCTGTATTCTGGATTGAAGTGTATGTGTGCCGGTGTGAATACAGGCACATGACACATGTCAGCTTTGTCTCTGGGATGGCAACGCATCTGCGATGTCTCTGGTATTGCACATACCCATAGACGACGGTGTCGATTTATCAGTTGGGCCGTTGTCTCGATTACTGCCATCCAATAGCATAATCAATACAATAATGTTCTCACTGCCGAGGCTCCTCTCTGGAAGAGAAATCCACCAATGTGACACTTAGCTTGTCGTCCAAAAAAAATAGTGATGACTTTTGACATCGTTCTCGATTTAAAAAGTTGCACAAATAAGTTCCTACCTTCCTACAAAACTTTGTGCATCACGTCAGCGATAGGGGTAAGAAATGGGTTAGCTTCACCATTAGATGCTATTAGCCGATAAGCTGGCAACACTATGACTGTTAGACATGCAACCCTAGCATTACTGAACTGAACTAAACTTCTAATCGACTATGGGACACCACTACTATTTGCACCTGGCTGAAACACGAAAAAAGATATTCGAAATTTGAAAAACGAAATGCTGTACCTGTATTCGCTGTGCCTTCAATGGGACAGTCCAGTCAGTAAATAATTTTCTTGGCAATTCATTATCCTGGCTGTTCAATAGTGGCCTGCTACAGAAAATAATGTACCTACTTTCTAAGTTTATCCCACCGCGGCCTCCAACCCTCAGCCGCGATGCTTCGCTTATGACATCGCAGCGCGCCTCAGTTGCGATGTCGCCCAACCTTCTTGTTGGCCGCTACATCGTCGGCTTAATCAGCAACAGGCCTGAAGAGCGGCCCCTAGTCGGGTTCCCGTTCGGTTTACCGTGGGTAACCAAGCCAAGGCTTCTGGGCCCTCCCGCCTCGACAATGCGAGAACCCACTTGGACCTGCAGTGAAACAGTAACAGGCTGCAACATTTTAGACTGATAATGACGTGAGAAACCTCCCGGAAGTCGCGTCGGGCGGTCACGGAGCATGGATCCCTGCCCGCGGGTGCAGCACCGGGGTTCGCCACAACGAACCCTTCGCTGGGTGGTCCCCTGGACCTGTCGTGTTGCGATTGCTATTTGGCTTGCTGTATGTGACTGTAGGCCGCCGCGGCGAGCGTTTCTGATCGACTTTTTCACGGCACCCTGGCGGTCCCACGACGTGAGAAAGCATGACACAATTCCTATTTATACCCATTGACAACACACAACACTAAAATGCAGTAATCTATTACATACAGTACAACATATCCGGGCCACAATGGCCACCGGTGAATTAAAAGGCTTGATTCACACTGTTGTACTATTGTTGGTAACAATAGGCTTAGCGTAGGTCAGCCGTGAGTGACGAACCGGCCTACTTGTGTGGTGAGTGATTTTGTGTAGCAGTTTTCGTTTATGGTAATTCTGTCAGTGGCTTCGTTCGTGTAATAAATGTTTTATCAGGCGAACGTCGAAATCTACATGCGAGTTTTAAAATAGTCTTTTTATGCGAGATACGAACGATTATTTTTCCACTACATGATGAGATGACTTAATTAAATGCAAATAATTTCCAACAACAATTTATTTGAAACGTTCAGACTAAAAACCACAGAATATATACACACAATCAACGCGCGCTTTTTCGAGAGGTTACAGGTTCAGTATCATTCTGCCAGTTACGTAATGATCCATACAAAAGTCATTTCGTAACTGTTATTATGTAATTTTGTTTTTATTTTAATTTTTATTTTACAACCTTGTGTCTAAATGTTCATGAGAGACAATGTAATGGAAAAAAGACCTTTTTATAGATCGAAAATATTTCCAAAAAAATTGTAATCCTTTACGGGTGATAAAGGATTACCAACAGAACCCATATGCTGCATTTTTGGAGTTTTAGGTGTGTTTAGTTGTGCACGCATCACGTAAAATATCTGAAACCAATGTAGATAACTTTTTTACATAAAAAAATGTGCGTAACTTGAAGTTTTACTAAGTTTTTGTTTCATCGCAATCGGTTCAATCTATCAAAAGTAAGATTAATTTAAAGTGTTCAAGAAGTAAAATATCATAAATTCACAACACGGGCAATTCAGATACTGAGATAGTTGAACTCCATATTTGATAGATGGCGTTGTGCATTTCACGTCACTTTCTAAAAAGCGGAGTAAAGATTCTCCGCCTCCGCGGAAGAATGACCCTAAATAAAAATTGGTAGGCAGGTAGGATAGATAGCAAGGTAAGTAGGATAGGGTAGACAGTGATGGAAGCGAAGCTGCGGGCACAGCTAGTTTATAATAATAGTATGCATTATGTTTAAGTTTTATGTTGAGAGTAAGTGAGACACTTTGCACTCTGTGATCATTAAACTTACTTCCTAATCATCATCCTTCAGCTCTTACTCCAATTTATTCATCCTTCGTTTATGTTTCAATCTTAAGGCACAACAAAAGTCCATACTGACTGCAATTCTTATCGTGGAATTTCGCAGCTTTCAACCTCCGGGAACGTGTTTGCGAAAGTCCTTCTCAACCGCCGTATTCCGATATCAGAGTCAATCCTTCCAGAGCCCAATTTGGCTTTCGCCCTGAACGAGGTACCTGTAAAGCTATATTCTCTATTCGCTATCTTCAAGAAAAAAGTCGAAAATAAGGCTGTTTTTTTCAGCCGTATGATATTATGAAACAGCGTAACACGGAAAGTTATCGTACTTCGTCAATCTGCTAACTGTACATGAATATCTACCAATTTTATTAGCCATCCATCGTTGAAATTGCGAAAATGAAGAAAAAAACGTTTACTCTAAAAATTCCTACTAAATTTTTCTCATTTTACGTTCCTCGTATAAAATACTCCCTTGATTAATCCAATTATATATTTCTGTAACGTTAAACGTTGCTATAGTAACGGGACGGACAGCTAAGCACTAAACTTTACTATCCAGTTGATATTTTGCGCTTGACAAATTCTGAAATTAATATGTTTTATTAAAGGAAACGTCCACCACAGATTTTTTTTTCTTAAGGTTACACTAGTCGACGGCACGAGCTATTTTGTGCGCGGGGTTACAATTCCTGCTATCTCATCCGACAACTCGTGCGAAAGAGATAGATGCTGTGATGAGCAGTAAGAAGCTAGTTCGCGTACGAATTAGCACTTTTGCAAGCTTGTAGCGAAATGGATGATGATTTAGGAAGAAAACGAGCGCGCGATATTTTATAAACAGGCCTTTGGGAGTCTTAGATATCATGAAAATACGACTATATGTATATTTTCAAAATAAAATTATTTGCATTGTTGAACTACTAATCTATCCCTGTATGGTGGCCGTTTTGCAATTTTCCTTCTTATGGTATTTATTTCCACCCAAAGATGCGTAAAAATTGGTGTTGAAATATGGAACTTTCGAAGCTCATAAATTTCAAATATTTTACTTTTTTGTTCCCATACAGGGCTAGATAATGATGAGACAAATTGATATCAGTTTTTATTTTGAACGTACATCGTCAAACAGTGGAGTAATCGCCAGACTACGTTTGTATGGAAGAATGATCGACTAGTGTAACCTTAAATTCAAATCATAAAATTCTTACTTTATCAATCTGCGGTATATTTAACTCCTTTGACTGTACATGAATTGAATACACAATTTTAATAGATCCTCTTTTTAAAGTTTAAATTGATTTAACCTGGACAATTTTCATTTTACGTTTCTCGTAGGAAAATATTTCCCTTGATTAATCCAATTAACTTTGTAACGCTGCTAGTTGCTATAATAACGGAACGGTCAGCTCAGCGCTAAACTTTCCCAACTGTTGATATTTCGTGCTTGACAAATTCGCATAAATTACTCATTAAGTATATTTGAATTAAATAGGTATTGGCAAATTCATTTCGTTAATTCATGGCCATTTTCTAGAATGTGTCAAAAGTTTAAGTGTTCTATTTTTAAGTTTAAAATTCATCTATTCGAATTTCGATCCCTCAAACTCAGTGCTAGCACATGAATAAATAAAGAAACGGACAAGTTCCGTTTGTTTGCTCATGTGGTGTTTGTGCGGTGCTCCTGTTCAGACTACATATTTCCCAATTGCTCGAGTGTCCCAAATGTCTGATCATCTGTATCCTAATCTAATAAATGACCTGTGGCTCTAGTCCAAGTGTCATTCTATCAGCGGTTGTCGAACTGCCAAAATGTCATAGAATTTGACTTTTTATCCAATCCTGACCTGAACAACGCTTCCGACACTGCAAAAAACATGGCCACCTACCTGGTTCCACACAGTTTGATTAGTTATACCGTCGTCGACTCTAAAAGAAGAACAAGAACTTTTGAATTCCGAAAAAAAAATTCAAACTTTCTGGCTTACTTTCCCTGAATCTTGCTTTTTAAAACAAAGTTTACACAATATGAATGTATGAAATGATTGCATTACATTTTCATAACTTTCATTCAACTTTCAAACAAATATAAAAAGTTTTCCTGTTTCTAAAATGGCCACAGAACGCAAGCAAGCCGCTATTTTTAATTGCTAAGTCAACAAATAAAACAAATACTAGTCAAATCAAATCAAATTTATTTATTTGGAACAAGAAAAAGTCGTATCGCACCTCGTTTTTTTTATTTGTAAAAATAGATTTCACAATAAAAAAAAATATAGGACTTACGCCACGCGAGCCTTTGCCTCGGCGGCTGCCATATTGTTTGCGCGGGAACTAACGGTGTTCTCCGTTAGCGTAGGTTAAAGACCTCGCCTGCCAATTTGTATTTGCATCTTTCATAACCTTTAAAACAATCTAGACAGGGTTCAATTTTGATTGTTGTGTCAACTTTAATTTTGTTAACCTTTTGTTTGCGAAATTCGCTTTGTAAGTTTGTAGGTTATGTTCGTTTGTTGAAAAAATGTGCTCTGAATATGTTTTTGTGGTAATGTCAACATTTTTTTTAATTAGGTTGTGTTTATTTTGTTAGTTTTCTTTCTAGTTGACAATGTTTACGTAAAGGCTGTCAGTTACATAGAAGTTAGCTTTACAAAAGATGTAAAACTGTAATCGGTAACATTGTGCATTGAAATCGGTTTGAAGCGACGAAATCTTTAGCTGTTAACATAATCGAATTGGTTTTTGGTCTTTGAGTGAATCGTCAATCGTGAGACTTAATTGAATCATGTATTTTTTGCGATTTCCGTACGTGACTGCGTAATTTCACGATCTGAAGCCAATTTCACGGTTAAAAAAATATTTAACACAGTCTTTTATTAGAGCTAAACAGTTCAACTTCACATGTTTTTTGTTACTATAGTTGACGTCCAAATATCTACATTTTAATCGAGATAGACGTCTTAGATAGTTTCAGTAAATCATTCGTGCCTTCTTTTAAAATTAAATAGTTTTGTCCGACAAAACGACCTCAAAATAAAAGGCAACCTGTAATAAACTACTTTTTCGCCAGTCGAAATTGGAAACCATAGAAATAAAAGAACATTAACTGAAAACTAAAACGACTGACACTTGGCAATGTTGACAGTTGTCATTGTCGCATAAGTTCGCCACAGACTAATAAACTCCGCTCAGAAACACTGCTTTACCCAAAATAATACAAATAAAATAAAATACATTTATTCGAATTGAGAACCTCTTCCTCTATAAAGTTAAAACAATAAGAACCAACTTGCCAGCAATTAGCACAGTATTCATAGTTTAAAAAAAAAACCTACCAAGTCTACCAACATTGCAATACTTTCATCAGCTATTTAACAGAGTATTTAAAAAGTTTACCTAACTGCGCACGCAGATTGGAAATTTAAACGATAATTAAAATAACTGTAGTGCGACCTTCTAAACTTTTTGTTTCTGGCAATGACTTCTCATTTAGGTGAGCGGCGAGTGATTCATTTGTAAAGACGACCTTGTGAGTGTTGCCATACTGTAAAATGTAACGGGGGTTGCTGCTTTGAATTTTAAAAAGGTTAGATAATTGGTAAGGTTTTATAATATTTTTGACACACTTTTTAGTTCCTATTGACCACTTTTCTCATCTTCGTCAATCGTTCCCTCATTACTGAGGGTCGTGGTCACTGGATCCCTATAATAATCTGCTTTCATCGACTCCATCCAAAGTTTATTTATTTATTAACACATACAAATTGCTATTACAGGTATGGCCCATACTAACAAAAGTAGTCATAAAATTCTATACTGTGATTTTTAATTGCGTAGACAGAACTGACAGCTGCCAATGATTGACCTTATTTTTTTAAATTTTGCAAGCGCGGAACATACTGTTGTAGGTAAGGCTCAATCATAAAACAAAAAAAAAAATACAGGCTCTCACCTAGTTCGGCTGCAGAGGAGCCCTCTGACAATTTTACTGTACTTAGTTTTTTAAGTCACTAATTGTGAACCTTTGCTTAAGACACTAAACAATATATTTTTTAAATTTATCTATACTATAATATTATAAAGAGGTAAAATTTGTAAGTTTGTATGTCCCCTACATACAAACTTACTAATTTTATATGTAATCTCTGGAATTAATGATCCAATTCAAAAAAAAAATATCTCTGGTAGAAAGCTACATTATTCCTGAGTGCTATAGGCTATATAACATCACGCTACGACCAATAGGAGCGGAGCATAAATTAAAAATGTTGCAAAAACTGGAAAGAATATTAGGTGTAGGGTAGGTTTCGGATCGGTAGGTACATAGCCAGTTGACGGGAGCGAAGCCGCGTGGGACAGCTAGTTTTTTTATATAATAATATGTGATTCATCGAATTGATATGTGACTCCTCAATTTAATTTTACTAATTGGTGTTTAAAAATATTTTATGAATATAATCGTAATATATTTAAATGTATAAGTATTCCTACACATAGTAAATAAACTTTTATTACAGAGACGCGTTAGGAGTGACTGAGATGATTCTTCATCTCAGTCACTCCTAACGCGTCTCTTTTTCAAGACTAGACGAACCATTCACCCCCTTAACTGTACATAACTTAAAAATGCAAAGCCATTTTAATTTGCATTTTATAATCCATAACCGCCTTCCATTATTACTAAAAACTTTAAAACTGCTACACAAAGGTTGGAGGAAAAAAATATATTGGAAAGTCTCCATTAAAAAGCTATTAAGGAAATAAGCTGATAGCCGAACGCTGCCGGAATAAGCCGATGATATCCGAACGCTGTCGGAATAAGCCGATGATAGCCGATATGCCTTTATAAAGGTTTTTTCATGCGTTATTTTGTCTGTAAAAGCTATTTGGATTTTAAATGGATGATGTCGGTGGCCCAGTGTTCGAGAGCCCGACTGCTGCGTTTGGGGTCTTAGCTTCGGCCAGATCAAGCAAAGTGGTAATTTCTGGCATAACAGCCCGAAGTCTAGTTTGATGATAATAAGCTCGCGTTCTTTTTTACCCGACTGCCGAAGGAGGGTAATGTGTCTATCATTCTATATATGTATGTTAGTTCCTATGTGGCGTTATAGAGACCAAACGCGTTGGCCGATTTTAATGATTCTTACGTCAATCGATTCGTCTTAACCCTGCGAGTGTCACTGGCTACATTAAAATTGGAAAAGAAAAAATGGCGGATTTTGGGCGCCATTTTGTGAGGGAAAAAATGTTTTTAATCTTCCAAACCCATCGTGTAGAGTATCAAAATAAAGGGTTTTAAAAGGTGATTTCAAAAATATATAACACTTATATGTTTAAATGTACCTAATTCAAAAAAGCCGTTTTTCGCGCGAAGGGTTCCGTAGGTACCACTATCGCAAAAAACGGCAAAAAAAATCACGGTTGTTGTATGGTATGAAGCCTAACTTAAATATTTATTTTGTTCTACTTTTAGTATTTGTTGTTATAGCGGCAACAGAAATACAACATCTGTAAAAAAATCAACTGTCTAGCTATCACGGTTCATGAGATACAGCCTGGTGACAGACAGACGAATCGTGGAGTCTTAGTAATAGCGTCCCGTTTTTACCCTTTGGGTACGGAACCCTAAAATCATAAAATAATGGTTTTGTTTTTTTGTACCGGATTCATCGCCAGCAAATCTGGCAACCCTACCCTAGATTGGCACACACTCCTTTTAGATTGTCATATAAACTCACGCCTTTTTCCCCATGGAGGTAGGCAGAGACTACAAAATGCCAACTGCATCCTTACATACAGTTTCTGCTTTTTTTTTACTTCTAGTCGCACTGATTCCCCACAGATTATTAAAGATGGGCTACTAAATAACCCCATTTGTAACGTCACCATTTCTATCACGACCTACATCTGACAAGTAGGTACATTACTCATAATAAAACAGTCGTGAAGTCATGACTTTGATTATAATTTAACTTGTATAATGTACAGTTAACTTCACTATCAACTGAAAAAGTCGACCTTACTGCAACGCGATAAAGGCGTTACTAATAAAATAATCGAAGTAACATATGTTTTACGAAAATCGACCTTACCACTAAAGTAATAGAGGTGATCAATAAATTTGTTAGTTGTACGTGTGGTTGATAGTATTGCTAGATTGTATTTTAATGTGTTATCCTTTGTGACTATGGTATGCGGGATGATTTTTTTTTATGGATACTTACACTGATTTTTGAAAGTAGAACTAGTAATTTCCTAGCTTCTGCCCGCGGCTTCGATCGCGTGAACAGTGTTTTATTGTACCAAGATAAATTATTACTACTCCGGTAGGCTTATTACGTATCTTTTGCAAGAGCAAAACACTAGCGATCAAACGCTTTATGTCATAAAAGTCGGAATTACCTGCAGTGTCGGTATGGTAGGTCCTACCCAATCGTTTGCTAATCGCTCGCTTTTTAACCGACTTCCCAAAAAGGAGAAGGTTTTCAATTCGACTGTATTTTTTTTTTTTTATATGTGTTACCTCAGCACTTTTTACTGGGTGAACTGATTTTGATGATTCTTTTTTTATTTGAAAGCTGGTGCTTGTCGTCTGGTCCCATTTAATTTTCTTCAAGATCTGATGAAGAACTTCGGAGATATTCATCAAACTCTTCAAAAAATTACGGCAAATCACTCGGGATAGCTGCAATAGCTATTCTGTTTATTGTTTACACCACTTCATAACATAACATCACACTGGTACGCTCAAAAGAGGCACTCAGGTGTGAACAGTTCACCCTGGTATACTCTCATTGCATGGGTTTTGTTTAAGTTTTATGTTATTAGGTTAATCTATTTTGTCTTTTCTTTGGGTATTATAGGTACCAAGCCTATAGAACTGGTCTATTATGAACCACAACTAAAAAGTTAAAAATAAAAAAAAACTTTTTTACAAAAATACAACCGACTTCAAAATAAAAACACTACAAAGTGAAAAATAACTTAAATTTCGGAAGTCGGTGTCAAAAAAAACGAAGAAACAATAGCAGGAACACCGACTTCCGAAATTTAAGTTATTTTTCACTTTGTAGTGTTTTTGTCAAAAGCATTTATTAAAAAAAAAACTGGCCTAGTGCGAGTCGGACTCGCGCACGAAGAGTTCCGTACCATTATCGCAAAAAACGGCAAAAAAATCACGTTTGTTGTATGGGAGCCCCCCTTAATTTATTTTATTTTAATTTAATAATTATTATTTTTTTAAGTGAATATACAACTAAATATTCTGTGGAAATTTCAAGCGTTCTACCTGTTGCCGTTATTAATATCGAGCAAAAAACGGCGAAAAATCACGTTTGTTGTATGGGAGCCCCCCTTAAATATTAATTTTATTCTGTTTTTAGTATTTGTTGTTATAGCGGCAACATAAATACATCATCTGTGAAAATTTCAACTGTGTAGCTATCACCGTTCATGAGATACAGCCTGGTGACAGACGGACAGACAGACAGAGAGACAGACGGATCGCGGAGTCTTAGTAATAGGGTCCCGTTTATACCCTATGGGTACGGAACCCCAAAAACGGCAAAAAAAATCACGTTGTTGTATGGGAGCCCCACTTAAATTTTTATTTTATTCTGTTTTTTGTATTTGTTGTTATAGCGGCAACAGAAATACATCATCTGTGAAAATTTCAACTGTCTATCTATCACGGTTCAAGAGATACAGCCTGGTGACAGACGGACAGACATACAGACAGACAGACGGATCGCGGAGTCTTAATAATAGGGGACCCTATCGTTTTTACCCTTTGGATACGGAACCCTAAAAACCGCCAACAACTCTAAAACTTTTGTATTGAAGAGCAGTTATTGCGCAAAAATCGCTATCGTTTTGCTTTTGCAAAAGATACGTAATAAGCCTGCGGGTCACAGTCAATCCTTGTGCTGAGATTCATCAGAATCCGTTTAGCGGTTTAGACTTGAAAACGTAACAAACAGACGAACACACTTTCGCACTTATAGTATTAGTATGGATTTACTGCAAAGGGGAATTATATTGTCAACTTAAAAAGTACGTACCCTATGTCCTATCATCATCAGCATTTTTTTTATGTTCCCACTGCTGGGACACAGGCCTCTCTGTGAGAGGGAATGGCCCGTAATCCACAACGCGGGCCCAGTGCGGGTTGGTGATCTCCATTACCTTACCCAAAAATCACAATGGCAGTTCAATATATGCCCCATTGTCCCCACTTATAAATTTTCAACAAATACATTTTATTGATCCATCGTATTTTTATCAAGTTTGTCAATAAGTAAATATTATATTATACTAAGAATAGGATACACTCATTATTTATCATTATCATATTTTTATCTACGTAACATTTTATCAATACATTCTTTCATTGATGCTTGCAATTTCTTGTATTCTTATAAAGTAGGTACATTAGTTGATTAATTCTACTTTTAATGTACCTACGTTGAGAGGATATTTCGGCACCGTTACAAGCGCCATGATGACGAGAACCGAGCAAAAATCTAAATATACATGGTAAATATTCGAATATGGCAGCAGTGGTGGCCCAGGGGAGCTCGTGTCTAAATAATAACAGCCGCACGGGTCGATCATCAAGGTTAAGCAACGCTTGACGAGGTCGGTCCGTGGATGGGTGACCATTTCAACATACCGAGTTTCCTCCGTGCCTCGAAAAGCACGTTTAGCCGTTGGTCCCGGCTGTTATTTGAAGATCTTTGACAGTCGTTACGGGTAGTCAGAAGCTTGAGATCTGACACCAGTCTTGCCAAGGGGTACCGTGTTACCCAGTTACTGGGTTGTGGAGGTCAGATAGGCATTCGCTCCAAGTAAAACACTGGTACTTAGCTGAATCCGGTAAGACTGGAAGCCGACCCCAATATAGTTGGGAAAAAGGCTAGGCAGATGATGGTGGCCTAGGGGTATCGGCCGCGACTTACAAGTTGTAGGTCGTGGGTTTAAGCCCAGGCAGGCGCTTTATTTTGTATAAATTATTTCATCACCACTGCTCTCAAAACGGTGAAGGAAAACATCGTGAGGAAACCGGCATGTCCTAGAACCAAAAATTCGAAGACATGTGACATCCACTAACCCGCACTGGGCTCGCGTGATGGATTACGGCCCATTCCCTCTCACAGAGAGGAGGCCTGTGTCCCAGCAGTGGGAACATTAATAGGCTGATGATGTGATGTGTGATGTGAAATATCCCGAAACATATATTAATTCTAATGACTGTGACCATGTCAGCTTAAAAACTTGTATTAGGTACATTAGTACTAAGAAATCTTAATAGATCTAGCTTCAATCACTGACCTGAACGTTGCATTTTGATAGTCTCTTTAGACTATCAAAATGCAACGTTAAAAACGTTAATGCAAGCTCTTTAGCTTGGTTTCTTCTTAGTGTAGGCAGCTAGGGAACACTGACGTCCACCCTCGATGGGTTCCCGCATTGTAGAGGTGGGGTGGCTCCGTAGCATTGGCTTTGGCCCAAGGACAGGCCGCTCGTCAGGCCTTTTGCTGATTAAGCCGACGACGTAGCCGCCAACAAGTAGGTTGCGGTGCCGATTTCGCAACTGAGGCGGGCTGCGATGTCGTATGGACCGGCTGAGGGTTGTAGGCCGCGGCGGGAGAGGAGTGCCGGTATTGCGGTGCGCCGCTCTCCCTAACTTGCGCGGCCTTAACGGGGTAGCCACCGTCTGATGGCGGACGCGGTGGGACCGCAGGGGAGGTCCCTATCCCCTGCGGCCGAAAACTGGTAGGTGGTGGGGCCATTGACTTGACCCGTCACAGGGGGACCAAGGGTGCCATACACAGGGCGTGCCATATCCATGTGCTGGTTTGGTCTCTGAGGTGGTGACGGCGTAAAGTTTGTTCTGATGCGCCGGTGATGGGGGGTACTCCCCAGAGGAGGGTTCGGTGACGGACAGCTGCGGCGGATCCGCGGTGAGTGCTAACGCGTGCCCGTGTTGGAGTCCCACATAACTGCGCTATCTCCCCGTGGTAGCGCAGTATGCATGAGCATTTCTACAAAAAAAAGGAACACTGACGTCATCTATATTAATTTGACGTAAAAAGATACGGGTGAAAGTGTTATCAATTTACAAAATGAAGATAACTTTCTGTCTGGCTGGTCACCCTAAAAAAGTTAGAAAGTCAAAGAATTTTGATAGAAATAAGTGCTCGAAGTTTGATAAAAGTTTGTCTACCTTCGATCCATTTCTTCAGAAGTATCACTTCGATTGAACGCCCTTGAACTTTTTACTAATGACTCAACGTTGTTCGTTTGTAAAATTACAGTATATATTAGACAAACAGACAGTAATGAGTGGGATCAATGATTTATCTAACAAAAAAGCTGGATAAAATCTGTTTAACAGGATTTGGAAATTAATGCAAAGAAGTTATCTCTAAACAATTTCCTGGATAAAAGAGTCTTATTTTTCTATAGAGTTATGGCAGTAAAACAGCTGATCAACCATACTAAAGTAAATATCGTACTTTCACTGATGATATTACTTATCTATCGATACCATTATCAGCTTATCAGGGCTAACTCTTCATATGTTATCTCTGACCTACAGAACTGAATACGTCATGTTATGTCATTGAGTGTCCACTTCATACCAATAAAGATTTAATATGGCAACACGCACTGTGCCAGCTTGGTGGATTACGGCCCACTCTCTCACAGAGAGGCCTGTGTCCCAGCAGAGAGAAAATTATAGGCTGATTATTCTTTTTAGGGTTCCGTACCCAAAGTGTAAAAACGGGACCCCATTACTAAGACTATGCGGTCCGTCTGTCTGTCACCAGGCTGTATCTCATGAAGCGTGATAGCTAAACAGTTGAAATTTTCACAGATGATGTATTTCTGTTGCCGCTATAACAACAAATACTAAAAACATAATAAAATAAATAATAATGTGGGGCTCCCATACAATAAACGTGATTTATTTGCCGTTTTTTGCGATAATGGTACGGAACCCTTCGTGCGCGAGCCCGACTCGCACTTGGCCGGTTTTTTAACTTGAGAGCAATGGTGGCCCAGTGGTAACGGCCCCGACTCACGTGTCGACCCAGGCAGGTGCTCTACTTTGTATAAATTACTTCATCACCACTGCTCTAAAAACGGTGAAGGAAAACATCGTAAGGAAACCGGTATGTCCCAGAACCAAAAATTCGAAGACATGTGACATCCTCCAAACCGCACTGGACCCATCATCATCACATCATCAGCCTATTAATGTTCCCACTGCTGGGACACAGGCCTCCTCTTTGTGAGAGGGAATAGACCGTAATCCACCACGCGGGCCCAGTGCGGGTTGGTGGATGTCACATGTCTTCGAATTTTTGGTTCTAGGACATGTCGGTTTCCTCACGATGTTTTCCTTCACCGTTTTGAGAGCAGTGGTGATGAAATAATTTACACAAAGTAAAGCGCCTACCTGGGCTCGAACCCACGACCTGCAACTTGTAAGTCGCGGCCCATACCACTGGGCCACCACTGCTCTGGGACCCATAGTGTGATAAAATAATGTTTTTTCTAAATCAAAACAATTAATAAATAGTATTCTAACGATTGTTTTCTTGTTTGTTTCAGGTAATTACAAAACATGAAGCTGGTTATGACGTAAAGCGGCACAACAATATTGTGACAATCTGCTCGACTAGTATTTTCCCTTACTGTAAAAATGTACATAGCGCACGTCTATTGTAACTATTTATCTAGGATAGGCACTTAATCCGTAGTAGTAAGGGTGGTTTTCTTAGTATAATTACTGCCGCGGGGTCCCGACGTAAGGAAGAAAATTTGGTTGAAATATATATCACTAGATGGCGCAATATCCATCGATTTGTTATTGAATTGTGTGTAAAATTAATATATTTTAGAATTGATCATAAAATTGTATGTTCTTGTTTATTGTTTAATCAACTCTCCTAAGCACAACATTATGGAGTATTGGGCTCTTAAATCAAACATTATTTGAACGGATCATTTATAATTGATTCCGATAGATGGCGCGGTTTTAAATTTCACTAGATTTTTTTAATTTGTATTGTAACACATTTTAGTGCAATAAAACCGTCAAAACGTGCAAAAAATACTATAAAACAAGTCGTCACTGTATTTAAAGAAAACGATATTTATGAACCGAGTAAACCCTTTTACTTGCAAGTCGCTGCTAACACCATCTATCGCCGTAGAACGGAACTGAACGCGATCGATGTACTTATAAATATAATCAGATTAGTCAGATGAAAAAAGTACGTCGGCACGGTTTCTTTGTATGGGATGAGGCATCTGTATGCTAGTATTATACTATCTGTGGTAGTGCTGACTTACGGTTTACACTGAGTTGTGTCTGTCTAGTTCTGTCAACCAATCGAGAGGGCAAGTCCAATCAACTGCAATACGTGCAGTAGCTAGCTTTCCCGTACCTCGGCTAGTTGACTCTTTACCAATATTAAAAAGAGGAAAGATTTTTTTGTTTCTTTGCAGCGAAACTACTGGACCGATTTTAAAATACTTTCACATACGGAAAGCTACATTATTCCCGAGTAACATAGGCTATAATTTATTTTCAATAAAAATAGAGATCCTTATGAAAATTGCAATAATGTAACCCAAAGTAGCAAAATTTTGTCTATAAAATTCATTATTTGGCGTACGCTGAGAAAACTATTGATGATACATACAAAATATGTACTACATGATTAAAGTACTCATTATTACCTACAAAAAAGTCTGGGAAAGAATATATCTAACTATCATAGTTAAGTCACAACAGCTTTTGTGTTCTAAGATTTAATTTGATCGCCGCGCAGGTAAAAGTTGAGTGCATTCGTATTGTAGTATTAATTATTTTTCAAATAAATAGTTTAACAAATTGGTAGGTAGGGTAGGTAAGTAGGATAGGGTAGGGTAGGTAGGTTGATCGGTAGGGCAGAAGAGTAGGTTGGTAGGTAGGTAGATAGCCAGTTGACGGGAGCGAAGCCGCGGGGATCAGCTAGTTTTTAACACGCTTTTATTAGCTTGGTATGTATGTATCTATGTATCAATGTAACAATGTATCAATGTAACGGAATCTTTGAACGTGATTTTTACCCACTTCAAAACGTTGGATTGATTTGAAACTTTGCACACTTATCAAGGACCGATGATAATGCAATAATTTAAACAGTTTGTCCCATTATCCTTACCATTAAAGCGTGTTTTTTAGTTTTTAGAACTACAATTTATTTTATTTTTTTAAAGAGAAATATCAAAAAAAAAAAATTGATATTTTTTTTTTATGTTTTCATAAGGAGGGCGTCGAGAAGAGGCTGTATACTCGATGGCCAAACCAAATAATTAACCCAGAATCAACACAAGAATTTATCAGTACTTCAAAAACCGCTATAACTACACACCATGCGTCACTAAGTGTAATCATCGTTAATCTCCGACTGACACAAATACTGCGGCCCAATGATCGCGGAGAGTTCAGAGTACGAGATACGAATCAACACGGATATTGTACTGTTCTCAAAAGAGTTAGTGTTCACGCTAAAATTACTGTAACAGTAGTAGGGCTCATTGTGAGGCGGTATAGAACACTACAGGCCCTTTTGCCTGAGACGGCGACTCGGGAATAAAACGCAAAATCGTTTCACACCCGCGCGCCCCTAAATTCAGTAGCCTTTTGTACTTTCCTTATTATTCTATGACTTAAAAAAAGCCTTAGATCAAAATGTAGATTTATAAATTGTCTTTATGATGGCGACAATTTCATTAAAATACGCACGGCGGTTTCGGTGCGACTGTCGTTTTTAACACGCTTTTATTAGCTTGGTATGTATGTATCTATGTAACGGAATCTTTGAACGTGATTTTCACCCCCTAGAAAACGTCGGATTGATTTGAAACTTTGCTCACCGGACCGACGACAATGCAATAATTTAGTCAAAGTCAAATATATTTATTCAACCAGGCCAATAAGCGACACTTTTGAAAGTCAAACAAAAATTTAAATTTACAAGTAATAAAAGTTGATTCTACCGTGCGCGTTTAAATTGTTTGTCCCATTAGCCTTACCAAGATCTTCAGGATTAGCGACTTTTTAGTTCAATTTACCATTAAAGCGTGTTTTTTTAGTTTTTAGGACTACAATTTATTTAACACGCTTTTATTAGCTTGGTATCTATGTATCAATGTAACGGAATCTTTGACATGGGACAAGGGCAGGAAGATGATGATAAATTTTACGATGTTCACAAGCGGCCTGTCGTTTTATAATGTACACAGGTGACTTTAAGGCGCATCGCTACGCAACGCAACGCCGCGCTAGTCGAATTTTATGCAGTTTTTAAGAGCTATCTACTCTTTATTTAAAAAGAAATATCAATTAATAAAAATACAACATAATGTTGATTCTAAAATTGTAGAACACTTTTTTTTTAAGAAACCATAAAAAAGTGAAATAATTATTAATAGCATGCATCTCCTCGTGGTGTGTTCATTAATTATTTTTTATTCTAACACTAATGGATAGACAATTTGATAACGAACATTTTGTAAGTTTTATTTTTTTCAAAAGACCAGTATTCGATTTTATAAAGATTATATTCTAAAATCTGGGCGTATTCACTACCGTAATTCATGCGCCACCAGTGGCGCTAGGCCAATAGGAATTCTCATATCTCATGCTGATTTTTTGGTCAGGGTACGGCCTTAAGGTGACGAACAATATGCTTCCCTTACTGTACATGCATTTCACCTTTGTCCACCCGCAATATTCGTTTCTCAATTATGACTAATACTTACCATACTTTCCCATACGGCTGCAGATTCTAAGAATTCGTGTAATTCCAATGAAAGTACTGACTGACTGACCGATTTTTATGTAAATGTTAATTTTGAGAACAATGTACGGTTCTCATATCCGTCTATGTGAAATAGTGTTGATGGAGATCTACATTTTAATATGTTTTATATTTGTATAATACTTACACATACTCTGACCCACCTCCTGTGTTTATTAAATTTTGTTTGTTTTTTATATATTCTATTTTATTGTATTATTTAAGTATTTTCCGTTTCCGTAAGCGTGTCCGTGGCATCAACAGTTGGTCTTATCAGAATATCAGCGCAGCGTTATTTCCGTTTTTGGATATCGCTGCACATGCTGAGATAGGAGCCTTTTTGGTCTCGCACGGGGATTTTATTTTTAATTTTGTTTAATTTTAAGCTGATTTCTCGTGTCTCCTGTGCGGGTCACAAATAAATACTTTTTCTTTCTTTCTTTCTATACTTTTGCTTTTTTAACCGACTTCCCAAAAAGGGGCAGGTTTTCAATTTGGATTTTTCTATTTTTTTATATAATGTATGTTTGGGCATATAACTCCGTCATTTATAAACGGATTTGCAATATTCTTTTTTTGTTTGAAAGAGGTTTATTCTGAAACGGTCCATTTATTAATTTGGTGAAGATCTGATGAATAACTTAGGAGATATACAATAGAACTCTTCAATAAATGATGGCAAATCTGTCGGGTTTGCTGCTATCGCATGTCTGTTTATTGTTTTCACAAATTCAAAACAAACCATCACGCCAATATGCTCTAAACGGGTACGCAGAGGTACACTCTCATACCACCGGTTATGTTAAAATTACATGTTATTCGGGTAATCTATCCTGGAATCACTGTGGGCATTATAGGTACCTTACTACAGAACTTGTCCATTATGTACCACTAAAAAATACAACCGACTTCCAAAAAAACTATACAAAGTGAAAAATAACTGCAATTTCGGAAGGCGGTGTCAAAAAACGAAGAAACCGAACACTAACACCGAACTTCCGAAATTTCAGTTATTTTTCACTTAGTAGTGTTTTTTTGGAAGTCGGTTGTATTTTTTTATTATTATTATTGTGTGTATGTACAGTGTAAAGTACTGTTAGTAAAGTATACGTAATAATAAACATTATCTCCAAATTTCAAGTTCGTAGGGCAATGGGCAATGGGCAGTTAAAAAATTCTTCGGCACAAAATATGTATTGAAAAATAGTTTTTTGTCCGTCAGGTAGATTAATACAATATATTGGATACGTATTTTTTCTTTTGACACGTAAGCATAAAGTGACTACGATATAATGCGTTGAAAATATCGTGAAACGTCACGCCGCTAGTACACTTTATACCATAGATATAGTTTGCGTAGCAAAAAACATTCTAAATCTATGCTTTATACTGCCTTAGTGACGTCACAAGCCCCCACTCCTGAACTTTGATGCGCTTTAACTTTGTAATTTTTTACTGATTTGTTAAATCAAAAAATCATCATCAGCCTATTAATGTTCCCACTGCTGGGACACAGGCCTCCTCTCTGAGAGAGGGAATGGGCCGTAATCCACCACGCGGGCCCAGTGCGGGTTAGTGGATGTCACATGTCATCGAATTCTTGGTTCTAGGACATGCCGGTTTCCTCACGATGTTTTCCTTCACCGTTTTGAGAGCGGTGGTGATGAAATAATTTACGTAAAGTAAAGCGCCTGCCTGGGCTCGAACCCACGACCTAGAACTTGTAAGTCGCGGCCGATACCACTGGGCCACCTCTGCTCGCAAAGCAAAATATACGTGTTCAATATTATTTGATAATCTCTCTGACGGACTAAATATAAATATAATTTTTCCTTCCAGAAAACATCCCTATTATGTTACAGGCGACAGACAGACACATGTGAGAGCAAAAAATAAAAAAAATTGAATTGAATAGGGCTTCGTTTCAACCCTACGGGTACGGAACCCTAAAAATCAACTGATGCGGCTCTTATTATTTAGTTACCAGGTCCATCCATAATCCTGTATCTACTAATTTACTTCAAAATTGCAAATACTATGTAAATACCATGCAAACCGGTAGACCGCCCGGCGCAGTCCGTCAGTAGGACACTGCATTGCAATAAGACTGCCCTTCGCGAGTGAAAGGCGGCCTGCGCATGCGCATCGTTGCTTAGATCTTTGGCTAGAAGAATTGTTTGGAGGGTCAGCACACTGCTTTGTTGGTTTGGTCAGTTCATTTATTGAGACTGCCTTTTGGCACGGTAATGATATCTAACGGTATTCTATCTTCATACAAAGGGTCGGAACGCGAGGCATCTACGCGTCTCGAGTTCAGCCAACACTCGATACACTACAGTCGCAAACAGTCAGGAACGGTGTGATGGTTTTGTAAGCAGTAAGCGTGCGATTTGTGAATATTTGATTGAAAAACGTACAAGTACTTAGTTATTTAATATGGCAGAGAGCAATTATAGACTATATTGTGCTGTTTTAGGTTGCTTGAATTCTTCTATAACGCACCCAGAGATATTATTTTTTAAATTACCTGGCACTTTCGAAAAGCAAAACTATTAAAAAAAACCGGCCAAGTGCGAGTCGGACTCGCGCACGAAGGGTTCCGTACCATTATCGCAAAAAACTCCAAAAAAATCACGATTGTTGTATGGGAGCCCCACTTAAATATTTATTTTCATCTGTTTTTAGTATTTGTTGTTATAGCGGCAACAGAAATACATCATCTGTGAAAATTTCAACTGTCTAGCTATCACCGTTCATGAGATACAGCCTGGTGACAGACGGACAGACAAACAGACATACGGAACCCTAAAAATATAGACCTAACCTACTAGTACGTTAATTCTTTTTTTAATGGGAAGGTATTTCGCTTTTTCCATTGAGTAAAATACCTTATACATAAATAAGGGTAACTTCCTAGGCTAGGCTATCTACTTACTTATGTACATAGCTACTTACATATATTATTGAATTAGACGAAATATCATTATGACGAAATATCTTACTAGGTAGGTACCCTACCTAGTAAGATTTAAAATAAGTATAATAAAATATAATATTTACCTCAGACTAGAGAAAAGAATCTAAGATAATTACAATCACAAAACTAGAAAGAAACTCAAGTATGTAGAGGCGGGCAGCCCTAACGGGTGTACGTGACGCGCGCTTGTAGGCACTTATTTCAAGGACAACGCCAATTCACAATACTATTAGATATCATTACTGTGTAGACGTAATCTATCTAATACCTCGGGGCAATAAATCGATCTAGCTAAGATTCATTTTTAGAAAACGTCGTTTTCTCTATTTTCAACCGAGCTGAGCTCGGTCGCCCAGGCACTGTTCTAAAGTAAAACAAAAATTATTCCCCACAAAAAACTCAACACAACTAAATGGTTATCTCAAAGCATCCTGTTCTAACTCCCGCGCAATTAGGGACCGCGCCATCTTGGATCGAGAATGTTGCCACAAAAAATATAACCTCACATTATAGGCCGCTGACCTCTGTATGTAGGCTTGTTTGAATGGTATTTAACTTAACTGCATCTAGTTGTACTAAATAAAAATTAGTGTTCACTAAATTTGACTATATAAATATTCAAATATAATTAGCAGGATTAAAATAAAATTGAGGAGGGAAATTACCACAATTAATATTATAATTATTTACTTAGTTATCCCTTTATAGTCACCACAAATACACGGAAATAAATATTTTATAATATATCAATCAATCTGCCTAGCCTTTTCCCAACTATATTGGGGTCGGCTTCCAGTCTTACCGGATTCAGCTGAGTACCAGTGTTTTACATGGAGCGACTGCCTATCTGACCTCCACAACCCAGTAACTGGGTAACACGGTACCCTTTGGCAAGACTGGTGTCAGATCTCAAGCTTCTGACTACCCGTAACGACTGTCAAAGATCTTTAAATGACAGCCGGGACCAACGGCTTAACGTGCTTGCCGAGGCACGGAGGAAACTCGGTATGTTGAAATGGTCACCCATCCACGAACCGACCTCGTCAAGCGTAGCTTTCATTTTATAATATATCCTTTCCTAAAATTAAAAGTTACTTATACTCTGATTTTTTAATTTGAGGAGCTCGTGGCTAAATAATAACAGCCGCACGGGACGATCATCAAGGTTAAGCAACGCTTGAAGAGGTCGGTCCGTGGATGGGTGACCATTTCAACATACCGAGTTTCCTCCGTGCCTCGGCAAGCACGTTAAGCCACGTATGATGATGATGACTCTGATTTTTAACACGCTTTTATTAGCTTGGTATGTATGTATCTATGTATCTATGTAACAATGTATCAATGTAACGGAATCTTTGAACGTGATTTTCACCCACTTCAAAACGTTGGATTGATTTGAAACTTTGCACACTTATCAAGGACCGATGACAATGCAATAATTTAAACAGTTTGTCCCATTATCCTTACCAATAAAGCGTGTTTTTTAGTTTTTAGAACTACGATTTATTAATTTAGTAGACTATACTGACATTTCGGAGGTTGTCACTATATCGTTACCTACATAAAAAATATATACCACTTATATGTATCCTCCGACTGCACAGTATGGTCTTCTTGTTTACATCTTTGTAGTTGGGTTTTTGATTTTATTAAGTTTTTTTTATTTACAACATTTTTGTTCTACTTTTTTTTCGAAAGACTTTTATTTTAAACCTATAAGTAATACCTCCTAAAAACCCTTTATTTTGATACCCCACTCGATGACTTCGAAGAAAAAAAAATGCAATCCTCACTCGCCAAGTTCCTTTTTTTTACGGCACTTATCTAAGAACACTTGGCCGGCCAAGACCTATCTAACGATGTATTAATTATAAAAATCTGTCAAGTGGTTTGAAAGATACGAGGTAATAATAGTAGTTTATGATACTGTTGCATAATAAGGGGTATTAAAACATAAGTGTGAGTTTTTAATAGTATTCACACGAATGTTTTAATACCTAGTTATGTGCAGTTTCATACACTACTTTATCTACACTCATACATTTTGGGATTGAACCTACTTAATCTTATTTTTTGCATTTTCCATGCCATAAAGTCGTGATAAATGCATCATATAATAATCTCGACTTTGCTGGTAAGAGATTATGAGTAAATTCCTTCGCCGCATATAAATATTTGGCGGCGTCAATTTTTTTTCACATTCACTAATATCAGACATTTTAAGCAAGAATTTTAAAAAGTCATGAAATTCAGTACAACGAAACCTGCAAAACGTATGAATGGCGCCAAAACCCAGCACATCACCGCATTAAATTGCGGTAAAAAAATCGTGCGGCAATAATACCGCATGAAATCCGTGATTTGCAACAGAATCCACCGCATCGCAGCGCGAATATAATTCGCGCGAATATTTTGAGCTCTATGAACAGTTGGAAAGAGACAAAAGTTCGCGCAAATAAAAATGGCAGTGCGTAATAAGCCTAAAGCGGGCATTGTTACAGACAAGTTAAAATTGGAATCAATTTTTTTTTATCAGGTACTATAAAAATGGCATTTCAAAAAATATAAATAATTGATGGAATCTCCTTAGTGATTAACTTCTTGGATTTGTCCTGTATCATAATAGAAAAAAAGTTATTTTATGATGCAGTTTTTTGAGTATCGAAGGAAAATGTTGAACTATAATGGTTTTTATCTACACTCACAACGTAATGTTCCAATTATGAATTCAAAAAAATTGCATAAACACGTATATTTATATTCGTGGATAGGAAAAATTAAAAAAAAAACCATTATAAAACGAAAAACTTCACTTCACTTCAGTGAACTTGTGATTCATGTAATCAATGTTTAACATTGATTACATGAATCACTTAAGATTGAGCCTTACCTACAGCACTATGCTCCGCGCTTGCAACATTAAAAAAAATAAGGTCATTGACATCTGTCAATTTAGTCTTACACGAAATTAAAACCACATTATATCGTGTCGTGTCGAAAATTATCCCGAGGGAACATATGCTCAGGATATAAAATATCTTATGTGCTATTCCAAACTATAATCTATCGCTGTGCCAAATTTTATCCAGATCCGTTCAGCCATTCTGGCGTGATTGAGTAATAAACATACACACATCCATCCAAACTTTCGTATTTATAATATTACTAGCTGACCCAGCAAACTTTGTTTTGCCATAAAAACACCAAACATTCGTCTACCCTACCCTATCCTACCTACCCTACCCTTCCCTACCTATCCTACCCTTCCCTACCTATCCTACCCTACCTTACTTACCCTACCCTACCTACCCTATCCTAACCACCCTATCCTACCTTCCCTACCCTAACTACCCTACCTACCCTACCCTAACTTTACCTAACTTTATTCTTGCTGAAAAAGTGAACGCTTTGGGTCATGATGAACAACATGACCCGGCGTTCACCATTGAGGAGCTACACTCCAGCATGCGCAGCTTCAACCCCAAAAAGGCCCCCGGGGCGGATGGTCTCACGGCCGACATCTGCCAGCAGTCGATTAACCACGATCCGGGAACTTTCCTAGCACTGGCTAATAAGTGCTTGGAACTGGGCTACTTTCCCGGGACCTGGAAGGAGGCCACAGTTGTGATCCTAAGGAAACCCGGGAAGGACAGCTATACGGTTCCAAAATCCTACAGGCCAATCGGTCTGTTGCCGGTGCTGGGAAAAGTCTTGGAAAAAATGGTCATAAGCAGAGTGAAATGGCACATTATACCTAAACTCAGTACTCGCCAGTACGGGTTCATACCCCAGAAGAGCACAGAAGACTCCCTCTATGATCTGGTCGGACACATACGTGGAAAATTAGCAGACCACAAGCTAACCGTAATGGTGTCGCTAGACATAGAGGGAGCTTTTGACAGCGCATGGTGGCCAGCTATCCGAACCAGACTGGCTGAGGAAAAATGCCCAGTAAATGTGAGGAGAGTAATGGACAGCTACCTCGATAACCGAAGGGTCAGGGTCAGGTACGCAGGAGAGGAGGTCGTGAGGGAGACTACCAAGGGATGCGTACAGGGATCGATTGGAGGACCGATCCTCTGGAACGTCCTCTTGGATCCCCTACTAAAGGGGCTGGCGGAACGGGGAGACTACTGCCAAGCCTTCGCTGACGACGTGGTGTTGATATTTGATGGCGACTCAGCGAACGAGGTCGAGCTGAAGGCGAATGATGCCCTCACCCATGTTTACCAGTGGGGTGTTAGTAATAAGTTAAAATTCGCACCGCATAAGACAAATGCGATGGTTATAACGCGGAAACGGAAATACGACACCCCGCGGCTGAGCATGGGAGGGGTCGCCATTGGCATGACGCAAGAGATCAAAATCCTGGGACTAACTATCGACAACAAGCTTACATTCAACACGCACGTAGCGAATGTGTGCAAAAAAGCAATTGGATTTTACCATCAGTTGTCGAGGGCTGCGAAGGTCAGCTGGGGCCTCCACCCTGACGTCATCCGCACCATGTATACGGCAGTAGTTGAACCCGTCATTTTGTACGCGGCAAGTGCGTGGGCATCAGCAGCCACAAAGAAGTGCGTAAAGAAGAGGCTAAATGCGGTCCAAAGGGGATTTGCACAGAAAATGTGCAAATCCTACCGCACCGTTTCCCTGAACTCGGCACTGGTGTTGGCTGGGATACTGCCCCTCGATCTCCGAGTGCAAGAGGCAGCCGCCCTGTACGAGGCTGGTAGGGGGGTACCCCGGTCAGCGCTAGGAGATAGGGACGTCGAGCGACGAACCGCATTTGTCTCCACACCCCACCCGGCAGAGCATATGAGCCTGCAGTTCATTTGCCTGGCAGACCAAGAATCACTCAGCGACCACTGCGCACAAGCAGTGCAGATCTACACGGACGGCAGTAAAATTGAAGGCAGGGTAGGGGCGGCATTGTCTCTCTGGAGCAATGGCGCCGAAACCAAAAGCCTGAAGTTGAAGCTGTCGTCCCACTGCACGGTCTACCAGGCCGAACTGTTGGCCATATGTAAAGCCACGCGGGAGATACTTAAGAGCGCTAAAGAGACCTTTGGCATCTTTAGCGACTCTCGATCTTCACTCGAAACGGTCGCGAACCACCGCTCTTCTCATCCCCTTGCAGTCGAAACCAGAGAGAACTTGCGGCGGGGCAGGTCCCAGGGCAAAGATATATCTTTGTTCTGGATCAAGGCCCATGCGGGACTGGAAGGGAATGAGAGAGCCGACCAGCTGGCTAAGGATGCGGCGCTCAAATTGAAGAGGAGGCCGGATTACGACCAGTGTCCGGTTTCATTCGTCAAGCGGCAAATCCGAAAGGATTCGCTTGACGAATGGAACCGGCGGTACAGGATGGGCGACACAGCCGCGACCACTAAACTGTTTTTTCCGGACGCAGTTAAAGCGTATGGGGTTGTCAGAAAAATAAAACCGACAGGTGTAATTACACAGATTTTGACTGGCCATGGTGGGTTTTCCGAATACCTGCACAGGTTCAAGTGCAAGGGAAGCCCATCATGCGCATGTGACCCTGACAAAGACGAGACGGTGACCCATTTACTGACTGACTGCCCGGCCTATGGCCTGGAGAGGTACGAGATTGAACAAAGACTGGGAATAGAGATAAAGACAGAAAACTTTAGTAAATTAATCGAGACCAAAAAACACAGAACAGAATTTTTAAAATATTGTAAGAAAATAGCGGAAAAAACGATAGAAAAGAATAAATAGATATATAAGTATGCTCAAAATTATATATGTCATATATAACAGGTAGCATTAATTAGTGAATGGATGTAAAAAATAGGCTAACTGTAGTATAAGATTAATGTTTAATAATATTAGTAACTCTGTTCAAGTTCAAGTGTTAAATTTAGAAACTTATCATGAAGTAGAAAGTAAGATATGTAATGGTGAAATAAGAAAGTTGTAATACATAGTAATAAAGATAAGTCTCCATAGTCTCGGATTATGTCCGGGGACTCTTAGCTCGCAGACTCCGCCAAAAGCGCGGAGAGGTAGGCGCCAAAAAAAAAAAAAAAAACCCTACCCTAACTACCCTACCCAATCTACCCTACCTATCCTACCCTACCTACCTACCCACCCTACCCTACCCTACCCTACCTACCTACCCTACCCTACCCCACCCTACCTACCCTACCCTACCTACCTACCCTACCCTACCCCACCCTACCTACCCTACCTACCCTACCTACCCTACCTACCCTACCTACCCTACCTACCCTACCTACCCTACCCTACCTACCCTACCCTACCTACCCTACCCTACCCTACCTACCCTACCCTACCCTACCTACCCTACCCTACCTACCCTACCCTACCCTACCCTACCTACCCTACCCTACACACCGTACCCTACCAATTTGATTTTGAGTATTGACAAATATTGACATTAATATTTATACGATGACGTTTGTATGGGAGTATAGAAAAGTGTTGTTTTTAGACTTTTTCACGCAAATTTTTAATTTTTTTCTTAGTTTTTCTAACAATAACAAACACAACAAGAAAAGAATTAGCGAAATCGGTTCAGTGGTTCTCGAGATTTGCGCTTAGCAACACATTTAGCGATTCATTTTTATATTATAGATATTATAGTAATATTTATAATCGAGGTGAAAGATCGTAAATCTTAACAAATGCAGTACATGTAATGCTGACCTAGTATTAGTATATAATGTGTTATGTACCTATTATGTGCTACATTGTTTGTTATGCTTCGCCTGCACTTATTGAAGTAGGTCAGATTGAGGACTGCATAACTAGTTGTGGGCCGCGGGTTTGCTTTGGCTTTTCTTTTGTTTTTTATCCCGCCGGAAAAAAAGGGGGTTTATAAGTTTGACGTGTGTATTAACTAATTAAGTAATTATAAACACACAGGTGTTTGTATATCTGTGGTATCATAGCTCCTAAACGGATGAACCGATTTTGATATCGTATTCTTTTTAGAAAGGTGATTTTATTGAGAGTGTTCTTAACTATGTTTGATGAAAATCGGTTCAGCCGTTCTAAAGTTATGGCCGTTTTACTGTTTGGATCGGGGTGTTCGCAAGATATCGTGTCATAATTACGTGTTCAATAGATTGTCGATCGAAGCGTGTCTACTACTAGATAAATTATGTAGCATGAAATAAATATGTGTTGGGGTATTTTTAAATTTTTCTTGTTATTTCCTGTTTTGAAGGGGGATTCTTGATTCTTGACTTTTTATTTCAGCCATTGAATTTTATTTGAAAACAAAAAAAATGCCATTTTCCAGTGTTGGTCAACAACGGTTCGCGATTGGTATGAGTCTCATCCTTTGTTTGATTATGTTGTTATCATTGAGCAGTCGTATAATTTAACATTGCTTATTTATTTGGCATTCATATTTCCATTGCGTTTATAACGCATTGTTAAGGTGCAGATACCCCTGAGTAGCTGATTTTAAAATGAGAATCACGTCTTTAACGGCTTGTCGTAATTTTTTGGAAAAAATATATATGTTATACTAGACGATTTTCTTAATAATTTTATCTAAGAACATTTTGAGTTTTATTCGTATAACATAGTGTAATTAATTTGTAAATTTATGTCTAAAACGGACAAAAACACGTCAATCGCACCAAAACCGCTGGGCGTATTTTAATGAAATTGACACCATCTCAAAGACAATTTAACTATCTACATTTTGGTCTGAGGCTTTTTTTTTAAGTCATAGGGAAAAGTACAAAAATCTACTAAATTTAGGGTCGCGCGGGTGTGAAACGAGTGCGCGTTTTGTTCCCTCAAATAATAAATTGTTATAAATATCGTTTAAATGTCAAAATGATTGTAACATTACTGTTTACATTTTCACCCCCAAAACTTTTGAAGACTTCTTCCGACTGCCAACACGTTGACAACTGATAACCCCTTCATTCCCCTCGGTGGCACCTCACAATTTGGCCCCCTATACTTCCCTATCAGTAAAACTCACCTGTTTCACAAACACAGTTACGTACGTATCCCCCTTCTGCTACCTTATCCCACTTCTGACGATGACGTCAGAAAGCGTTTCCGCGACATATGTCGTGTCTCGTTCTCAAGGAAGACAACGTACTGTAAACATGTGTCTTTTGTTTTGTTGGAGATATGTAGTGCATGTGCTTGTATTTTTTTTTTTTTTTATTGTTATTTCCGATTATGGCCTCGTTGGTGTAGTGGTCGCAAGCGCTACTGCTGAGCTTGAGGTCCTGTGTTTGATTCTCGGGTCGGGCATTAATTGCCCGATACGTCTCTGTTTGTTGGAAAGACAACATTATATTTTTAGGCAGTGTTGACAGAAATCAATCACCCAGGTATTTAGGTTAAACAGTCAATCAATACGGTAGCTGTATCTTGCCGGTTTCAAACGCAACCAAATTGTATATAAAAAACCGGCCAAGTGCGAGTCGGACTCGCTCACGAAGGGTTCCGTACCATAATCGCAAAAACGGCAAAAAAACTCATGTTTGTTGTATGGGTGCCCCACTTAAATATTTATTTTATTCTGTTTTTAGTATTTGTTACTATAGCGGCAACAGAAATTCATCATCTGTAAAAATGTCAACTTTCTATCTATCACGGTTAGATACAGCCTGGTGACAGACGGATAGCGGGGTCTTAGTAATAGGGTCCCGTTTTTACCCTTTTGATACGGAACACTAAAAAGTAAAAAAAAAAAATTAACCATGTTTTTTTCGTATTCTTCTCAGCAAACCCTTTCATTTGATACCCATATCACAAAAAAGAAAGTATACGCCGCTTACTTACTTTGTGCCCATATCATGGCAGTGCACAAAAAAAAACTAGTCCGCCATCTGGAACCGTCCGCTATAACGTGTATGCAAAATTTCATCGTAATCAGTGAGGGATAACTGCTTTAAAATTTTGTTGCAAGAATTGACCCGAACACACTTACATACATACATACATACATTGCAAGTAAAATAAAAGCTTGTATAAAATAATAACCACAAGACAGAATTTCCATTCTTTCTCCACATTTATAAAATCGACCTTGCGACAACCGTTAGAGGAAGATAATGCATAGTAAATGACTTGGTTACAGAGCGTCCAAATTATATACTCATCCATATAAATTGTTTGGTTGAAGCACCGTTACTAGGGGACATTATTACAAGTATGTCTGCCATGGGAAAAGTACTAAGGCTACATAGATGGAGAGATCATCCGAGGAGCTCGTGGCTGAATAATAACGGCAGGTGGCGATGTTCCAGGTTGAGAGTTACAGACCAATCCACGGACTGACCTGACGGTCTCTTCCGTGCCTCTTTGAAAGCACGTTAAGCTGTTGCTTCCAGCTGTCATTTGCAAGACTGTATAGTCCAGAAGATCTGACTATAGTCTTGCCAAAATGTGTAGCAAAGCAATCATATTATAGGCAGTCGTTCCATGCATTTTTATAAGCTTTTATTTAACTTGCAATGTATGTATGTAATGTGTGTTCGGAACAAATCTTGCAACTGAATTTTAATGCAGTTATCCTGAACCGATAATGATGAAATTTTGCATACACTTTTAGTTTGGATGACAATGCATGGTTAGCTAAGTGACGTCATTCTAAATCAAATATGGCGTTTTTTTATTTCCATTGCGTTTATAACGCATTGTTAAGGTGCAGACACCCCTGAGTAGCTGATTTTAAAATGAGAATCACGTCTAAACGGCTTGTCGTAATTTTTTGGAAAAAATATATGTTATACTAGACTATTTTCTTAATAATTTTATCTAAGAACATTTTGAGTTTTATTCGTATAACATAGTGTAATTAATTTGTAAAGTAAAACGGACAAAAACACGTCAATCGCACCAAAACCGCTGGGCGTATTTTAATGATATCGACACCATCTCAAAGACAATTTAACTATCTACATTTTGGTCTGAGGCTTTTTTTTAAGTCATAGAATAATTAGGAAAGCACAAACATCTACTAAATTTAGGGTCGCGCGGGTGTGAAACGAGTGCGCGTTTTGTTCCCTCAAATAATAAATTGTTATAAATGTCGTTTAACTGTCAACATGATTGTAACATTACTGTTTACATTTTCACCCTCAAAACTTTTTAAGACTTCTTCCGACTTCCAACACGTTGACAACTGATAACCCTTTCATTCCCCTCGGTGGCACCTCACAATTTGGCCCCCTATACTCCTCTATCAGTAAAACTCACCTGTTTCACAAACACAGTTACGTACGTATCCCCCTTCTGCTACCCTATCCCACTTCTGACGATGACGTCAGAAAGCGTTTCCGCGACATATGTCGTGTCTCGTTCTCAAGGAAGACAACGTACTGTAAACATGTGTCTTTTGTTTTGTTGGAGATATGTAGTGCATGTGCTTGTATTTTTTTAACACGCTTTTATTAGCTTGGTATGTATGTATCTATGTATCTATGTATCAATGTAACAATGTATCAATGTAACGGAATCTTTGAACGTGATTTTCACCCACTTCAAAACGTTGGATAGATTTGAAACTTTGCACACTTATCAAGGACCGATGACAATGCAATAATTTAAACAGTTTGTCCCATTATCCTTACCAATAAAGCGTGTTTTTTAGTTTTTAGAACTACAATTTATTATTTTAATTTATTTTTATTGATATTTCCGATTATGGCCTCGTTGGTGTAGTGGTCGCAAGCGCTACTGCTGAGCTTGAGGTCCTGTGTTTGATTCTCGGGTCGGGCATTAATTGCCCGATACGTCTCTGTTTGTTGGAAAGACAACATTATATTTTTAGGCAGTGTTGACAGAAATCAATCACCCAGGTATTTAGGTTAAACAGTCAATCAATACGGTAGCTGTATCTTGCCGGTTTCAAACGCAACCAAATTGTATATAAAAAACCGGCCAAGTGCGAGTCGGACTCGCTCACGAAGGGTTCCGTACCATAATCGCAAAAACGGCAAAAAAACTCATGTTTGTTGTATGGGTGCCCCACTTAAATATTTATTTTATTCTGTTTTTAGTATTTGTTACTATAGCGGCAACAGAAATTCATCATCTGTAAAAATGTCAACTTTCTATCTATCACGGTTAGATACAGCCTGGTGACAGACGGATAGCGGGGTCTTAGTAATAGGGTCCCGTTTTTACCCTTTTGATACGGAACCCTAAAAAGTAAAAAAAAAAAATTAACCATGTTTTTTTCGTATTCTTCTCAGCAAACCCTTTCATTTGATACCCATATCACAAAAAAGAAAGTATACGCCGCTTACTTACTTTGTGCCCATATCATGGCAGTGCACAAAAAAAAACTAGTCCGCCATCTGGAACCGTCCGCTATAACGTGTATGCAAAATTTCATCGTAATCAGTGAGGGATAACTGCTTTAAAATTTTGTTGCAAGAATTGACCCGAACACACTTACATACATACATACATACATTGCAAGTAAAATAAAAGCTTGTATAAAATAATAACCACAAGACAGAATTTCCATTCTTTCTCCACATTTATAAAATCGACCTTGCGACAACCGTTAGAGGAAGATAATGCATAGTAAATGACTTGGTTACAGAGCGTCCAAATTATATACTCATCCATATAAATTGTTTGGTTGAAGCACCGTTACTAGGGGACATTATTACAAGTATGTCTGCCATGGGAAAAGTACTAAGGCTACATAGATGGAGAGATCATCCGAGGAGCTCGTGGCTGAATAATAACGGCAGGTGGCGATGTTCCAGGTTGAGAGTTAGAGACCATTCCACGGACTGACCTGGAGGTCTCCTCCGTGCCTCTTTAAAGCACGTAAAGCTGTTGGTTCCAGCTGTCATTTGCCAGACTGCATAGTCCAGAACATTGACTAGTCTTGCCAAAATGTGTAGCAAAGCAATCATATTATAGGCAGTCGTATATCGTATGTTATAAGCTTTTGTTTAACTTGCAATGTATGTATGTAATGTGTGTTCGGGTCAAATCTTGCAACTGAATTTTAATGCAGTTATCCTGAACCGATAATGATGAAATTTTGCATACACTTTTAGTTTGGATGACAATGCATGGTTAGCTAAGTGACGTCATTCCAAATCCAAGGTGGCGGACTAGTTATTTTTTGTGCACTGCCATGATATGGGTATCAAATGAAAGGGTTTGTTGAGAAGAATACGAAATAAGGAAGATTTAAAAAAAAAATACTCATACTCAGCTGTATACATTTAGGCTGGAAGCGGTTATGTAACAAACAAAGTTGGCTATGTCGTCCCCGGGCGTTGTTACAATCTTCGCTATTATCAATATTATCACACTGGACATCACTTCCGGCCGGAACACGATCAAGTGTCAAAATCTGGTACTCTTCTGACAGTGATCCGTCAATTCTTGACATTAAACCGCGCGGACGGTCCGCGAGGGATTTGTACTGCTTGATCACGCACCGCCGCGCCAAACTGACCTGGATTAGTACATTCGATCCGTTCCATGCCGGCAGTACGTGCCTGATTACGAGTATAACGCGGGTAGAACCTAGCATTTCATAAACAAACATACATCTCATAAAAAACCAGGATAAACCAACAAGAAAATAGCACAACCCGCACGATAACTCAGTCTTAGCGTGGCCACACTCGTAAAGTTTATCGTAAGACCTAGTTGTGACTTGATTAGTTACTTTACTTACTTTTCTAAGTAAGTAACGAGATTTTATAATACCGTATTGTTTCACCCTGCCTATTTCCATGCTCATTTCAATTTATAATTACAAATGTAATGCTTTCAGGGTTTTTTTAGGGTTCCGTAATAAATCGTCAAGCGAGGTCTAGGGAACCATTTAGGTACATTGTCGTCATCCTCCTGCCCTTATGCCAATTTTTGTCGACTGGTAGAAAATGCCTAAGGCATTAAGTCCGCCTCTGTAAATTTGTGTGCTTGAAGTATTAAATAAATATATTTTCTTTTTTAATTATGTACGCTCGTTTTTGACCACTGTCTCACCTGATGGTAAGCGATGAAGCACGCCTGCCAATTCACTCTTGACTTTAAAGACACTTTGGTCCCATTTAAATTTCATCAAGATCTGATGAAGAACTTCAGAACTCTTCAATAAATGACGGCAAATCACTCGGGATAGCTGCAATCGCATGTCTGTTTATTGTTAACACCATTTCATAACATAACATCACACTGGCACGCTCTAAAGGGGTACGCACAGTTCACCCTGGTATACTCTCATTCCAGCGGTTTTGTTTAAGTTTCATGTTATTGGGTTAATGTATTCTGGCATCATTTTGGGCATTATAGGTACCTAGCCTATAGAATTGGTCAGTCCATTATGTAGCACAGCTACAAAAAAGCACAGCTTCAAAAAACGAAGAAACGAAAACATGAACATCGACTTCCGAAATAGAAGTTATTTTTCACTTTGTAGTGTTTTTATTTGGAAGTCCGTTGTATTTTTTTGTAAAAAAGTTTTTCTTCCATACTGTTGTATCCGTTATCACCTCAGTAGTCACTTTCAAGCCATATCATCTATCACACAGTTCATCCATCGTTAATTAGGTCCACTACTCTTTTTTTCACCATCAATTTCCTTTAAAAACTCTCACCCACAGCATTGATTTTCTCTAAACACTTCTAAATTATTGAGAGATAATTACTACGTTTCCCGTTGCAGTAATGTCGGCGACAGTACCATTAAGGCCGCAGGAACTTGTCCATAAGATACGGAACTCTCGCTGAATACTTTGCTCTCACGCTTGCCCATTTATCATTTCGTTCTTTGGGACGAGACATAGGATTGTTAGATAGGTCATTCGTGTATAACAGTGCTTAAGTTTGGACGTGGTGAAGACCTGGAAAGATAGATCAATGTAATTACAATGTAAGTATACGTTCACAGACGACAAAAACTTATGCATTGAAAGCTTACTCTTGGACAGTGGCCCAGTGGCTAAAACCTCGCCCCTCGTCCTAGTACCAAAGTGACTTTTTTAATTCATAATATGTACTTTCTAAGTTTATCTTCGATATCTTTACTAATATTATAAAGCTGAAGAGTTTGTTTGTTTGAACGCGCTAATCTCAGGAACTACTGGTTGGAATTGAAAAATTCCTTTTGTGTTGGATAGTCCATTTATCGAGGAAGGTTATAGGCTTTATAACATCACGCTACAACCAATAGGAGCGGAGCATAAATGAAAAATTTTGCAAAAACGGGTAAAATTATTGCTTTTTGAGAGCTTTCGTTGCGTGCGCTGCGTAACCGGTTAAAGTTACGCAACATTCATGTATGTGGGGTAGGTAGGGTAGGGTAGTTAGGTAGCCAGTTGACGGGAGCGAAGCCGCGTGGGACAGTTTTTCAGTTTTTGCCGTTCTGTAGTTTTTGCCTGAAAGAGTAACAAACACCTGTCTGTCCATCATCACAAACTTTTCTAACTGTCTTTTCTAACACTAGAATTAATTTGTTCTAACAAACATGGATGACTTCTATTAATGAAATACCCACTTTATTAATAACAAGAAAAAGCGGAAAAACACTACCCTACCACCCTTGGCGGCCATATTAAAATGATGACGTCACTGTTGTCAGTCAGTTGCTTAGCAGCCATTGATCGGGGTCATTTACCCTCGAGCTTGTATAATAAAAACTTAATAACGATAATAATATTACTGGTATAACTAGTACACATAGATAGGTTGTTACAGAAGTAACAGGTTTATGAACATTTTCGTTTCTGCAATGTATCTGGCCGGTTAGACTAGATTTTTTAGTCTATTGCATAAAATAATGGTCGTTATTTTTTGAAGCTGCCAAAAAAAAAATGCTTGTATTGTTCCTTATTTGAATATCGTATCCAGGTCGTATCATTTATCGTTTCTGTAATGTTTCTGGTCATTTGGGTTGGATATTTTTAGGGTTCCTTACCCAAAGGGTAAAAACGGGACCCTATTACTAAGACTCCGCGGTCCGTCTGTCTGTCTGTCTGTCCGTCTGTCACCAGGCTGTATCTCATGAACCGTGATAGCTAGGCTGTTGAAATTTTCACAGATGATATAACCGCTATAACAACAAATACTAAAAACAGAATAAAATAAATATTTAAGTGGGGCGGGCTCCAGTACAACAAACGTGTTTTTTTTGCCGTTTTTGCGATAATGGTACGGAACACTTCGTGTGCGAGTCCGACTCGCACTTGGCCGGTTTTTTTTTAATCTTTCCTATAGATTGTTCGTTACTTTGAAGCTGTCAGAAAAAGAATCCTTAGATTGTTGTTCCTTATTTAAAAAAAATAACTTATATCTGCTGCCAGCGTTGCTGTATTCCGTTTTGAAGGATATGTCTGCCGGTGTAGTTACAGGCACATGACACATTTCAGCTTTGTCTCTGGGATGGCAATGCATCTGCGATGTCTCGTCTTGCACATGTCCATAGGCGGCAGTGACCACTTACCCTCAGGTGGGCTTTCGTCTTTTTGTCATCCAATTGTTTATTATTTATTAATTTCTGTGTATTAGGCCATCAGAAATAATCCAGAAAAGTGTCATATCTTGCCTAAGCATTTCGTAAGTAAACTATCTACGAAAATGTCAAAGAATTAATTATTAAAATTGTAATAAATTAAATGTGTCTTCATCATTGTAATATTTCACATTATATATTTCCATTGATAAGAAAATTATCATAAGTAGTTTCTTTTAACTCGAATGCACAATATTATTAATTAAATTTGTTAAAATAATTGAATTTAATTATTTACGCCATGTTGTTGTTTCTGACGTTCTTAGATGCAAACATTATAAACAGTCAAAGAATTATAATATTCAGCAACTAAGATTAATTTTATGACTTAAGAGGAAATATGGGCAGAGAGTGCCGACTAAATTTCCTTAGTAAAAAGTCATAATTCGATGTTTGGCTCTCGTCTCTTTCCACCTCCAATATTGGGCCAATTTAAAAGATATTCCATGAACTGGTAAAGTAAGATATATACTATGTCCCTATGTTTTACTTTTCTCATTTTTTTTTTCAAATTTGCACACTAAGCCTTTGTTGACAGCGCAATTTTGAGCATTTTTTGAGGGCTCTAGTGCTTCTAAAGATAATGTATCATCAAAAAGAAAAACATAGGGACATGTATATATCTTTAATTTTCAGTTTACGGAATATCTTTTAAATTGGTCCAATATTGGAGGAGGAAAGAGACGAGAGCCAAACCTCGAATTATGACTTTTTACTAAGGAAATTCAGTCGGCGCTCTCTGCCCCCGTTTACTCTTAAATACATCCAGGATGTAGCTATCAGGAAACACAGACTCTGTTAGGGAATTCCACTCCTTTGCTGTACGCACAATGAAAGTATACCCAAAACGTTTAGTGCGTATGGGAGGGATATCCACCATGTACCGATGGCGCATCGCCGTACGTCTTGTATTCCGATGATGGAACGGGCTAGAAGAAATTAGACCATGTAATTCCATCGCACACTCTTCTAAATGCAACCGATAAAAAACCGACAAGCTGGCAACTTGGCGTTGATGTTCAAGGCTCTGGAGCTTTGACTCGACCAGTGACTCATTGCGAATGAGCCTCTTGGCCCGACTCAATTGCAACAAGCTGGTATTTGGCAGATCCGTCCCAGAGATGAGAACAGTACACCATGCATGATCGAACGTGCGTTTGAATATGATGTAATATTGCGTTCGAGCCAGTGATAGATTGCTATATATCCAACTCATTATCCAGCTGCTAAATTTCCTGCAAAGATTTTCTATTTATCTCGTCTGTGACACAGCCGAGGTACAAGTAAAAGTCTGTTGCAATTTGTGTGCGGCCAACCGTGGCCACAGTGTAACGACGTAGCTATTGAAATCAGACGGCGGATTGGAAATATACGGAGGAATATTTAGAGCGGGCACCATGTCCCTTTATTTTTAGTCATTACTTACAATCGACTCAATTAACTTGCTTATAGCTTTTTATTGGTTGATAGGAGCAGTGGTGGCCCATTGGTAAAGGCTGCAACTTATAAGTTGTAGGTCGTGGCAACTTCGAGCCCAGGCAGGCGCTTTACTTTGTGTAAATTATTTCATCACCACTGCTCTCAAAACGGTAAAGGAAAACATCGTGAGGAAACCGGCATGTCATAGAACCAAAATTTCGAAGACATGTGACAACCACCAACCCGCACTGGGCCCGCGTTGTGGATTATGGCCTATTTCCCTCTCACAGAGAGGAGGCCTGTGTCCCAGCAGTGGGAACATTAATGGGCTGATGATGGTGTGTGAAGTAAACAATTTTGGTCGAGTTCATTATGCCTATACGCACAAAGCGTTTTGCGCATACTTTCATTGTGCGCACAGCTAAGGAGTGGAATTCTCTACCAGAGTCTGTGTTTCCTGATAGCTACAACCTAGGGATCTTTAAGTCAATGAGTGAATAGGTTACTTCTAGACAAGCGTGCTTTACCGTCAACCATATCATCGCTTCATCATTCTTAATTAAAAACGCCAAATTAAGAGTTTAAACGAGATGCATTATACAGGATGACATAGCAGTTTAATTATTTGAATTATGTCATTAATCCATATTCGCCATTTATAATTAGAACAAGAGCAAACGATCTGCATTTCCTCTTGTTTTAATTACATGGAAGGAAAACATACCGATTGCCCAAAAAAGCAATTACTACCTACCCCACAAACATATTTCCTTATTTGCATATTAGGACATTGATATTGATGAAGTTAGTTAGATGTTATTTTATTGTTTTCATGATTTTATTAGAATTTATTTTTATGTATTTGACATTTTTAAGGTTCCGTACCCAAACGGTAAAAACGGGACCTTATTACTAAGACACCAAGATCCGTCTGTCTGTCCGTCTGTCGCCAGGCTGTATCTCATGAACCGTGATAGCTAGACAGTTAAAATTTTCACAGGTATTTCTGTTGCCGCTATAACAACAAATACTAAAAACAGAATATAATATATAATAAGTATCTCTAAAGAACAAATCCCTAGTTTAACGCTGCTTAGTATCGCAGTTTCGCGGGTATAGACCTGGTAGGATCCAAGAGTCGCAGCATTGCTATGGGCCCAAGTGTTTGCCTCTTGGCTTTGTGATCCGATGCCCTGTATTCAACACCAAATTTCATCCAGATCCGTTCAGCAGTTCTGACGTGATTGAGTAATAAAAATACATCCATCCAAACTTTTAAACTTATAATATTTTTATGCGTAATTTAAAAGCGATTGGTTTATATTACCTGAATAAACGAATTTATTATTACTTATTATAAAATACGATTCAAAAGAGAGATAAAATTAAAAAAGTAAGCACTTCCCAACTACCCAGCCGTATGTTTCTATCAAAACAGACACGTATTATTACAACGTTGTTTTGTATGAACAAACATTTCAAATTCTCACCGTTACGCGTACTTCGGTCATGTCGCGTATTTACCGGAGTTTTTGTATAAAAAACTTCTTGTCAATCAGTTTTCCATTTCAACGATATTTTTTTTTGATAAATGGCAATATTATGAGCCATTCTGAAAGTTTTGTGTGTTGATTAAGTATTAATGGGAATGTCAGTAGAGAAATGGCAGCCATTCAACAACATTTTAATAATGAACTAGCTGTTCCGCGAGACTCCGTCCACGTCAAATGAGTTTTTTTATGTGATACCCTCATTGCTTTTCTAAAATAAAAGTAGCTTAGTAACTCCTTATAACATCAGCTATCTTGCAGTTGGTCCAGCCGTTTCGGAGATTAGTCAGAACAAACAGACAGACAAACATTAAAAAAATTGTTTTATTATTACGTTAACAGACATTTCAATTTTATTTATTTTTACTTTAGTCGTGTATATTTACCGGAGTTTTTGCATAAAGACCGCTTGTCAATCAGTTTTCCGTTTGAATGACTTTTTTAATGATTTACAATTTTCCGCGTCATTTTGAAAGTTTTGTGTGTTGATTAAGTATTAATGGGAATGTCTCATGTGAGATGCCAATCATTTATCGACAATCAATAAATCTGCCTAGCCTTTTTCCCAACTATATTGGAGTCGGCTTCCAGTCTTATCGGATTCAGCTGAGTACCAGTGCTTTACATGGAGCGACTGCCTATCTGATCTCCACAACCCAGTAACTGGGTAACACGGTCTCCCTTGGCAAGACTGGTGTCAGATCTCAAGCTTCTGACTACCCGTAACGACTGTCAAAGATCTTCAAATGACAGCCGGAACCAACGACTTAACGTGCTTTCCGAGGCACGGAGGAACTCGGTATGTTGAAATGGTCACCCATCCACGGACCGACCTCGTCAAGCGTTGCTTAACCTTGATTTTCGACCAGTGCGGCTGCATATACTTTCTTTCGTTCATTCACTACATTACATTCACTTCATTCGTTCATGAGCGTCTTACCATAGATAGGTACTAGAGTTTTTTTTTCATTTTTATGCCGTGATGGCCCAGTGGCTAAGACCATCAGCGAGGATACATCTGGTTTTGGTCAGCCATCTCGCGAATATGTATCCTCCACAGAACAGAAAAACCGGTCAAGTGCGAGTCGGACTCGCGCACGAAGGGTTCCGTACCATTATCGCAAAAAACTGCAAAAAAATCACGTTTGGTGTATGGGAGCCCCACTTAAATATTTATTTTCTTCTGTTTTTAGTATTTGTTGTTATAGCGGCAACAGAAATACATCATCTGTGAAAATTTCAACTATCTAGCTATCACGGTTCATGAGATACAGCCTGGTGACAGACAGACAAACAGACGGATCGCGGAGTGTTAGTAATAGGATCCCGTTTTTACCCTTTGTGTGGTATCCTCCGACTGCACTGCATGATTTTCTCCTTGTTTACATCTCTTAAGTTTGTTTTTTAAGCAGTCGGATTTTTTAACTAACTTTTTTTATTTCCCCTTAAATACTTATCAGTTATACCTTCTACAATTAATTCCGTCTACATTAATACCAAGCATGGGAGTGTGGCATCCGTCGGTCCACAAATAACCCCTCTTTGTCCCAAAGAGCGGGTGCGTCGAAAATAACCAGCGATGCGCAGACGCAGACGAATGTAAATACGTTTGAATGCAATCGAAACGTATTTATAGAGGGCGTATTTTGTTTTTGGGTTGTTGATTTCAGCTGAATTGGTAGTTTAATGTTGTTTTTAAGGCTGATTGAAGATTTTGGTGTTGTTTTGATTCAATGTTTTTTAACATGGAATTTTGTTGTGCACTTGGATCACTGTCCTCACACGCAAATTGCCTATTACAACTGAGGTTTGCTGTCAGAGAACCCAATTATGGGTTAATGAATAAGAATAAGAACAATTTATTAAAGTAAGTACGTAAGTACGTTCACAAAAATGTACATTAGGTGCAGTAGTATTATTTCTAAAACAATGGTATAAATAGTGCTTATATGTAAATTATAACTAAAATATTTTATTACAACTCCAAGATTTTAGACAAGAATTTCTATTTTTGGTATGGACCTGCCCGACTTTGTCTCTGTCACCTCTGACCTAGACTAGAGTCTAGAGCAAACCCATCTCAAATAAAAAAAAAAAAAAAAAAAATTAGGTTCTTTCAAACCTGTGTTTCAGGCCATCACATCATCACATCAAATCATCAGCCTATTAATGTGCCCACTGCTGGGACACAGGCCTCCTCTCTGTGAGAGGGAATGGGCCGTAATCCACCACGCGGGCCCAGTGTTGGGTTGGTTTCAGGCCATCAATTTACAAAAAAAAAAAATTGAGTCAGTTAAAATATTAAATAAAATTAGTCCATTAACAAACATAAAAATATATAATTTGGTACAAAAAAAAGATACAAAAAATAAAAACAAAATTAAGTAATTAAAGTATGTACAAGTAGATATGAGGGTATACCACACCCTTGTACATAAGCTGTCCATTGTATTTGTATCTTCATTTTATGTTTTGTGTGCAATAAAGAATAAGAATAAAGATTACTGTTTAATGTAGCCAGTTTATTTGCATCATGCTTCAAACGTCTCAATCGACTGTCATCTCAGTACTCATAACTATTCCCCACTCCCGTCATCCGGAGTCTTTGTTTCCCGACAGCTACAACCTGAGGTCTTTAAGTCAAGAGTGAATAGGTTACTTCTAGGCAAGCGTGCAAAGATAAACAAAACCAACCTTACGAAGATGAACAATTTATTTCCCATACTGTACATTCAAGGATAGTCGACAAAAATATATTTGTAAAGTTGTCGGTCAAAGTTTGCTATCGCAAATTAAAAAAAAAACTTTTTACTAAAAAAATCAAACCGACTTACAAAAGAAAACACTTCAAAGCGAAAAATAACTTTCTTTTCAGAAGTCGATGTCGAATAACGAAAAACAATGGGTACATAAGAAAAAGTTTTTTTATTTTTCTCTTTTTAGTTTTGGTAGGTACCTCCAATTAACATGAAAATCATTTATAGCCAAAGTACATCACATGACGATTCCAATAAGCACAAACACGACTAGGATACATTGTTTTATTACGGAGTTCCAGTGTGGTCTTTTTCATCAGTTCCACTTCACCAAATGATACTTTCCGAGTGCAAATGATTGCATTATTGATGAAAATACCAAAATCGATATATGTATGCCTATAATATTTGAGGAGTTCCCTCGATTTGTCTAGGATCCCATTATCAGATCCTGGTTTCCTTATCATGGTTCCACCCTCAGGTTATCTCCTTGCCAACAAAAAAAATAATCATCAAGATCGGTTCATAAACGACGAAGTTATCCGCGAACACACATAAAAAAATAAAAAATATACGTTCGAATTGAGAAATCTTCTCCTTTTTGGGAAGTCGGTTAAACATGTTACATTACAAACAATACATATAATAAATCTGTAGAAAAATATTTTTTGTACACCGAAAAAAAATCCAAAAAAATTAGCCAGGGTGTTTAAGGATAACCAACAGAACCCATTTCTAGCATTTTTGGAATTTTTGTATGTTTGTCTGTTTATTTGTGCACGCATCACGTGAAATGTACGAAACCAATGTAGATAACTTTTATACATAAAAATTGTGCCAATCTTGAAGAATTACTTAGTTTTTGTTTCATCGCAATCGGTTCACTCTATCAAAAGTTAGATGAATTTAAAGTGTTCAAGAAGTAAAATTATTACAGCTCACGCAATTCAGTTACTCGGACCGTTGAACTCGCTATTCGATAGATGGCGTTGTGCATTTAAAGTCATTTTCTGAATCGCGGTGTTAAGATTTTACGCGAAAGAATGACACTAGAAAATAAAATTGGTATGTAGTATAGTATGTATATTTTTGAGTATGTGGATTGGCAGGCAGGCTGGTAAGTATGGTAGGGTTGGCAGGCAGATGACGGGAGCGAAGCCGCGGGCACAAACCTAAGTGTATACATAATATGCGAGGTAAAACTGTTTCAAATATAATTTGTCATACAATTATTTAATTTGCTATACACGCGTATTATGAGGTAAACACATTCATAAACTGTACATAACAGCTGTTCTACGTGATTTTGTATTTCATTGTATAAAAACAAAAATACTTACGTATTCAAATTCAGATATCGTACCATACTTATTAGCAGGGCAGGTCAAGGTGACTGTTTACAGTTGCACCGCTCATGATTAACACGCTTTTATTAGCTTGGTATGTATGTATCTATATATCTATGTATCAATGTAACGGAATCTTTGAACGTGATTTTCACTCCCTTCAAAACGTCGGATTGATTTGAAACTTTGCACACTTATCAAGGACCGATGACAATGCAATAATTTAAATAGTTTGTCCCATTATCCTTACCAGGATCTTCAGGATTAGCAACTTTTTAGTTCAATTTACCATTAAAGCGTGTTTTTTAGTTTATAGAACTACAATTTATTTATTTTAAGAGCAAATGCGGGCAGAGAGCTACGACTGAATTTCCTTAGTAAAGTTATTATTCCAGGCTTGGCTCTCGCTTATTTCGTCCTCCAGTATTGGACAAATTTAAAAGATATTCCATAGATTGTATAAAAAAGATATATGTTTTTTTTTATTCATTTATAGTTGTCTAATTTGTACTCTGGGCGGTTGGCGCAGTGGTTGAGCGATTGACTGCTGCGCTGCGTGTCGCGGGTTCGATTCCCGCACGGAACAAATTGTATGACCTACAGATAGTTGTACTGGCTCTGGGTGTTTGTGTATATGAGTTTATATGTTTGTAAACGCACCGTCGATACAGGAGATATTCCTTGTGTAGGGCAAAGACAAAAAAAAAACACTAGGCCTCTGTTGACAGCGCAATTTTGAGCATTTTGTAAAGGTTTTATTGCTTCTACAAATAGGCACAGTATAAATCTTTCATTTTAACCGATTTCCTAAAAAGGAGGAGTTTCTATGTTCGACTTTATATGTTTTTTGTATGTTACCGATTACTCCGACAATTTTGAAAGGAATTTGAAAATTCGCCTTTAAAAATTAAAATGTCCGGGTTTTTTGTCAGGACTTTTCTATTTTCGAAATGGTAACCCTACCCTTAGCAAGACTATTGGTGGCAGATTCTCTGGCATGTGACAACCCGCAATGACTGTAACATCTATTACTGACATCCGGAACAAATAAAGAAAGGAAAGAAAATGTATTTAGTATTTTTGATTTTTATGGCTTAGTTAACGTGATTCTCGAGGCACGGAGGTGTCTCAGGATCAAAAAAATGGTCACCCTATCCACGGACCGACCTCTGCTTACGTCACTAACCTCGGCTACTGTAATATCCTTCACCAAAAAAATAACACCATGTTGTATTTATTTCTGGTAGCCGGATGCCGAAGTACCGTCAGCAGCTAACGGTTGATTGGTTAATTTAATTAACCTTGTTTTGCTGACGGTTACTGGTCAGTTAGTGTTGATAGTGACCGGTGACCGGGTGTTGTCGTCAATTGTCATTGTTGATAGTAAACAATGTGGTTTAGTTGTCAATTGATTTTCATGGAGACGACGCGACGGTAATGTTTATCAGCTCTGACACTGAGAGACAGCTTTAACGCAGAAGAGGACTTCGTCTTTACTCGTATCGGAACGACATAAATTCATGATTTATAAACTTGTTGGGGTTGTAGTGACAAGGTATACTGCTAGGCATGAGTTCCTGAGTTTAGTTCCCGAGTCGGGCATTTTTTTTTTCTTTTGGGATTTCTCAATTGCAGCCCGTAATTTGTGCCCATCGACCGGGCACAAATTACAACAAGCTTTCCTGCTGTAATATGGGTTTTAAACATAGCAAGTATAATTATCGAAATGTGGGCGAAGTATCCATCTCTGCCTACCTTTTCGGAGAATACAGGCGAGATATTATCCTGAAAAAATAAATCTAAATTTGCCTGTACCAACTTATTATTTAAGGTTACACTAGTCAACGGCACGAACTTGTGAAACTGAAATGAAATGAAACTTGAACTTCTATTTTGTGCGCGGGGTTAAAATGCATTTTATATCAACCGACAACGCGTGCGGAAGAGACAGATGCTGTGATGAGCAGTAGGAAGCTAGTTCGCGTACGAATACACACTTTTGCAAATTTGTAGCGAAATGGATAATGATTTAGGACGAAAAGAGCGCGCGAAATTTTATAAACAGGGAGTCTGGATATCATGAAAAAACGACTAAACGTATCTATTCAAAATAAAATTATTTGCATTGTTGAACTACTAATCTATCCCTGTATGGCGGCCGTTTTGCAATTTTCCGTCTTCTTATGGTATTTATTCGCGCCCAAAAATGCGTTAAAATTAGTGTCGAAATGTGGAACTTTCGACGCTCATAACTTTCAAATATTTAATTTTTCCACTTTTTTGTTTCCATACAGGGCTAGATAATGATGAGACAAATTGATATCACTTTTTATTTTGAACGTACATTGTCAAACAGTGGAATAATCCCTAGACTACGTTTGTATGGAAGAATTTTCGACTAGTGTAACCTTAAGTATACCATTTACTTAAAACTAACATTAAAATTAATCCAATCCAGCCTTTGAAATTTACCCTCTGAAAGAAACTCCCGAAATCACTTTTAAAATAAATTAAAATCACGAAATACCTTTTGCTACGTTACCTAAAAAAACCCGTGTACCGTCGGCAAAACAAACAGTTGAAGTTCAATCAACGGTCCGATTTGTTTTGCTATCGCTACACCACATGTTCGTGAGAACGTTGGTTAGGACACACAAATAAACACACACGATTCAGAGATTCAGAGTCAATGCTCTGATGTATATCGTTTTAGAGATAGCTAGAGATAACATAACGTTGTTGTATTTCACAAAGGTGTAGGCAGAGATGTAAAATCACATGCAGATAACAATACACCTGTCTACCAATGTATTCCAATATTTCAAAACGATACGAAAAAATGTAAAGGCAGTGTCGCTAACACGATCAAAACAATCGTATCGCGGTAAGGGGCGTCATTGACCCTTTCACTTGGCATTCAATAATGAGTTAATATCTCGTAAACGCGTGGACCGATTAACATTTTTTAAACGGTTAAAATGGTTCTACGCCTATACCTTACATTTGAGACCAAAATTATCAAAACATATCCAAAAGACCGGCCAAGTGCGAGTCGGACTTGCGCACGAAGGGTTCCGTACCATTATCGCAAAAAAAAAGTCCAAAAAATCACGTTTGTTGTATGGGAGCCCTACTTAAATATTTATTTTATTCTGTTTTTAGTATTTTTTGTTATAGCAGCAACAGAAATACATCATCTGTGGAAATTTCAACTGTCTAGCTATCACGGTTCATGAGATACAGCCTGGTGACAGACGGACAGACAGACGGATCGCGAAGTCTCAGTAATAGGGTCCCGTTTTTACCCTTTGGGTACGGAACCCTAAAAATCATGTTTTCAAGTTACGTAATTATACTTTTTCCACCACCTCGTCTATTATGTAACATATTACCTAAGAAATTCGTTTCGAAATATGAACATTGTCTAAATGTTAAAAAGACTATAAAAAAAAAAAATTAAAAAAAAAACATAATAACAGTTACGAAATGACTTTTGTATGGATCATTATGTAACTGACAGAATGATACTGAAACGAAAAAGCGCGCGTTGATTGTGTGTATATAGTCTGTGGTTTTTAGTCTGAACGTTTTTAATAAATTGTTGTTGGAACTTATTTGCATTTAATTAAGTAAGCTCATCAGGTAGTGGAAAAAGAATCGTTCGTGTCTCGCATAAAAAGGCTTTATTTTAACACTCGCATGTAGCTTTCGAAGTTGGCTATTTCGCTTGTGTTAAAATCTCGACTTTTTACGCTCGACATGAAATATACTATTTTGTTACAAGTCGGGTCAATGACTTTTATTGTTTTGTTATCTGGCGGAGACTTTAGTACACCCACATTTCTTCGATTTAATCCAGAGGAATATGAAACAGCCACCCTGGTCGATCTTCAAGGTTAAGCATTGCCTGCAGGATTGGTCCGTGGATGGGTGACCATTTATTACTTCTCGGTGCCCGGCTACCATTTGTACATCTCTGATATTCGTGGGTAGTTTACACACACAGTGCGAGCTAGCGTACGCGTCAGCCTGCCGAGTATCTGCACTGTTTGGACTTAACTTACGAGTAACTCGTACGTGTGAGTTGCACAGTAGCTCGCATCCGAGTTACATTTTCTTTTTTTTTCAACTCGCATGCTCGCCCGGCAACAACTCGCACATGGCAGCAGCTCGGTCATCACTCGCATCGTTTGGACGCGTTCGGCAGTAGCTCGTCGTCAGCCGGACAGTTGTGAACGGCACCTGTGTTTTTTTTGTGCTCCGCCTACGTTTTTTATAGGCGTTTTCCAATTATCAATTCTTGACATAATATTGTTGTCATGGACCTTATCACCGTTTGTTTAATTAAAACAGGTACACGTTGCGACAACACACAAAACTGGGCATCAGTTAATGTGTAGTCTTAGGCGACTCGAGCTACTGGCGTATGATTAGACAAACCGAGTAGCTGTCTACTGGCTAGGCAGCAGCTCGCACTGTGTAAACGAGGCATTACGGGCGGTCAGTAGCCAGAAAATCTGACACAAGTATTGCTAAAGGTATCCCAATACTGGTGTCAGATTTTAAGGGTAACTGGTTAACATCAGCTACTAGGTTCTGAAGGTCAGATAGGCAGTCGCTCCATCTTAAATACTGGTACAAAGCTGCAACAGAAGCCGTGAAACCAAAGTTGGCAAAATGCTAGACAGTTTGATAATAAAAGTTCTCAGCCAGATTGACAACGACACTACCCAGTCCCGCTCCTCTAATTAATGTATCCGTTCAAAAGTTTTCCTCTTAATCTACACCATTACGGGACAGCAACAGAATTCAATTAGCAAGTATAACAGACACTTGGCGGCCATCTTGGGGCTTTCACACAGAATTGTTAATCTTAAGAACTGTGATCTAAGTTTAAAACTCGGTTTCTAAGGACCGATTTCACCAATGAAACTAATCGCGATTACTTCAACTAAACTCAGTTTATACAAATACAGCGTTCTGATTGGTCGAGACCGCTGCTTAACTACCAATCAGAACGCTGTATTTGTATAAACTGAGTTTAACTAATCTCGATTAGTTTCGTTGGTGCAATCGGACCTAAGAAGCTATAATTATGATAGTCTCCGCCAGTTAATCTATATTAATATTATAAAGAGGAAAGATTTTTTTGTTTGTTTGTTTGTAAAAATTCTTTCACCAATAGAAAGCTACATTATTCCTGAGTAACATATTGGCTATTTTTTAATCCCGAAAATGGGTCCTGTGGGGTGGTCCACGGGATCGAAGCCGCGGGCAACAGCTAGTAAAAATATAAAGGTCATTCATCCGACTTTTACCACATCACATCACATCACCCACATCATCAGCCTATTAATGTTCCCACTGCTGGGAAACAGGCCTCCTCTCTGTGAGACTTTTACCAAAAAGTATAATTTACGTAATTAGATTTTTCTTCAGGATATTAATTCAGCAACCGTTTTCAAACCAAAAAACCTTATATTACTTATTTACCTCCTTTTTTAACCCCCAAAAAACACCACGTAACTATATTAAGAACATAAAAGCAACCAGCTCATATTATCTGATCTTTTGATAAAAACATAACCTCAAAATGGTTTCCCGCCAATTTGATCCACCATCTTTCATAGACAAAGAGGGGCAGGTAGGGATTGACCGCGTCTTTATGCTCGGGTTGTATACTAACCTTTTCGGTAAACAACGGATTTTGTGGCTGATTTGTGAGATTTTTGCTATGTTGGTACCTTGTTGGTACATGTTTGGTTTAGTTCGTTCGAATTAATTTTTAACCGACTTCCCAAAAGGTTCTCAATTTAGATGTATCTATTTTTTTATGTATGTTCGGGCAAAACTCCGTCATATATAAACGGATTTGCAAAATTCTTTTTTTGTTTGAAAGAGGTTTATTCCGAAATGGTCCCATTTAAATTTAGTAAAGATCTGATGAAGAACTTAGGAGATATACAATAGAACTCATCAATAAATGACGGCAAATCTCTCGGGTTTGCTGCTATCGCATGTCTGTTTATTGTTTTCACCAATTTATAACAAACCATCACGCCAATATGCTCTAAACGGGTACGCAGATGTGCACAGGTCACCCTGGTACACTCTCATACCATCGGTTATGTTCAAATTACATGTTATTCGGGTAATCTATTCTGGAATCACTGTGTATATAGAACTCGACCATTATGTACCACTAAAAAGTGAAAAATAAAAAACTTTTTTACAAAAAAATACAACCGACTTCCAAAAAAACACTACAAAGTGAAAAATAACTTCAATTTCGGAAGGCGGTGTCAAAAAACGAAGAAACGAAAACACGAACACCGACTTCCGCAATTGAAGTTATTTTTCACTTTGTAGTGTTTTTTTGGAAGTCGGTTATGTTTTTTTGTAAAAAAAAAATTTATAATATGGTGTTATTTACTTAATTTTATAGAAAGTTTTGCTGATTCGCCAGGTTGTTGGCTGATTCACCATAAACATTTTGTTACCGCTATTGTGAATCAGCAAAATAATAAATACCAACGTAAGTACGTAATAATTTGCCTTGATGAGTTGTATGTACCTATGTTAAATGTTTTGATAACCTTATATATCTATGCGTTTTGAGTATTGGTTTTCCTGTTTATTTTAAGGCCCTATTCAAATAATATTAATAAAGATTTTCAATTCAGTACTGAGTTGACTTTAACGAAAATAAGTTGTGCGTTCTGTAAAATCTAACTAATTACTAAGTTTTTATTCACTTTGAAATATTATTGTGTCATATTATCCACCTTATTTAAAGGATTTTTTAGTTAATGTAAGTTCGAAATATCCAAACCGCATTGAGCAAACGTGGTGATTTGGTGATCAATGCTCGTGTCTTCTATGTATGAGAAGAGGCCATTGTCCAGCAGTGGGAAAGCTACAGGCTGATAATATAATATATTTAATTTAATTTATTTTCTTTCTTTACAATTAGTTAGGTATTACTTGAAACTATTTCAAGTTTATTGGCTTAGAAAATTAAGTAATTAAAAAGTTTTGTCTTAATTCTGGTACTACGATATCTACGCCTTCAGAATAACAAATTAAATAGGGTTTTCTAATTTGTTGTAACAGCTGTTTTAACGAAGTTTTGATACCGGTAGAAGCCGCTAAGCCTTTGTCGTGAAAGTCAAATAATTTATTTTAATTGACTATTAAAAGGCATTTTTTTTAGATTTATTCCGATCTAATACCTACAACTAATACCACTGGCATTTGTTTTACCTCAAATTTATTTTCTATTCCGAACGAATACCACTATTAATAATTAAATTTAATGTGCGAACGAATACTAACAACTTGAATTTGGTACAGTCAGCTCAGTCAAACCTAATAAAAATTTTCCGTATGGACTTTAGCTGTCGAATTTAATTTACATTTTTTTTTGTTCTTGGTGTTTTATATTTGTGAATATTACATTCAATTGCAATAAATAAAAAAAAAACTGCAAGATCTCGTCACGACAACAGAGTAGACGAAAACAGTTTTATTAAACCTTATTACCAGATCGTTGCATTTGCGATTAGATATTCTTAGATAGGTACCTAGACGTAAATAATTACGAGTCTTAATGACTTCCTCAGGTAAATTCTAATATAGATTAAGAGTCGATTTTCTGAGATATTTTAGTATTTTTTAGATTTTAAGTAAATTGTTCTAGTTTTGATATTTTTGTAAAAAAAAAAGCAAATTATATAGTTACAAAGAGGAACTAAAATAATAATAAAGTTGATTATTATGAATATTTTATTATTTAACAAGACATTTTGCCAATATAATTGTTTTGGTATTCGTTTAAACAATGGTATCCGTTCGGAATAGAAAATATGTTTTGAAACAAATACCAATGGTATTAATTGTTTGTATTAGAACGGAATAAATCATTTTTTTAGAGAATAGAATATACTTTAAATGTCCTTGTAAATGTAATTTACAGGTAAAAATTATTCTAGTTGTTTATTCCGAAATCGCTAGCAAAAACTAGATTAAAAAATTTACTTCCCTATCTTACCATCAAATAACAAAATGACGAACCACGCAAGTCCCGAGCCCCGTCCCATTCGTAATAGAAAAAGCTTTACGAACATATAAATAAAAACAAATAAACGTACAGAAACACATGTCTACGGTATAGGATCTACTTTGACAGTGGAACCTTATTTCGTAGCAACAGGAACGGTTTTTGTATATCAACTTCGGCTAAACAATCACGGCTGCGACTGACCGTATACCCAAAGCGTTTAATGCCTTCGAAAACCACCCTTCGTTGCAGCCTTAAATTACGTAACACGAAATAATCCTACACCTTTACGAAAAAAAAAACCTTTCATCTCAACCTTCTTGTTACAGAGTGAAGGAGACGCTGATAGCTTCAACACGAGTGCGAGCGAGAAGAAAGTTTTGAATCAAAACCGGTTACCAAGTGTCCGTTTCGAACGCCTAGTATGCTAGTTCGAATTTCGAGTGCTATAAGTGTTCTGTGATTGGTTGAATTAACAAAGTGAATCAAGATGGCTGTCCTTCCCGCGCTTTTTGGACTGTTTTTCGCTGTTGTTGTATCAGGTAAGATTTTAAGGTTTTTTTTTTACGAAATTTTTCGTTTTTTATTAACGATAGGCTCGCGTTTGATCACTATCTTACCTCGTGGTAAGCGATAATATAAAGATTGAACCACATCTAATTTCGTACTCAATCGAACTCGAAAGTGAAGCTCTCAAACACGGTGCCGGTTTCTGCATTGATAATTTGAAGTTATGAACTTGCCAAAGTTTGACAGACTTCCAGGCAAAAATATATTAACTAGCGACCCGCCCGGCTTCGCCTGTGAAAAATTTTACACAAAACCTTCCTCGTTTCTCAATCTTTCTATTGGTGAAAACCGCATGAGAATCCGTACAGTACTTTTAGAGTTTATCGCGTACAGATGCGCCCGTGGACTTCATTTTATAATATGTTCGCTACATTCAGAAATTGGAGATGAACTATTGACTGGCTCTTTTAAATTGTCAAGGAATTGGTTAATAAGTCAGAAAGATGAAGCTGTTTGCACATTCAATCTCTATTGAGACGAACGAACGTGCAAGAAACTCCATTTATTTTGTTTTTGTAGTGTTCTAGATAAAGGTCTACAAGACACACTTTTTATTTTTACTTTGTCTCAAATATTCATTGTGTCAATGTCATGCATACCTGTTATTTGCATGGTTACTGAAATGCCGATTTTATATATTATTTTATTTGAATTGTAAGTGACAGTGCTGTTGGTGTGCTTATTAGAAATAAATAAATAGGACATTGTAATTATACATATTTTATATACTTGACCCAATAATATATATACAGGGACATTTAAGAGCAGTGGTGGCCCAGTGGTAACGGCCTCGACTTACGTGTCGTAGATCGTGAGTTCGAACACAGGCAGGCGCTTTACTTTGTGTAAATTATTTCATCACCACTGCTCTCAAAACGGTGAAGGAAAACATCGTGAGGAAACCGGCATGTCCTTGAACCAAAAGTTCGAAGACATGTGACATCCACCAACCCGCACTGGGCCCGCGTGGAGGATTAAGGACAATTACCTCTCTCACAGAGAGGATGCCTGTATCCCAGCAGTGGGAACATTATAAGGCTGATGATGATGATGATGACTTGACCCAAACAAGCGAAACGCACAGGACTGGCCAAAGTGATGACACTTGGGTAAGCCCTGTGTCCAGCAGTGGACGTCTTACGGCTGAAATCGTGATGGTGACGCAAATTACGTTTTTAGGACTCCGTACCCAAAGGGCAAATACGGGACCCTATTACTAAGACTCCGCGATCCGTCTGTCTGTCTGTTTGTCCGTCTGTCACCAGGCTGTATCTCATGAACCGTGATAGCTAGACAGCTGAAATTCTCACAGATGGGCTTCCGTTGCGTGCGCTGCGTAAACGGTTTAAGTTACGCGATTATAATGTATGTAGGGTAGGTTGTGTAGATGGGTAGGAAGGTAGCCAGTTGACGGGAGCGAAGCCGCGTGGGACAGCTAGTAACAACATATCTCGCTTGTTTTCCCCTTAGGGCAACAGAAGTCTATTACACATACCCTCAGAAAATAAAAAACCAAATTTCCCTTCCGCCTTTGACAGATTGGTTTAATCCGAATCCTTTACAGGGGTTTCCGTTTTTAGGGTTCCGTACCCAAAGTGTAAAAACGGGACCCTATTACTAAGACTCCGCGATCCATCTGTCTGTCTGTCCGTCTGTCACCAGACTGTATCTCATGAACCGTGATAGCTAGACAGCTGAAATTTTCACAGATGATGTATTTTTGTTGCCGCTATAACAACAAATACTAAAAACAGAATAATAGTACATTGTTATCCTAGGGGTGAAAGTAACTTATTTAGTCCCGAGACGGGGTTTGGCGCCCGGAACCTATTGCCAATAGTTCGAGGGACTAAATAAGTCTTTAACCCGAGGTAAACACTGTGCTTTTCATTACAAATACAAGGAAATAAAAATAAAAACATGAATTAGCTAAAGAAAAAATGATTGCCGCTTTCCCGCCTATTTTGTTTGTTTTTTTTTCTGTGGCCGGCCTGCTATTCAGCCATTATTTTTTATTTTCATCATTGAAAAAATGGTAAATATTTTGCCCAAATCTAAGTTATTTTAAAGAAATTGTTGAAACTAAATTATAATAAAGTTATTTAAAAAATATATATTCTTTAATCAATACTTAACTTTAAGTTATTTCAATTTTACTTCGTGGTTGTATAGAAAGTTGGAACATGGTTCAATAGTTATGTGAAAAGGAACTAGTTTTTTTTTTAAATAATTTGACAGCTGTCAGTTGAAAGCGATTCTCCCTAGGGCTGAAAAGTATTACTTTCAACCCGCTCCTCAGGCAACTTAAGACCTACTTTCAGAGTATGAGTAATGAAAAATAAATATTTAAGTGGGGCTCCCATACAACAAACGTGATTTTATTACCGTTTTTTGCGATAATGGTACGGAACCCTTCGAGCGCGAGTCCGACTCGCAGTTGGTCGGTTTTTTTAATCAAGCGGTGAAAACCTTTGTTTCTCAAGCGCAGTTGGAGGGAAACTGCTAGTGGAGTATAAAACAAGTCATAAGCTGCACTGCAATATTGCTGGGGCAGTCTCGGGGTTTCCAACTAACACCATCCAATGGGCTCGTAAAAGTTTTAGTGTTATGCGGTACGGGTTTTGCTCCTAAACTGTGACATGACACAAGCCTGTCACAGTAGGCCGTGCTCGCCCCGCAGACGTGGCAACGCCTGGTGCCTAGGAAAGGCTTGAGTCACACATTTTTTATCACAGTTTGGGAGCAAAAACTGTGATAAAATGCGTGACTCAATCCTATCACAGAGGCCGTGCTCTCCCGGCCTGCGCAATATGGGTGGTGAACATAAGCTCTTTTTCAAATTTTCGTAGTTCTTCAGAAGTTAATTTTGGTCGGTCAAATTCTTAATTAAGAAAAAAAAACTGGCCAAGTGCGAGTCGGACTCGCGCACGAAGGGTTTCGAACCATTACTGCAAAAAACGGCAAAAAACAACGTTTGTTAATGGGATCCCCACTTAAATATTTATTTTATTCTGTTTTATTTTGTTGTTGTGTGTTGTTATAGCGGCAACAGAATTACATCATCTGTGAAAATTTCAGCTGTCTAGCTATCACGGTACATGAGACACAGCCTGGTGACAGACAGACAGACAGGCAGACGAATAGTGGAGTCTTAGTAATAGGGTTCCGTTTTTTACCCTTTGGGTACGGAACCCTAAAAACAAAGTTTTGTCTCTCATTCTTAGGGTACGTGACAGTTTAAAGGAAAATAGTCTACTATCACGTATTCATTAATCAAAATTGGTATTGCGGTAGGAAAGAACTGGTTATTCAAACAGATATATTTTCCTCATGAAAATACTTCTGACGTCATTAATATTACTTAAAAAAGCCACGAAAACATTACGTAATGTGCGTACTCATGCATGCATACTAATCTTTACTAATATTATAAAGCTGAAGAGTTTGTTTGTTTGAACGCGTTAATCTCAGGAACTACAGGTTGGAATTGAAAAATTCATTTAGTGTTGGATAGTCCATTTTTCGAGGACGGTTATAGGCTATATAACATCACGCTACGACCAATAGGAGCGGAGCATAAATGAAAAATATTGCACAAACGGGTATATTCTTTCCTTTTTGAGTGCTTCCGTTGCGTGCGCTGCGTAAGTGGTTAAAGTTACGCAATATTCATGTATGTAGGGTAGGTAGGGTAGGATAGGTAGGCAGCCAGTTGACGGGAGCGAAGCCGCGTGGGACAGCTAGTATTATATATGCAAAAGTAACTCTGTTACGCTTTTACGTCTAAACCGCGAAACCAATTTGGATTAATTTTGGTATAGAGATATTTAGATTAGACCTTGTAGAATGATATTGGTCACTCTTATCCCGGTTGTTCCCTTGGGAGAGTAGGAATTTGCATGCGGGCGAAGTCACGGGTATAAGAAAGTGCATACATAAACTCACGCTGTTATTGGTTCGAACCTTTTGCTTCGTTAACGTTTAAGGCGCCTCCCCGAGCAAAACGCCGCGCTAGTCGAATTTTGTGCAGTTTTTAAGAGCTATCTACTCTTTATTTAAAATAAATATCAATGAATAAAATACATTAAATTTCTACATAATGTTGATTCTAAAATGGTAGTACACTTTTTTTTTAAAATAGGTATATGTGTCGCTAATCTCCTCCCAACAAAACCATAAAAATGTGAAATAATTATTGATAGCATGCATCTCCTCGTAAAGTGTTCAATAATTATTTTTTGTACTAACACTAAAGGATAGACGATTTGATAACGAACATTTTGTAAGTTTTTTCTTTCAATAGACCGATATTCGATTTTATAAAGATTTTATTCTAAAATCTGGGCGTATTCATTACCGTAATTCATGCGCCACCAGTGCCGCTAGGCCAATAGGAATGCTCATATCTCATGCTGATTTTTCGGCCTTAACATCAATCGGATTAACACCCGAATATTAGGTTAGAACACAGCTCTAACCCATTTTTAAGTCACTATCCCCAAACCTTTCACATTTACGTGTTTAGCCTCCAAAAATAAAAGCAAATAACCCAAAATTCGCTAAATTACCCTCGAAAAATATTCAGCACGTTCGCGGTTCAAGAAAAACATACACCGCTCACAATTTGGAGGAATTACAATAGTCTACAGCCAGTTTATGACTTCGCTACCGGAATACGGAATGGAATATATAAATATTACGATATTGCCATTCTACTTACATAATGTTTTTGTTGTCTTTTTCTGGAATATTAATGGCGGTAGACGGAAAAATAACATAATATTGCGTCTGTATTAACCGAGAGGAGAGAGGCAAAGGTGGCCCATATCTCGCTAGTTGCATTTTTAACCGAGTTCGCAAAAAGGAGGAGGTTATCAATTCGATTGTTTTTTTAATGTAGTTGTTACCTCAGAACTTTTTATTGGGTGAACCGATTTTGATGATTGTTTTATTCGAAAACTGGTGTTTGTCATGTGGTCCCATTTAATTTTCATCAAGATTTGATATAAGAACTTCGGACATTTACATCAGAACTCTTCAATAAATGACGGCAAATCACTCGGGATAGCTGCAATCGCATATATGTTTTCTTCCAACTATGCTTTAATTTCATCACAATCACACTAAAAACTCAGTACAAATCGAGTCTTTAATGCTCTAGAGCAATAAAAATGTATGAAATTTCATTATTGCACTGTTTTTTTTTAATCGCACCAAAAGTTGCCAATCTCAATGGATTAGCTCTATTCAGCCAGCCGATATCAATACTTTTTTTTTTACGTACGTATTATTCATTTCTATCCTACTTGTTCCAAATTTAAAAAATGATTGCTGCTAACTCTGATTTCAAAATGAAAGAAATTTAAAAAAGTGATTTATCTACTATTCCTATAGGTAATAGTTGAAAGAAAAGCAGATTATGCACCTCGCCTTAAGTAATTAATATTGCCCTCGTGCCTGTTAGATTAGAGCCCTCGCTAGCGCTCGGGCTCTAAATCAGGCACTCGGTGCAATAATAAATTACTTTGTGCTCGATGCAATAATCTACTATTATTGTTTATACCATTTCATAACATAACATCACACTGGTACGCTTTAAAGGGGTACGCAGGTGTGAACAGTTCACCCTGGTATACTCTCATTCCACCGGTTTTTGTTTATTTAAGTTTCATGTTATTGGGTTAATCTATTCTGGCTTCAATTTGGGCGTTATATGCACCTAGGCTAGGTACCTGTAACGCCCAAAGTGGTCCATTATGTACCACAACTAAAAAGTGAAAAATAAAAAACTTTTTTACAAAAATTACAACCGACTTCCGGTGTTCCTGTTTTCGTTTCTTGGTTTTTTGACACCGACTTCCGAAATTGAAGTTATTTTTCACTTTGTAGTGTTTTTGTTTGGAAGTCGGTTGTAATTTTTGTAAAAAAGTTTTTAAGTCCCATGTTATAGTCGGTCTTTAGGCAATGATGCCGCGGATAAACTTGCAAGGATAGGTTCCGAGATGGCAGTGCTAGGCCCTTCTTGCTTCTCCTCCTGCCTTTCTCACAAATTCGTGCGTGGATCCGCCAAAGATCAATCGAACTGCATAACAACGGGTCACGGGCTACAGAGTAAACAGTCAAGAACGGCCTTACCGAATGTAAACCCGCAACTAAAAAACTTCTTAGCCTAAGTAGAAATAACCTCAGAATAATCATACGGACAATTACGGGTCACACCCCTCTTAAAAAACAACTTTTTAACATAGGCGCCACGGACAGCCCCATTGCAGGGAGTTTTAACGCCGAGGAATCAATTGCCCACGTCATCTTGGGCTGCAAGGCCGTGGCTTCCCAACGTGAAGAAATCCTTGGCACAGAGAGGTCGCTCTGCAAAGCCTGTGAAGCTCCCAGGAAGCTTTTGGACGGAGCTAGGCTGGCTACTTTAGCCGGGAAACCCACGCACAACGGACCAAATGGGCGTCCTAAGTGCGAAAAAGGAGTCCCTCTTCTATTCTACTTTATTCAAAGTCCCACGTTAGTAACGAGAGAGCCTTTTGCCTTTAACCGGGAAAAAAGCCAGACTCTGTAGCCAAATTGACAATCTACAATCGATAACGCTAGTAGAAAACAAATCAGTGTATGGGAATGACACATCTGAACGTTAAGTCACGTGGTCAGACCATACAGTTGGGAAAGAGACGAAATACGGCTTGGGACGAGTTGGGAAACTGACTACAAGTATAAAGTGACGTATTAGAGAAAGAGACCTATTAGAGATAGCGACGAGATAACTAGTGTGACGACTTGTCATCACAACCTTCAAAACCAAATAGAAGGCGTTAACGATTGTAGAAAAAGATTCGGTACGAAACGTTTGTCACTTGGCTTGGGGGGCAGATAAACCCAGAACCTCATAAATATGGTTTCCAAAGTCTCATCAACTATCCCAAACTTATTGTTTGCCGCTAAGTTTGTGCATCTTTTTATTGATTGGCTTGCGTTTGCCTAGAAGACACCTATTCCCTCATGACTTAAATACCCCTAAGTTGTAGATATCAGACAATACAGACTCCGGCAGGGAATTCCACTCCATGTTCATCTGCGTATACAGGTTCATATTCCGTCTCTTTTTGCAAGGGAAAGCGTTTTGCTAATACTTTCATTGTGCGCACAGCTAAGAAGTGGAATTCCCTTCCGGAGTCTTTGTTTCCTGATAGCTACAACCTTGGGATCTTTAAGTCTCGAGTGAATAGGTTACTTCTAGGCAAAGCGTGTTTCACCGTCGACCACATCATCGCTTACCATCAGGCGAGATAGTGGTCAATGGACGCATTTGGTAATGGGTACGCACAATGACAGTAAGTTATTTGATACAAGCTTTCTACCACAATCTAGATTTCTAGATGCTTGTAAACATTTGTTTACTTTTCATCTCGTTTTACATTTTTTTTGATTTTTTAATTTTTACGACTTTTTGTCGGGCCTACGTTGTCCCCCCATATCCAAGTACTAATGCTGTAACATGGAAATATTGTGAACACAAAATTTTTAAAAGAGTAACCATGGAGTTTTTTGCCGGTTCTTCTCCATAGGAAACGACTAACCCGAACCGTGCACCGTTTGTCGACGTTTTGTAAGTGCCCATGTAGGCCTATGTAAAATAAAATAAAAATTTATTTTGATTTTGTATCTCATCAAAGTTCCTGCCCACTTGTAAAAGCATCAATGAGTGTACCTAGCACAAGTTTATTATCTCAAGTCCGGTTACTGTTATCGTTAAAACTATAATTTCTGTCATCGATACGAACAGACACAAACAATCTCTTCCGCCGTGTACCATCGACAACTTTTTTATGCTTTTTTTCTGAAATAGGGTTGTCGAAAATAAAAAATAAACTTGATTTAATTTTCACAACTTGAAAACGTGGTTGGTACTAGTATTACCTAATAACATTATATATATTTTTAATGCCAATGCTGTTTCATAGCTGGAAAAAGGCTTCCCTCAAATAAATATTAAGTAAAAAATTCAATTTAATTTTATGATTTGGTTAAGTCGGTGTCTTTGGCACCTATTTTTTTTCGTTTTGCGACACAGACTTTCGAAACGAAAATTATTATTGCTCTTTTTAGCGTTTTACTTTGGATGGAGTTTCTTGTGCATATGGAGTTTCTTGTGCATTCTTCTCCATAACAAGATACTTTTCCGAATGCACGGTAGAATCAATTTTTATTACTTGTAAATTTTAATTGTTAACGTTCAAAAGTGTCGCTTAATGGCTTAATTGAAATAAATACATTTGACTTTGACTTTGAAGTCGGTCAATATTAAGTGAAACAGTTTTTATTTTTCTCTTTTTAGTTTGGTACTCCATCGTTGCAAATGTGAGCAAGTGCTATATAGTAAGGTACCTAAAAGATTGACAAAATACCCATAACAACTCAATTTACACATTCGTGCTGTTTATCGTTAAGGAGTTCGGTTGTATGTTCAATATCTTGAAATCTGCTTAACCGATTTTGATGAATGATCACGATCAGATTACTAGTTTCAGAGATATGCGTGGACAAACATACATACACTCATGAAATTTGGCAAATGTGTTTAGAAGCTTACATAGAGTAACATATGTGAATATTGTTCAGTTCCAACAATATTACATACATACGTGTCGAATTGATAACCTCGTTTTTTTAGAAGTCGGTAATGAAATAGATGCAAAAAAGGCTATCGAAATTATCATTATGCATCGCTCAAGTTTGCCCATCGAGACCGACTGACATACTTGACTGATATGATCAGTTGCGGCAGGAATGCATAATGTACGATGCGTCAGTATTGCTTGATGGCTCTATTGTAGGGCAAAGACCTGAAGTTACCTTGTGTGTGACTATTTACTGAAGGTACTTTGCCCAATCTATGTCACACACATCGCACATCATCAGCCCATTAATGTTTCCACTGCTGGGACACAGGCTTCCTCTTTTTTTTTTGTTTGAAAGGTGACTTTGTCGAGATTGCATCTATACCAATATTATAAAGCTGAAGAGTTTGTTTGTTTGAACGCACTAATCTCAGGAACTACTGGTTGGAATTGAAAAATATTTTTGTGTTGGATAGTCTATTTATCGAGGAAGGTTATAGGCTATAAAACATCACACTACGACTAATAGTAGCGGAGCATAAATGAAAAATGTTGCGAATATGGGCAAAATTATACCTTTTTGAGAGCTTCCGTTGCGTGCGCTGCGTAAGCGGTTAAAGTTACGCAACATTCATGTATGTTGGGTAGGTAGGTATCCAGTTGACGGGAGTGAAGCCGCGTGGGACAGCTAGTGTTTGAATACAATCGGCTAAACCGTTCAAAAGTTATCCGCATTTTACTCTTTGAATCTTTTTCGCAAAATATCGTGACATTATTATTTGTTTCGATAGATTTTCAATTAAAGCGTGTCTGCTACTAGGTATATTATATGTAGTTGAAATATGAAATAAAAAAAAATTACAAATTTAAAAACCCCCGACACAAAACCTCTAAATAGCAAAAAAAAACTGCTGTAAACGTTGGCGGTTCTCCGACGCGAGTACGAGGTTTATATTTGGCCTTTAAGAGGTTTTTGTGTCGGGGTGTTATTTAATTAGTATTTTATTTTTATCCGAACTCGGCAAGCATTGTTTATCTTGAAGATATCAAACCGTGCTGTTATTATCCTTTAACCAAGCTCCTCAATTCGCCTCATAATAACATACACCTCAATCTACCCCTTTGGGGAATACAGCGCGATGTGATATTACAGACCATTTCAAGTGATGAATATCATATGAAATGAGATATTGGCAGACAGACGGGTCGAAAGCTAGACGGTCGAATAATCCTTTAGACGTGTCTGTTTGACAGCCAGATTATACCTAACTTTGTACTATTCTGAAAGAGAACTATTCAAAGTAAATTGAATCGGAATTTGGATATATTAGGGTTTATCATTCTCCTACTCTTGTTCCATTTTATTTGGGGTCGACGGAGCATGTCTTCTTCTTGCATACATCCCATTTCTAGTGTCCCATTCTACGGTGAAGCACGCTTGCCTAGAAGTAACCTATTCACTCGTTACAATAGTTTTGCCCTTTTGAGGCTTTTCAATCCTTCCAAACCTTTTCCTTATCAAACCCTAACAAAACATACATAATTTAAGCTTGATATTTAAAAACGAAAAAAAACCGCATCTTTTATATTTTTGGGTACTTTTTATCCTGATAACTTCAGCTTTGCGCTTTTTTTTTTTAAACGGCTATAAAAACATAATGTCTTTTTGGCGTTTTTTAATAATTAATTACTTCATGGCAGCCAAACCGTATAAATTAAAACAAAAAACAATATTTTTGCCTTTACGGGTTTTTGACAACCCTTGTTATGTTTTGTTTTTTTCTCTCGGTAAACGTCCACAGACGACTCTGTTCGGTCGGTGTGTTTACAAAGTCAGATTTAAACTTGTTAGGTAAACATTTACGGAGTCCGATACAGGTTGCTTGTTTTTTTCGAGTTAGTGTGTTAGATCGTTTGTTTTTTTTGTATTAATTACTAATTTGTATTAGAGTGTTTTTCGAAGTATTTTTATTGGTACGATGAAGTTGAATAATTAAATGATATTTTCCATGGTTGAAATTCCAGAATTTCACCTTCTACAATCTTATCCTTTTGTTTCGTTTTATTATTACTAATTTGTATTAGATTGATTGTCGGAGTATTTTTATTGGTACAATCAAGTTGAATAATTAAAAGATTTTGCCCATGGTTGAAATGACAGAATTTCACCTGCTACAGTCTTATCCTTTTGTTTCGTTTTCAATCACACTGACAGGTACATTTACAGTCAGATTGGCGCAGTGGTTGAGTGATTGACTGCTGCGCTGCATGTCGTGGGTTCGATTCCCGCACCGATCAAAGTTAAGAAATAAGGTATCTTTTTGGGAATTCTGCTAAAATTGTCGGCCTATCGAATTGTCGCCTGTCAATTTTCAGATTTCGCCTGTTGCTGTTGTTGTTCGCGATTAATAAACAGGGCACTGGTCACACGCACAAGTGTATGTTCTGTCGCGTTCAATTGCCCTAATAATAAAATTGCTTCTCAAACCAATTCGAATACCCCTCGAATATGTCATGCCTGCCTGTCATGTTCTTCATACCTCAAGACCTGTCTTGCTATGTTGCAATGTTTTGGTTCTCTCGACCAAAGAATAGCAGCATTGTCAGACAGAATAAATAACAAACAGTCTGCTCATCATAGTGTGTTGAAACGCGAAATTAAGGCTCTGTTTGAAATAAATTAAACTACGGTCTTCTATTTGAAACTAAAGACGTATTTAACAATTCTACAAGCCATCATTTATTTTTGACACAAATCGGCCTTTCTATTCCCATCCTATGCAATTCTTAAAAGTCAGAATTCGTTTCCGTCCTCGGTGCTTTTCTCGTTGTCGCCGCTGTTAAAGTCACCGCCAAATAACAAAAAATAAATGTCGTTAACACCTGTCTACCAATGTATTCCAATATTTCAAAAGAATACGAAAAAAATTTAAAGGCGCTGTCGCTAACACGATCAAAACAAACGTATCGCGGTAAGGGTATTCAGTAAGAGTTAATATCTCGTAAACACGTCGACCTTTTTACATGACTTAACCGGATAAAATCGTTCTACGCCTATACCTTTCATTTAGACCAAAATTATCAACATTTCTCCATAATAAAAAAAAACATGTTTTCAAGTTACTTAATTATACTTTTTTGGTACAAGTAGGACCAATGACTGTTATTTTTTTGTTATTTGGCGGAGACTATAGTGACCACCAGAAAAGTGCCGAGGCAATGAAACTCGAAAAGTCCTGGATAAAAGATTCAAGTGTCTTGGGAATTAAAATGAAAGCGTTAGAAAATTTAGTTTTCCACTTCCTATTGCTATATGTAAAAATGAAAATTTTACAAACTGCATACTCGAATCAAGCTGTTAGCGCTAAAACAAACATCCTGTACACAGGTGTTACTTCTCAGACACTGACCATGGCATTGGGGCAGTCTCAACGTAAACATATTTCACACTTGAGACTAAACAGATATTATAGATAGGCATCATACCTGCATCCTTTTAGAATAATGTAAGTCAAGTTCATTGTCGTGTATATTGAGCATACGCGACAATGCGACAACTGTGTGACAATGACAATACGTTTTCATTGAAATTCTGTAGAGCAACCATCTGTTTTAAAACTCGTTGTCGCTATGTCGCGCCGTTGTCGCAATGTCGCGCCGTTGCCGCAATGTTTCGCCGTTGTTGCAATTTGGAGCCTTGTCACAATAACGCATCGTTGTCGCAATATCGCTCCGCTGTCGCTATGTCGCGCCGTTGTCGCAATGTCGCTAAAGCTAAGATGGCTGATAAAAATGATACTTCGACAAAACACGAGCTATTCACCCTCTTACATGCTATGACGCTTTACACACACCCTGTACACAGGTGTTACTGCCCAGACAATGACCGTGGCAGTGGGGCACAGTACCACCAGTCAACGTAAACACACCTCACACTTGAGAATAAACAGAAATTAAAGCTATGTCCAGCTACGTATACCGGCTTCCTTTTTAGATGACAGTAAGTCAAGTTCAAGGTGGCACTTGGAGTATAAAAAAATGTTCGGCTTCGGTTATTATTATAAAAATGTAAAATAGTTCGTATGTTTTACAAGTCTGTAAAAGGTAATTATATCTGATAGTATTCATCCAATATTGATAAAAAGCTGCACTTTATCCGCGTGGCATAGGCTACTCACTAAACCGCAAAAATCGCACGGTTCCTGAGGGACTCGCGCCGTCGCGAATTCGCGGAAAAAATACCCAATGATACCCAATTTGAGTAAACAACACCCACCTAAGTTATAATACACCTGCTCTATAGAGGAAGTAATGAATGCCACCGACGTTGCAAGTAACGTGGCCACCTACAGGGCCTCCACCAGCCCGCCCTTTCTGGTTGTGAAATGGCAGAATGATTCTTAACAACTAGGCCACCGTATTTTTGTTTGTTTACGGTGGGAAACCTTCAAAAGACTCCTGGGCTTTTGGGGAAAAGACCAGAGTGTGGGCTTTTTACCTTACTAAAACCACCCCGGTGATCACCATCAGCACATGGAAGGGGGCTCCGTCACCTCTTAAAAGTCCACCCCGGAATGCCCTCTGTGCAACACCTGCTAGAGCACATCCCTGGTGTGGTGAAGAAGCGTCTCCCCTGAGCCTCGCTGTACACGGCAGCGCGTGATCACTGTGCTGCCGTCTTTCCTGAAATCACTTGGTGGGCGGACAGAGTAACCAATATGACCCCGGAGTCCCGACTGTTTATGACGCAGGCTGGGTTTCGGCATTTTAAGCATAGAGGCGGTTTCCTCCCCGACGTCTTCTTCTTCGAGCGAGATTCCGCTCGGCGGCCTCATTCTGGGCCAACACGGTCTCACAGAAAGAGGCCATTTCTCTCCAATTTTGCAGCATGGCCATCACTACTGCCAACTAACTAGGCTACCTAAAACTTTTCATCCCACTATATTACTCTTAAAAAAAAACCTAATTACTTCTGGCACGTGCAATTAAGCAATTAACTTAGACCTCCCGTTATCACGTGCTGAGTCACCGCTATGTCACGTACATCATGACTGGATGCTGTGCGTCTGTGACTCATCTCTGTCATGGACCAGTTGCGAGCGATTGATCCGCGAGGTGATACGGTCGTTGTAGGTCAATAATAATAAGTGACTGTGGCAGGACAAAGGCCTGTGGAACTGATGTATTTGCTGATGGATTATGCTACATTCCTTGCTCATGATTGCAGGAGGGATAAAGTAGGGTAATAGTCTGTTTTTATGGCTAGACCTCGCCTCTCGCGCTTCATGTCGAGGGTTCAATCAAATTCGGGCAAGTGCTAATGTGACTTTTTCAAGTCATATGTGCTGTGCTATCTTAGACATATCTGACAACGGTGAAGGAAAACATGTGAGGCAACCTGGAACTCTAGTTTGCAGGATCACTCCATTCTCTCTAGAAGGGAGCCTTCTATGAGGATTTCGCCAACTAAAGAGTCAAAGACCTCTATTCAAAAGTATTGACCGTCGTATGCTGTTCTGAATGAACGGTCAGGTTACTGTAAGCGCCACGCTTGGCAGCGCGGTCAGTTTTTGCACAACTTATAATGACGCACGGCACAAAACATCAAATACCTATATATATTTGTGTGTCCTTACAATGAACTGTAGTTCCTGACCTGTCTGATGAATGAGCAACGATCAATGATATTGCTGATGAAGGCCAAATGTTGCCAATGCCATGATCGTTGATGATGCCATTAGATCGATCTATCATGTTTTGAGACAGTTAATATCGACTGGATCACATTCGTTCGACCACAATTGCACCAGAATTTGAGATTTATGTCCAGATAATAATATAGGCTATATATATTTCGATCTTCCGCATACCGAAGATTTTTATTGTGGTTGACGATCGTCTATCACTGAAAATGGCATAGATCTGTGCAGTTCTTGAGTACGTACTTCCACGTGGATCTACCTCAGTGACACCTGCACCGGAAGACCATGCGGTGGACCGTATGGCTCATAAAACCGGTAACATCCTAGAACCGCATTTAATTATGCAATTATTATGAAACCTTGAAGAATTCTCTGTGTGTCATCTGTTCGGATGCTGACTTAATCACTATAATGAGTCAATATCTGAATCACACAGAGCTGCTAATCACGTAGTATATCGACCGTGGTCAATAAAACTGTACCAATGAGGTTTTATTGCAGTGCGATACGTTTTATAAGCCGTTGAGTGGTATGACCCATTTGAGACAAAGAAACAAAGAATTTGAACTGCTCTATTGGTCGTTAGCGCGAATATGCGCTCCTACTTTCGATTCCCGCCAGGTCGAGTAGTGGTAAGAGTTTTCCAAATAGATAAATAGACAAATAGATTGAGTCAAAGCGGGCGACTTCTTTGCCAAGCTATGTGCCATGCCATCTGACGCTGTAATTAACGTGGCTACTAAACCCAAAATATTTAAAGAGTTAACCATCGAAAAGAAAAGACGAAGAAGGTGACCTCATCTGCCTACCTCTTCAAAATACAGGCTTTATGTTGTGTTAAAAAATAAATACGATCATCCTGAAGGATTGGTGACCATCTTAAAATACTGAGACTGCTGTCTCCCAGCTGACATGTTTAGTTCTCGCCAAACATCTGGGCCGCACTGAAGTTGGCTTTCCGATGCGTAAGGCACAGATCGGTGCTGTTTTTGTATGAGATTTACTACTGCACAGCCATTGTAGCAAACTTCAGAGCGGCAAAGAAGTTTGGCGAGAGATAGATCGACTTTGATTGGCACGATTGTTACGGGTAGTCGAGAAGACAAGAATTTTGACACTAGTCTCGCCTTGGGGTATAGTCTACCCAGTTACTGGGTTGTGGAGGTCAGATAGGTGGTCGCTCCATGTAAAGTACTGGTACCCAGCTGCATCCGGTTATGCGGGCAGCCGACCTCAACACGGAAGTTGAACGGGTTTAATATACCTCGAAAACTTTAATAATTTATTGTTGTGTTTGACTGCATCGGGCGATCGAAACAAAGGTGCAATTGGATGAGTCAGCGGAGCAGATTGTGCCAATGGTACCGAGTCACGGAATTGACTCACTCGGACAATTACGTGGTCTCGCCATTAGGTAGATTGGCTGCAGTTTCATTTTGTTACGACATTCATCGAAAAATGCTTTGCACTACTGCGACAATAGAATAAATAGATTGTCTTGAAAAATGGCGGTTGAAACTTAGAACTAAATGAAAGAAGAAGTCTGATCTGATGATTTTGATGATTGATCAATATTTTTTTACGGTTCCGTACTCAAAGGATCCGTACAGAACCCTATTGCTGTCACTCACGTTTCCATCTGTCTATCCGTCGTCTGTCACAAATTTTGTTCCGATTTTTTTTTTTTACTTCCCATTAACATCTATATACTCGCGCTTGACCACTATCTCGCCTGATGGTAAGCGATGATGTGGTCGACGGTGAAGCACGCTTGCCTAGAAGTAACCTGTTCACTCTTGACATAAATACCCCTAGATTGTAGCTATCGGGAAACAGACTCCGGCACAGAATTCCACACCTTAGCTGTACGCATAATAAAAGTGTTTCCAAAACGTTTTGTGCGTATGGTATCATAAAAAACCGGCCAAGTGCGAGTCGGACTCGCGCACGAAGGGTTCCGTACCATTATCGCCAAAAACGGCAAAAATCACGTTTATTGTAAGGGAGTCCCAATTTTTTTTTTTTTTTAATATTTGTTGTTATAGCGGCAAAAGAAATACATCATCTGTGAAAATTTCAACTGTCTAGCTATCACGGTTCATGAGATACAGCCTGGTGACAGACGGACAGACAGACAGACTGATCGTGGAGTCTTAGTAATAGGGTCCCGTTTTTACCTATTGGGTACTAAAAACCGACAAGGGTCAATAAAAATAAATGCAGTATAATTGAAAATACTGGTATATATCTCAAATCATCATCATCTTCCTGCCCTTGTCCCATGTTACTTGTGGTCGGCGCAACACGTTTTCTTCTTCCATACCGTCCTGTCCCCCGTCACGCTTTCACTGACTCCCTTTTCTTTCATATCACTCCTCACACAGTCCATCCATCTTTTCTTTGGCCGTCCCCTCCCTCTCCATCCATCCACATTTAGCAACATGCGTTTCATCCCTCCTCATCACATGACCATACCAGGACAAACGGTTTCCCTTCAACTTTTCTGTCACTGGCGCCACTTTCAAACTTCCTCTAATATACTCATTTCTCACTTTATCCATTCTCGTCACTCCGCACATCCATCTCAACATTCTCATCTCTGCTACATGCAATCTCTTTTCATCCATCTTTTTATATACCTCAAATCGTCTAGGTTAAAACATGAGGTGACTACTCAGGGTGCGTCAGCGTTCTTAATACACCTATAGCCTATGATATAATTCAACCCGTTTTGATCGACCGTTCACCTTGAATCCAAGATCCAGGAACATACGACGGGTTCGCATTTATAACAAAAGGCCTTTTTTCCTATAAAACATAGGACCTACAAAAAAAGGCGTGAAATGCCTGATTTCCAATATCCTCCATACATCATAGCCTTTTATTCGAACCCTGAATGTGACGTCATTTCCCATCTGCGACGGATGTGACGTATGAACGTGATTCGTTCAGAAAACATAAAAAATATCAAGATTTGAAATATTGGAGGCGTTATTTATTACTCGTACTGTTCGGTTGCACCCTTTTCCTTTTGCGGGTTGGAGGTGTCAAAATATAACATGTCGGTTTGATATTAATATTTTTGAGGGTAGAATACATTCTTTAATGTAATATCTTAAAAAACTGGCCAAGTGCGAGTCGGACTCGCGCACGAAAGGTTCCGTATCACTATCGCAAAAACGACAAAAAAATCACGATTGTTGTATGCCCCACTTAAATATTTATTTAATTCTGTTTTTAGTATTTGTTGTTATATCGGCAACAGAAATATATCATCTGTGAAAATTTCAACTGTGTAGCTATCACGGTTCATGAGATACAGCTTGGTGACAGACGGACAGACAGACGGATCATGGAGTCTTAGTAATAGGGTCCCGTTTTTACCCTTTGGGTACGGAACCCTAAAAAACAAACTCCTCAGAGACAAACTAGAACCGAGTGACCCAAAAAGCTTGTATATCTTAAAAGATCAAAACCTACTGAAAACAAGAGTATTTGTTTTCATGTTTTTTCATCCTGCCCCGTCGATCTAGTGGTTGCAAGCGCTACTGTGTTCCTAGGTTCGATTCCCAGGTCAGGCAAAGCATTACTTCGTTTTTAGGGGTCCGTACCTGAAGGGTCCAAATGGAGCCCTATTGCTGTCACTCACGCGTCCGTCTGTCTGTCTGTCCGTCGTCTGTCACACAGGTTTTACAGCCAAATAGTCGGAGCTACAGTCTTCAAATTTTCACAATATAGTATTTAATGCTGTGAAAATAATGAAAATATATTTTTTTCATCTTGTGACCCAAAAACATACAAATTGTCAAAAAATATTTAAATAAAGGGGGACGTAAAAAAATTCAATTCATGTCATTAAAAATACTGTATTTTTGTCAGCTTTTTTTTTGTAAAATTTTGTTCCGAAGAAATTTTTAACATCCCATTGACCTATGAACTTGAAATTTGGTGATAATGTTTATTATTACGTATAGTTTACTAACAAATACCAATATATTGATAACCCGATTTTTCTTTAAAAATTTCCTCATGTTTCCTTTTGCAACTAACTTAATTATGCTGTTTGGTACGGAACACTGAATGAGCGAAGTCCGACACGAACTTGGCCGGTTTTTTTTCTACTTCTTCATTCTCTTGTATTGATAATTGTGATGGTGCGGATCCCTAAATACGTAAATCGAGCACTTGGCCAGCTTTTTTATTATTTTTATGTTCGTTAAGTCAAACATTCTTCCAGCGATTAGTTTTAGTCCCGTTTTATTTAGTGGGGTGTGCATGAACGAGTGGCGCCCTCTATAATGACGGCGAGACTGCACGTAGTGGAGCGTCTCCATTGTTGTTACGGTACGGTAGTTGTATCGTTAGTACTGTACGGTACGGGATTATTTTGACTAAAAGGTTTTTATATGAGGTGTTATTTGTACGGGCAAGGTAGGTTTGTCCAAATTGTTTGTCGTGGTGGCCCATTGGTTTAGACATCACCTCTCGTGCCTGTGGTCGTGAGTTCAAATCCGGGCATTCAATGTGACTTTTTCTGTCTTTGTTACTTTCTAAGTTTATCTTGGACATCAAGGACAACGGTAAAGGAAAACATCGTAAGGAAACCGGATCTCACATTTAATATAAGTTTGTGCTCCATTGGTGAATTGCTGAGAAGCGTTCATCATCATCATGATATCAGCCGAAAGACGTCCACTCCTGGACATAGGCCTCCCGCAAGCGTCCCCACATTGACCGGTCCCGTGCGTCTCGCAACCAGCGGATCCCCGCAACCTTCACCAGATGATCGGTCCAACTGAAGAAGCGTTACAGTGCTATTATAGACGAATAAATAAATAAGCATAATAACTAATCTAATAAAAATTCCAAACATCCTTCATAATACGCACAGTAAAAGAGTGGAACTCACTGTCTGCGTCTGGGTAAGCTCACTCCATCGTCGACTCTGTCTCTGTTACCTCTGACCTAGACTAGAGTCAAGAGCAAACCCATCACAAATAAAAAAATAATTAAAAAAAATATATATATGACAACTCAAAGCTTAGAATAAAAGGCTTGTAAACTGAACGAGATATTCTCGTTCGTCGTATAGATAACGTACCGTACATACAACGAAAACAAACCGGAATACATTAAAGTGTACAGAAAATGTAGCCTTTCTGCGTTTCACAAGCAATAAGTCTACAATTTCCATTTGTTTCGCAAAAACTTTACGAAGCTTCAACGCTAATTTTACGAGAAAAAAACGTAAAAACAAATATCTACTTGTTTTCAGCAGCCTTGAGTAAGAAACTTGATATTTTTAAAAGCTTTTTGTGTCACTCGGCTTTTAGCTTGTCCCTGGGAGCATTTTTAGGATACATAAGTACTTAAGCGATTGTATTCCCCTATGCTTTGGGCATTGTTGCCCCTGTTGTACACCTACAGGAACGTCATCACTGAGAGCATTCATGTGTATTAAGCATTCGACATCGAATATTCGAGTGGTGTGGACGTCGCAATGATTTCCGCGGAAACGGCTCGCATTCGAATGTTCACGCAAATAAAACGTTCGAAAGCGAGTACTCAGATAATGAAATCAATGAGTATGTATGTAGGAATATTACTGGCCACTTGTAAAGCAAGGAACAGGGGGGTGACCATAAGCTCTTAGAGCGGTATCAATTTGAGATCGAATAAGGGACAGATGTATCTGACTTGTATACATCTGTCACTTACTCGATATCAAATTGATACCGCTCTAAGAGCTTATGGTTACCCCCCAGTTCCTTGATCTTAAGTGTTTGTGACCTACCTGATCAATCGTATTATCGAATGAATGACATTTAACGAGTTCGTAATCGAATGCTCCAAGCTCGCAAGGGAATGTTCGACTCGAACATTCATAGTTTTGCTCGAATGTGAATGCTGGGCTCGCTGGGAAGCAATTGTTGCTCGCCTACGATTGCTTGTTTAAAAATTCTCACGAAAGAATCCTCCCAGTGAGGACGCTGCTTAAGCCTCGCCAGATATGTTTAACTCCCATAATATAAAGTTTGAGTCTATTACCATCAATCGGATACGAGTCCAAACTCCAGGCTTGGGAGAGGCCTATGTGCAATCCAACACTGGAAGTCTTTCAGCGATACCAGTCCATTGCTCAAAGACACGCCAAGCAACAAGAGCAGTTATTATTTTGCCAGCACAAACGTGTTCCTCAAAGGATTTCATCTTATTTCCTTGTGAGAGTATGTTAGTCAACTCGACTGAATGCTCGGGCAAAGTTATGAGGACATATTGGCCCGTTTAGCTATGTAAATTGGACTTTAAACATGGTGTAGATGAGGCAGAGTGTCCACTCGATATGAACTACGAAATTAGGAAGTGGTCAGACGTCTGGAAGTCTACCGAACTTTACCGAGAATCCACCGTGCCTTGGAAAGTACGTTAAGGCGCAGAAACAAGCTTAATTTAAAATGAGAATCACGTCTAAACGGATTGTCGGATTTTTTTGGAAAAAATGTATGTTACATTAGACCATTTTTTTTAATAATTTGATCTACGAAAATTTCGAGTTTTATTCGTATAAAATAGTGCAATTAATTTGTAAAGCTATATCTAACATCGACAAAAAAAAACGACAGTCGCACCAAAACCGCCGGGCGTATTTTAATGAAATTTTCACCATCTCAAAGACAATTGGATTATCTACAGTCTTGTCAAAGACCCTGTTAACCTGTTACTGGGTTGTGGAGGTCAGATAGGTAGTCGGTCCTTGTAATTACTACTACAGCTGCATCCGGCAATACCAGACACCGAACCCAACATGGTTAGAATAGGATGCAGAAGATGATAGTTACGAAAATATTTCTTTAATGGTGACAGTACAGTAGTCACAGTCACAGTGGATCTTTGTGTCTCGGAAGTTGGCTGCAAGACTCTTCGCAGTTACATTTTTGTGTTAATGTTGAAGTAGAAGATAGCATTGTATAACTGCCTCTTCCACTCGCTTACGTTTGTCGCATCGTCCTATCTCGCTTACTGTATGCATTAGACTCGATGACAAACTGTTTCTTGCGCAATGGTTCGCAGAGCCTAATTTCAGAGACACAAAGATCCGCTTTGACTACTGTACTAGCTGTATGACATACCATTACGCCTGTATTTTCAGTGGGGTGCCAGAAGCAGTGGATACACCCACATTTACTATACGGTACTTGTTTAATACAGGCCTTCGGATCACAAAGCCAAGAGGCAAACGCTGGGACCCATAGCAACGCTGCGACTCCTGGATCCAACCAGGTCCATACCCGCGAAACCACGGTACGTGGCAGCGGTCGCTAGGGGTTTGTTCTTTAGAGATACTGGTTCCTGTGGGACAGGTGGAAGGTGACACACGACGGCACAACACACAAATAATACTCACGTTTGTTCCCGCGGTGGGCTCGTGGTCAATCCCGTGTCTGGTCGAGGGTTATAGAGGAAGATATATATATAATAAAGGGTAAGGGACGTGGTCTGGGGCAAAGATTCCCTGCAGACACCTGGACACGCTCCCGCCAAAAATCCCTCGCTGCGCGCGATATATACACAAAAACATACGCACGGGTGTTGCACAATACCACTGCGCGGATCACGGACGTACTTTCAAACAAAGATTGGTCTGCTAAAAACCCATTTCAACAAAATTAAATGGGGACCAAATATTTTTACATCTAGCCCGGCAAACACGTTTTTACAAGTCGTCTGTCAACCTTAAGCTCAGTCGAAAACTGTCAATTCAAATGACAGCCAGCTGACGTTGTGTTGCAACAAAATAACAAAAAGGAACGAAACGTTTTCGTTCCGAACAGTACTGTATTTATATGCAAATCTAGCTTCAATGAATCTTCTGAATACACCTGTCTCGTGCCCATCATACCACTAATGTAATCGCAGATGGGAAACTCAATTTGCTGTTGTGACAATCATAACAACCTAACATAATATAATTGTTCCACAGACTAAATAATAGTGTTGTGTTGGTCGAAACGATTAGCCAGGGTTATTGTTGTGATATTTGTATGAGTAAATCTCTTCCTATTTTCTTTATTGTAGACATATACAATGGGACTGCTTATGTTCCTACCTGCAGAGGCTGGCTTAACCCAGAATTGAGTTTTTTTACAGGAAACCCGTCATATTCATCATCATTTAGATGATAGACTTCTACTGGTGTTATGCCTCCACCAAGCGTCACCACATCAACACAACTGCTGCCGAATGGGGCATCGCAGGGGCGGCTGTACTTTAAGTTCAGTCGTGCGCTGAACTGCCAGATTTTAATAGGTTTAGAAAAAAAAAAAAATGTTTAATAATATGTGATTAACGATCTACGAGTATTCAATATTCGCGAAATTATGACGAACCAATTTAAACTCTTTGCTAAAGTAATAAGACGTATATTGCTGTAAAAAGTATTCCCCGTGCGGTAGGCTAAAGCGCACGGCGAGAGTTCATACAACTTCACGAGAAACAAGCGAAAACGCCTGGCGCGTGAGATAGAGATAGTTCAATAGAATATGTACGGCAAAATATGACCACTCTCGTGCGCCGCCCCAGTGAACCGAAGATTACCGAGAGCGGGCGAGGTTTGACGAACGAAATTTATCTTCGGGTCGAGTACCAACATTACAAGTTGTACAACGACGTAACTAGATGGCGTTGGCGTCGAATTAGAAGTCGCTAGCTTGATGGTTTGCCGATTTACATAGGCTCCTGTGAATTTTAGTAAATCTATCACAACTACCTAGTGAGAGTGAGACGGGAAGCAAAGTGCACTACTACTTCTATGATCCACCAGCCGCCACTGGGGCATCGTGAACCCTTCCTAGACTTAAGAGCCAGTATAGAGCCCTTTCACAGGACATAATTCACCGTCTTTGCAGCTCAGCATGCTCAATGACAGTGCTATCCAGGTGGGTCTGGCGACTTTTTTACAGTCAAACCATGATAGTTTTGATACGTTAGAGTACGGAGGCAGGAAACACACTGCATAGCTGTACGCACAACGGAAGTATTCTAAAACCACCATGTACCGAGAGCGCATCGCCGTACATCTTGTTGTCCGATGACGGAACGTCTGTTGGACACAGTTACACATAACAATATCGACGTTCTACGAACCCGAATCTTTCCTAAAACCCGATATTATTACACTACATTAGCACCTATGTACAGCACATACAGTATATACTCGTAAAATCTCCGACCAGTTCAACTGCAGTTCTTATCGTTTGACTTACCGTGACAAACGGCTAAATTGACACAATTTGCGGCAGCGATAAACCTTTGCCGGTAGAATTTTCATCAGCGCTATTGTTGGGCGTTAGTGACGCGATTTTTATCGATAGATTTTATTGGGTAATTTATTGATAAGCTTAAGCACAATTGAGAGTATTCAATCAATTGCATAAAAGAACCACAGTAAAATATTATTATGATTTTCATTTCGAATTGAAATTTAATTTATATCAGTCGGAATTTATCTTAATTATACTTCCGGGACAAAAACTGCCCTTCTGGTTTAAGCTATCTCTATAATCAATATCAATCTGCCTAGCCTTTTCCCAACTATATTGGGGTCGGCTTCCAGTCTTACCGGATTCAGCTGAGTACCAGTGTTTTACATGGAGCGACTGCCTATCTGACCTCCACAACCCAGTAACTGGATAGCACGGTACCCCTTGGCAAGACTGGTGTCAGATCTCAAGCTTCTGACTACCCGTAACGACTGTCAAAGATCTTCAAATGACAGCCGGGACCAACGGCTTAACGTGCTATCCGAGACACGGAGGAAACTAGGTATGTTGAAATGGTCACCCATCCACGGACCGACCTCGTCAAGCGTTGCTTAACCTTGATGATCGACCCGTGCGGCTGTTATTATTTAGCCACGAGCTCCTCCAAGCTATTTCTATAATGTTCATCGAAATCGATGCAGTCTGTCGTCTCCAGCACCACATCTACAGGATGTGGTGCTGGAGACGTCTGCTGCGGATTCCGGGGACCACTTACCGCACCAATGTATCGATCCTAAAAGAACTTCACATCAAAGAGAGATTATCGTCGACTGTTCAAATACGAATACTAAAGTTCTTTGGGCATATAACTCGCAATGAAGACTCATTGGAGCGTCTTGTAATCCAAGGTAGAATGGAGGGCAAGAGATCCCGGGGTCGCTCTTCGACCAGATGGGCTGATCTTATTAAAAACATCACCAAAGCTTACGATGACCGACTGTTCCTACATTGCGTCTAATAGAACCGAATGACGACGCATGGCAAGAGCCACCATGCATCATGGCCCACCCATGACCACGACCACTATGCCAAGAGTGCCCGACTAAGAAGAAGAAGATAATATTCATCAAAATTGTTTCAGCGGTTTTGAAGTAAAAAAGTATCAGACGGACAAAGTTAATTGCGAATTTATAATATTAGTTTGGACCACGACAGGCGATTTGACGAACTACAGCTTTGACCAATATCAAATTTGACGAATATCAGGCTTGAACAATGTCGTTCAACCCGTTTGATCGCTGTCTCATCTGATGGTAAGCGATAATGTTTTTTTTTTTTATTTGTGATGGGTTTGCTCTTGACTCTAGTCTAGGTCATAGGTGACAGAGACAGAGTCGACGATGGAGTGAGCTTACCCAGAAGAAGCCTGTTCACTCTAACTTTGAAGAGATTCGGGTTGAATGCGTTCGGAAACACAGACGCAGGCAGTGAGTTCCATTCATTCGCTGTGCGCATTATGAAGGATGTTTGGAAGCGCTTGGTGCGAATTGATGGAATGGCAACAAGGTAAGGATGATAACTTGCAGTGCGATGTCCGATGGTAGAAGGGGGCTGGTGGGATTAGGTCGTGGAGTTCTTGAGCATACTCACCGAAGAACAGTCTGTAGAAGACCGACAAGCAAGCAACCTTGCGGCGATGAGCCAAGTTGTGTAGCTTGGCATCCGCCAGCTCGACGTTGCCAATGAGCCTCTTGGCTCTGTGTTCCACCGAGTCAATGTCAATGTGATCGACGATGGAGCACGCTTGCCTAGAAGCAACCTATTCTCTCTTGACATAAATTCCTCATGTATACCTAAGATCTAAGCTCTTTGGTTCTGGTTTACAATAAGAAGTAATCTATCTTAACATGTATATACTATTTCATAACGTAAATACACATTTTGACAAATTATCCAAGTTAACACAACTTTGAAACGAGTTTTTAGTTGAGATTTACTGAGTTTTGGACACTATTATAAACAGCTTTATATCAGAAGTTTAAACACCGAGCTTTTAGCATGGCTTTTTGTGACATAGTATGCACCCGCTGCCTTTTCTCTTTACTTCATACCGCACTGAATTCGCAGAAAGTCGAAAAGTCAGAGATAAATCCAGAAAGTTGCAATGTTATTTTCTTGTGGTACCTAATTAATCAGTTACATTAAGGCGCGTCCCCGAGCAAAACGTCGCGCTAGTCGAGTTTTGTGCAGTTTTTAAGAGCTATCTACTCTTTATTTAAAAAGAAATATCAATTAATAAAAATACATAAAATTTATACATAATGTTGATTCTAAAATTGTAGTACACTTTACTTAAAGATGTATATGTGTCACTAATCTCCTTCCGACAAAACCATAAACATGTGAAATAAATATTGATAGCATGCGTCTCCTCGTAAAGTATTCATTAATTATTTTTTATACTAACACTAATGGATAGACAATTTTATAACGAACATTTTGTAAGTTTTATTTTGTTCAAAAGACCAATATTAGATTTTATAAAGATTTTATTCTAAAATCTAGGCGTATTCACTACCGTAATTCATGCGCCACCAGTGCCGCTAGGCCAGTCAGGGTACGGCCTTAAATAGGGATGTTGCCTGAGTAGAAAAATACAATTCTATTTACTCCGTCAGTGAGATGATCAAATAATATTGGACACATATTTTTTGCTTTATCAAATAAATAAAATTTGACAAAGATAAAGCGCATCAAAGACGTCACTTGACGTCACTTTGTCAGAATAAAGTGTAGCACGGCGTGGCGTCACACGATATTTCAACGCACAGTATCGTCAACAGTTTTTGTTTTTTTTGACGGACTAAATAGTTTTTTTTTGACATCATCCTTGAATTAAACAAAGTTCAAAGTCAAACCATAAATATGCTCCGTGCTGGGACACAAGTCTCCTCTCTGTGAGTGGGCTATAATTTACCACGTGGGGCCTAGTGCGGGTTTCTAGATGTCCCATCATCAGTCAACTGCCTAGCCTTTTCCCAACTATATTGGGGTCGGCTTCCAGTTTTGCCGGATTCAGCTAAGTGCCAGTGTTTTACATGGAGCGACTGCCTATCTGACCTCCACAACCCTGTAACTGGGTGACACGGTACCCCTTGGCAAGACTGGTGTCAGATCTCAAGCTTCTGACTACCCGTAATGAAAAACTGATGCCCCATGTCTTCGATAATTTTTCTCTTTTGAAACCTTATGTAGTTCGCAAAAAATCGATCTACTGCCATTAATTACATAACCTGACGCACAAAAAAGCAGGCAAAATTATATCATGTACTCCCAATATAAAAAGATATCCTATTCGCTAAGGTTAAATCTATATCTAAACAAACAGACAAAACTACTTTCTCATGTATAATATTATTTCATCTAGAGTCAAATCCACCAGTTATTTTCCCAAACCTTACGTAAACTGACGAGCACTCGTCAAAAACATCGTTCTAACCGTCACGGCCTGTTACCGAATTATCCGAATTATGCGAAACTCTGTGCCACTATTGTTAGACGAAGAGAATCGATTTTATGTCCCACAAACGGTGTTTACGAGTAAAATGCGGAAGATGATGTCCATTTATGTTGTTTATATAGTTTTAATATTTGGGGAATGAGAATTAAGGTTAGCTTAACAAAATGATACTTGTTTTTTTTGTTTTGTGAAAATTTTATGAAACGAATTTACCCATCTAACTTGCATGCCTGTCGTAAAAAACTGACCAAGTGCGAGTCAGACTCGCGCACGAAGGGTTCCGTAATATTATCGCAAAAAACAGCAAAAATTCACTTTTGTTGTATGGGGGCCACACTTAAATATTTATTTTATTCTGTTTTTAGTACTTGTTGTTATAGCGCCAACAGAAATACTTCATCTGTGAAAATTTCAACTGTCTCGCTATCACTGTTCTTGAGATACAGCCTGGTGACAGACAGACAGACGGACAGTGGAGTCTTAGTAACTTTTGATATCGTGAATCGATTGCGATGAAACAAAAACTAAGTAATTTTTAATTAAATTAAATTAATTTTTATGTATAAAAGTCATCTACATTGATTTCGGACATTTTACGTGATGTGTGCACAACTAAAGAGACAAAAATTCCAAAAATGTAGGCAATGGTTTCTGTTGGTTATATTTTTTTGGAAATATTTTTTGTTTACGAAAACGATTTTTTTACAGATTTTTTATATGTATTGATTGATATTGATAATAGGCACATTAGATGGCCAGAACTATACAATGATATAGTTAAACCTATATCCCGCCATCGCCATTCCGGCAAAACTTTTATCGACAACTTCGCAAAACATCGACTCCCCACATCCCTAAACCGCGCAAAACGTTAACTTGATTCTCACAATTCCTAACTCTCGGAACTAGTTCATACTTCCTCGGTAAGTTCTATAATTAATAATATAACGGTTTATTAAGTGAGGCGTAAGTTTTACACTGTTTTATATTAGATTCTTGTCTTTGGGAACTTGGCAGGAGGCCAGGCAGGGTAGCAACAAGTGGCGGAAAAGACTTTTTCAACACACTTGCTCATAAAGTGGCTCTAATTTCACCGCAATTAGGCACATAATGAAACCTATAATCAAACAGTGATTTTTTTCATTGCTATTATTCACAAGTGAGTTATAGGGTTTTTTTTTATATTATTGGTTGAGATGCTTTGTTCTTAAAAAAAATTGATACAAAAAAGGGTCGTACAAATAAATTAATCTACCTATTGCTTGCTCATTTCATGCAACTTCGTAATAGATAATTTCAACTTGTACGTGTTTAATAAATAAAACTTTTACTCAACTATAACTTTTGTTTTCTCTGTAATAAAGAAAACTTGAAATTCCCCATTTTGTACGAGTACGTGGCTAAAACGCCAACCGCGAAAGGCCAAAAAAAAGAAACCTCTTTTAGTAATTTAGTCTATGGCCGACCGCCATTGTTAGATGCGCGCGCATAGCAAAACAGATTAATTTTTGCCGCCATTGCGAAAAATTTTCACAACTCGTTTTCACTGTTGAAAATGTTTTTTTTGTATTATTTTCTTAAGAAGTATGTTGAAAAACGTCGTATGATACACGTGTGTATTGATGATTACCGTCCTTGGCTCTCTTAAGACCCTCACCTAACGTCTCGGGTCTCAATGGCGCCTCAGCGGTAATCACCAACATTACACACTTGTACCAATAATGTACTATTTATTTTATATCTGGTAGGCTTGTGTTTGAGCACTATCTCAGTTGATGGTAAGCGATGATGTGGTCCAGTGTGTGTTGCCAGTGATAACTTATGGCTCTGAGACGTGTTCGCTAACAATGGACCTAATCAGAAAGCTTACAGTCACTCAAGGGGCAATGGAGAGGGCTATGCTCGGAGTTTCCTTGCGTGATCGAATCAGAATTGTAGAGATCCGCAAGAGAACCAGGTTTACCGACATAGCCCGAAGAATTGCCAAGCTTAAGTGGTAGTGGGCAGAGCACATTCCTCGCAGAACGGTTGGCCGATGGGGCAGAAATGTTCTGGAGTGGCGACCATGAACTGGAAGACGTTGCGTTGGAAGGCCTTCCACCAGGTGGACCGATGAGCTGGTGAAGGTAGCGGGGATCACGAAACGGTGCTGTTGTTGTATCAGATTTACTACTGCGCAACTTTAAACATTAAGGTCACCTTCAGGGCGGCCAAGAAGTTTGGCGAGAATTATAATAATTAATGATATAACGGTTTATGAAGTTTATTGTGTAAGGCAGGTTTATGCAGTTTTACTGTGTTTTATATTACACTAGCTTCTGTCAGCGACTTCGCCCGCGTGTTTTATACATATAAACCTCCCTCTTGAACCACTCTATCTATTAAAAAAACCGCATTAAAATCCGTTGCGTAGTTCTAAAGATTTAAGCATACATAGGGACAGATAGCCGGAAGCGACTTTGTTTTATACTATTTAAGGATAAGGATACTCTTCAGCTTTCGGGGCTTGGCAGGGGTCCAGGGTCGCAACAAGTGGAAGTTAAAAAATTCTTCGATACAAAATTTTGTAGTAAAAGTTGACTTTGGTGGCTCATTCCTTTGTTTTCCAACATTTTTTTTTAAAAAAAAAACAGTATTTCAACAGGGACAGGTCAAAATTTTTATTTCGCCCCCCCCCCCCCCCCCCACTTTTTCTGTATGAATCCCAAAAAAAAAGCCATACAAATTGTCAAATTTACTACCAATATAAAATAATTTTGACAATTTGTATGGCTGTGGGTCAACAAAATGCATATGCTATGAAAATTTGAAGACTGTAGCTCCAACCGTTTGGCTGTAAAACCTGTGTGATAGACGACGGACAGACAGACGGACAGACACGTGAGCAATACAAACGGAACCTCCATTTGGACCCTTCGGGTACAGAACCCTAAAACTTCGAATGATCGGAGTTCTTTCCGAGGCAATGACGGAGTATCAACTCTGTATAAATAAACCATCCACCACATACCCATCCATAGACCAACCTCAGCAAACGTAGCTTAACCTTGCAGATCGACCAGTGCGGCTGTTATTATTCAGCCTCTCGTAACAGACCATAAAAAAAACTCAAGTGAAACTATAATACTTTCAATTGTGGGTAGTTTTACAGTCAATGGGCGTACTGAGTGGAGTCGACGACCATTTGTGTCTGCACGTGGTGGCCAACTCACCGTGAAAACAACGTCACGCTTCTGTGCTGGGGGACCGGCAGTGGTGTATTGTTTTATCGTGAGTGTACAGTTCCGGGGAGTCACTATTCACTCCTATAACAACCGGTCTATAACTACTGTTAAAATCTCGCCGGAGAAATGTAGGTGAAGTTAGTATTTCCTAGTATTAGTTGGAATGGTACCAAAACTAGAAAGGGAATAAAATAAGTTAATTTAAAAATCAAAAACCCGCCTGCTTAAAAAGTGAACTATAAAGCTGTTAACAAGAAAAAATCATGCTGTGCAGTCGGAGGATCAGGGGGTCTGCCAGTTTACGAATATGTATCCTCCGACTGCACAGCATGATTTTTTCTTGTTAACAGCTTTATAGTTCACTTTTTAAGCAGGCGGGTTTTTGATTTTTATTTAGAATTTTTTAGTTATTTTTTTTTTCGAATGACATTTAAACGTATGAGTAGTTTATATTTTTGTAATCTCCTCTAAAAACCCTTCATTTCGATACCGCACTCGATGCGTACCCCCACAATATGGCGTCCAAAATCCGCCATGTTCCTTTTTTTTTACGGCACTTATCTAAGAACACTTCGGCGGTCAATAACTATCTAACGATGTCCTAATTATAAAAATCCGCCAAGTAGTTTGAAAGATATGAGGTAATAAAGAATATTACATACAAACAAACATACAAGATACGCGCGAAAAACATAACCCTTTCCTTGCAGCCGGGTAAAAATATAAAACTTTTTAACAAAAAAATTAAACCGACTTCCAAAACAAAACACTACAAAGCGTACTTTGTAGTGTTTTGTTTTGGAAGTCGGTTAATAACTTTCTTCTTGTTACAAGTCTGGTGTCTTTGGTATTTTAAATTTTCATTGAACATTGTGTTAATGTTTTTTATTTTATTTTGTTTCAGGTAATGAATCATTACATCAATATTGCAAACTGAATTATTGGTAAGATTTAACTACAAGAGATTTACTTTGAACGGGAACATATTCAGTCTTCAGAAAATCTTTCGTTCAGTCTTCGGATTTATCTTATGACATTTTGATACCGCTTGGCACTCCCATCATCATCGTCATCATATCAGCCGAAAGACATCCACTGCTGGACATAGGCCTCTCCCAAGCGTCGTCGCCAAATTGACCGGTCCCGAGCCATCGGCTCATCTGGTGGGAGGCCTTCCAACGCAACGTGTTCCGGTTCGCGGTCTCCACTCCAGAACTTTTCTGCCCCATCGGCCATCCGTTCTGCGTGCAATGTGCCCTGCCCACTGCCACTTAAGTTTGGCGATTCTTCGGGCTATGTCGGTAACCCTGGTACGTCGGCTCGGCTGCGTTCGGGAAGTTGCGCGGTATCTTCTCAACCAACTTACCAGTGTCTCAAGACGAAAGTCTATGACCAGTGTGTGTTGGCAGTTATGACTCAAAAAGCTTATATAGAATGATGCTGTGTCTGTCTAGAAGCTTAGGTTGACATGTCCTTCTTGGTGGCTTTTACTCGGAAAAACCTAGTACTCAAAATATGCACATCAACCAACCCCAATATGTCAAACTTACCTAAATATATGTAGGAGGAAGCTATATGACTAATAATCTAGAACAAAGAAGTATAACGCATTTAAACTTATTAATTCAGTTTTGTTTAATTGGCAACATTTAGCCTACGATTCAATCTCAGTTCGATTTTATTCGATTGACAACACTTTATTTGGCTTATGTCAAAATACTCGATTTTGATTGGATGTTAAAAGCTGTGAACTTTGCCCGAGGTGTTCTTAAACCAATGAAAGCAGGGTAGCCAATATGGCGACCTGAGCGAGGTCGGCCGCCATGTTTGGTCGGAAAGAGTTAGAAAAAGGAACGCGCGGTAGCGCGTTTGCAAAAAGTTGAAAACAGAGTTGTGAGGGAAATAATTGAGAAGTAGCCTAAAGTGTGGCGTTATAAACTTGAAAGTGTGTTTTGTTGAGAGAAAGCGAAACGAATAGGTGGCCGAATTCGCTGCTTTGATAAGATTGGAACAAGGACTATCTCCAAATCGGCATAAGTTACCTGCTTTGTAGCATGCATATACCCACGAAAGCCCACAAGATCGAGTGTTTATCCAAGATAGCCCTCCTATTTGCGACATATATAAAAAAATTCCACAAAATGTCTCCTCAAATCACGTCCTACGTCATCTCTCTCAGCATGGCAGAGACAAGGCATTCCATTTCCTGGAGCAGCGTGTTATGAAGAATAAATTCGGCGGCGGCGAGTACGCGTGACGGCTCGTTTTTGGAGCGGGACGACATGCCACTGGCAGATGGTAGGGCTGGCGGTTGAGAGAATTATGTTTTATGTTATTGGATGGCAAGCGAGCTGAATGCCATAGAAAGTCTGCGCACTGCTTACGAATGGAATCAAAGTTCCATTCCAATTATTATTATTAGCCTTTACAATCCCAGCTCGTGGAGGCTCCGAGGAGCTCGTGGCTAAATAATAACAGCCGCACGGGTCGATCATCAAGGTTAAGCAACGCTTGACGAGGTCGGTCCGTGGATGGGTGACCATTTCAACATACCGAGTTTCCTTCGTGCCCCGGAAAGCACGTTAAGCCGTTGGTCCCGGCTGTCATTTGAAGATCTTTGACAGTCGTTACGGGTAGTCAGAAGCTTGAGATCTGACACCAGTCTTGCCAAGGGGTACCGTGTTACCCAGTTACTGGGTTGTGGAGGTCAGATAGGCAGTCGCTCCACGTAAAACACTGGTACTCAGCTGAATCCGGTAAGACTGGAAGCCGACCCCAATATAGGGAAAAAGGCTAGGCAGATGATGACTTATATCTATGGACACTAAACTTCAGGCGGCATCTATTAAATAGATCGCCAAACAATACTACTAAATAACTTATATAATAATCACTAACATATTGCCCACACTACACAACAACCTTTAATTTGCATTGAACTGGTTGAAAAAGTTTCGGCTTAAGCACTTTCTGACTGATGGCACACTAGTTATGATTTCTTTTGTTTGCTATGGTATCTTGAAGATTGTCTATAAGATTGTGGGCAAGGCTAGTTTTGTACAGACTGAATCAAGACTGCTAGCAATACTATCGCACACTCGCAACAAAACTGTCTTTAGTAGTCTCATCTCAACTGCAAAATCCTGATGAACTTCTTCATATAAACCATTCTTACCGTTTTAAATTTGGGCCCCGTACTCCCTCGGCTCGGTTTAATATAAATCATACTTATAACAGTGGGAACCCTGACATTATGTAGAGTGATTCAGTGACTACATGAAAGAACGTCGCGTATCATGTCGCTAACTTAATATGGCACTTGCAGAGGTTGTGGTGACACTTGCTATTAACATTGGACTTGGAAATCAGGAGTATAACTGTCATATATTACAAGTTGCTTTTCGCGTGGTTTCGCTGCTGTGGCCTGTATTTTTATGGAAAAGTCGGCACACAGCGATAATGTTCTTTTCTAACAGTCTGATCCGATTCCTCTCTCATCATCAGCCTTTTAATGTTCCCTCTGTTCAAATCAAATCATACATTTATTTGCTAGAATGAAGGTAAGATACAAAATAAGATGTTGGGTTGTTAGAACAGTTGAGGCATGCAAAATTTAAACAAATAAAACAAACATAATTATACAATTAATAAAAATAAGGTGAAAAAATAATAATAATAAAAAGTCAAAAAATATAATCGATACAAATCAAGAAAGTCAAATCGGAATGCATAAATATCATGTCGAAAGAATAAAATAAATTAAGTCAAATAGATTAAAAATGTCAAAATAAAATCAAAGCATTAAAACAGTCAAATACAATTAATAAAATCATCATAGTCTAATACAAAATAGTCGGGACACGGGCCTCAGGAAAACATCTTAAAGAAACCGGAATTCGAAGACATATGACATCCACCAACTCGCACTGGGCCCGCGCTGTAGATTACGGTCCATTCCCTCTCACAGAGAGCAGGCCTGTATCTCAACAGAAGACACGTTAAAAGGCTGATGATGATGAATAGGGGGTGAGTCTATTGGCATCAACCGGGTACAAATCTGGACTCCTAGGATACTTCTGAGGAAGTACCTACCATTGAACAACTTTAAATACTCGTTGTCTTCCTAGTAATCGAATCCAAGACGCGAATCAGACAAGAACCACCAATCAATGTTGAGATGGATGTGCGGAGTGACGAGAATGGATAAAGTGAAAAATGAGTATATATATAGCAGAGAAAGTTTGAAAGTGGCGCCAGTGACAGAAATGTTGAAAGAAAACCGTTTGTCCTGGAAGGTCATGTGATGAGGAGGGATGAAACGCATGTTACTAAAACGTTATGAATATAAATGTTGATGGATGGAGAGGGAGGGGACGGCCAAATAAAAGATGGATGTGTGAGGAGTGTTATGAAAGAAAAGGGAGTCAGTGATGGCGTGACGGAGGGCAGGACGGTATGGAAGAAGAAAGCGTGTTGCGCCGACCCAAAGTAACATGGGGCAAGGCAGGAAGATAATGATGAATCGGATCCAAGACTTGAGTCGTCGTAGCAGAGGCAGTAATATGAGTTACAGTTGTCACAGCGAATCTTTGTGTCTCTGAAGTTAGGCCCTGCGAATCATTGCGCAAGTAACAGTTTGTCATGGAGTATACTGCATACAGTAAGCGAGTGAAAGAGGAAGTTGCACAATGCTATCTTCACCTTTAAGGCGCCGATTCCCCTGAGTAGCTGATTTTAAAATAAGAATCACGTCTAAATGGCAGCTAGTAATTCTTTGAAAAAAAATATATGTTATATTTGACTATTTGCTTAATAATTTGATCTTAGCAAATTTTGAGTTATATTTGTATAACATAGTGTAATTAATTTGTAAAGTTATGTCTAAAACGGACAAAAACACGACAATCACACCAAAACCGCTGGGCGTATTTTAATGCAATCAACACCATCTCAAAGATAATTTAATTGTCTACATTTTGATCTGAGGCTTTTTTTTTAAAGTCATAGAATAGTAAGGAACGTACAAAAAACTACAAAATTTTGGGTCGCGCGGGTGTGAAACGAGTGCGCGTTTTGTTCCCTCAAGGTCGTTAGCGTTAGTCGTCGTCTCAACACTGACACAAAAATAGCAACTGCGGAGGGTCTTGCAGACAACTTCAGAGACACAAAGTTCCGCTATGACTACTGTACATATTATTATGTTAGCTGATTGGTAAGATCGTGCTTAAATATGCCCCGTAGACATTTGAGTTTGCCGATTTAGGCACTGTGTCCCATCGTTTGTGATATTAGAAGTCATACTCCTACAATGTTATAGGTGCGTTAAGGGTACAGTAGTCAACGGCACGAACTATTTTGTGCGCGGGATTAAAATGCATTTTATATCAACCGACAACACGTGCGGAAGAGATAGATGCTGTGATGAGCAGTAGGAAGCTAGTTCGCGTACGAATACACACTTTTGAAAATTAGTAGCGAAATGGATAATGGTTTAGGACGAAACCGAGCGCGCGAAATTTTATAAACAGACCTTTGGCAGTCTAGATATCATGAAAAAACTACTAAATATATCTGTTCAAAATAAAATTATTTGTATTGTTGAACTACTAATCTATCCCTGTATGGAGGCCGTTTTGTAATTTTCCGTCTTCTTATGGTATTTATTTGCGCTCAAAAATGCGTTAAAATTAGTGTCGGACTGTGGAACTTTCAACGCTCATAACTTTCAAATGTTTTCTTTTTTAACTTTTTTGCTTCCATACAGGGCTAGATAATGATGAGACAAATTGATATCACTTTTTATTTTGAACGGACATCGTCAAACAGTGGAATAATCCCTAGACTACGTTTGTATGGAATAATTTTCGACTAGTGTAACCAGAATCAAATACCAAAGTGAAACAGGAACACTCATACAATTTACTTCACCGTAACCGTTAAATAAAATCACTTGTAAAAGTATTCCAATAACGGGTTGGGACGTTTGGCGAGTGTCCAGATAAATGTATCCAGCTTCCAGAGCACTTGATATGAATATAGGTATTGGAGTATCGGAACGATCACAGTTTAATTACATATGCAACTGGATTGTAGAGTAAATAGTTGTATTGAGTGAAATGGAATTTACATTGGACTGAAAGGTTTGGTACACATGACCCGTGTGTGTTATATATTTAAAACCGACTTACCATAAAGAAGGAGGTTCCATGTTCGACTTTATGTTTGTTTTTTAGGATTCCGTATTACTGAGACTCCGCAATCCGTCTGTCGGTCTGTCCATCTGTCACCAGGCTGTATCTCTTGAACCGTGATAGCTAGACAGTTGAAATTTTCACAGATGATGTATTTCTGTTGCTGCTATAACAACAAATACTAAAATCAGAATAAAATAAATATTTAAGTATGGCTCCCAAACAACAAACGTAATTTTTTGGCTGTTTTTTTTTAAATACAAATCTTTCCTCTTTATAATATTGGTAAAGATACTAGCTGTGCCCGCGCTCCCGTCATCTGTCTGCCAACCCTACCCTACATACCTGCCTGCCTACCCTACTTACCTACCTACCATTTTTGTTTCTATAGTCATCATTCTTTCGCGGTGAATCCCCGCCATTCAGAAAATGACTTCAAATGCACAACGCCATCTATCGAATATCGAGTTCAACTGTCCGAGTATCTGAATTGCGTGTGTTGTGATATTTCTTACTTCTTGAACACTTTAAATTCATCTAACTTTTGATAGAGTGAACCGATTGCGATGAAACAAAATCTAAGTAATTCTTCAAGTTACGCACAATGTCTATGTATGAAAGTTATCTACATTAGTTTCGTACATTTCACGTGATGCGTGCACAAATAAACAGACACGCAGACAAAAATTCCAAAAATGCCGGAAATTGGTTCTGTTGGATATCTTTTAACACACTGGCTATTTTTTTTGGAAATATTTTCGATGTACAAAAATTACTTTACAGATTTATATGTATATATGTATTGATTGATGATAATAAAAATGTGTCGGAGGTTATAAAATTTTACTTGTTTCCAGTTTTACCGCAACGACCTTCTCAAACCGACAAAAAACGCGTAAAATATCCTTTTCCATTGACATTGAAATTAAACATTGTTTGAAGCGGTAACGAATCGTCAATGGCTGACCGATTAGACTCATGCTCTGTTCCCGGTTCAAATCTAAACAATGGGCTAACTGTTGTTCACAGTTCCATCTCATTTGATACAGCTATTTTAGATTTGGTTCACATCACACATCACATCATCAGCCTATTAATGTTCCCACTGCTGGGACACAGGCCTCCTCTCTGTGAGAGGGGGCATGGACCGTTATCAACCAAGCGAGGGCCCAGTGCGGGTTGGTGGATGTCACATGTCTTCGAATTTTTGGTTCTAGGACATGCCGGTTTCCTCACGATGTTTTCCTTTACCGTTTTGAGAGCAGTGGTGATGAAATAATTTACACATTGGTGATTGGTTATAGGGAAAATTACTGCCAATTGCTCCCGCCAGATGGCGCTTGACGGCTCGGGGTAAACAAAAACATAACAACATGGCGTCTACTACTGTTTGTGGTTACCGAACTATTTTTTACTGTTTTTAAGATAACTTGTGTTCAAAAACCAAATAATAATATTGGGGAAGTTAGTTAGCTTCATTTTTCTTTCACTATTAGTTTTATATTTTGTATGCATATACTGCGAAATTTTGTCGCTCGACTTTGACAGTTTGGTTTTTTTTTAGGGATGGGTCCGATATATCAAAACATAACTTATATCGTATATGTGTTAGATATCATATCATATCGATATCAAAATAACCAATATTACAAAAACTGTATCTAATAAAAACCTTACTAGCGTGCGAGAACGAATAAATCAAAATTTAAAACCGTAACAATGCGAAAACGTACGAACTACGAACAAAACGCAAACTTCACAAGCGTTAGGAATCATATGCGCTACCTCTCTTTCTAAGGTAGAGGCTCCAGAGGGGGCTGTGAGGCTGCCGTACATGCCCTTTCCACTTTTTTGAATTCCGGTAAAGGTGAGGTCATCCTCAAGGTTGACGTTAAAAACGCCTTTAATTCCGTCAACAGGGACACTTTGTTGGCTGAAGCAAAAAAAGAGCTACCAGAAATTTTCGGCTTTTTGTGGCAATGCTATAGGCACCCATCAAAATTATTATACAAAGACAATGTTTTGGAATCTTCAGTTGGTTGCCAACAAGGTGACCCTCTCGGGCCAGTCATTTTCAGTCTGGCTATTCATCCGATCATTCAAAAACTAAATTCGAAATTTAACGTATGGTATTTGGATGATGGAACACTAGGAGGCGACGTAGACACCGTTTTATCAGATTTCCAATTCCTGAAAGAGCAGTTCAAATCCATCGGCCTAGACCTCAACCACTCCAAATGTGAAATTTTTCTTTGTGACAGTACCGACAGACAACCGACGCTTCAGAAATTCTATGCAATAGCCCCAGAGATCAAAATTTTAGATAAAAGTTCACTGCACCTCCTAGGTTCCCCAATTTTGGAAGACAGTTTTTCTTCATTCATTGATAGCAAAATTAACCATTTTAATGATATTTCGGATAGACTCTCCAAAATTAACCTTCATTCGGCTTTTATTCTTATTAGGTATTGCTGTTTTGGACCAAATTTTATGTATTTTCTCCGCTCTTCCCCTTTATGGAAGCAGCCACCTCTCCTGGAAAAAATTGACGAAATTATTCGATGCACTCTGACATCTATCTTAAATGTGGCCTTAGATGACCGAGCCTGGACGCAAGCCACGCTACCCATTCGCTTTGGTGGGCTCGGCATCCGCAAAATTTCTAGTATAAGCCTACCGGCGTTCCTGTCTTCGGTCCACAGCACTGAAACGTTACCACTAATATTTTATCCCTGTCAGTGGTTAACAGTGAAGTGCCGTGTTCGACCGACGCAGTGTGCGCCTGGAAAGTGGCTTGCCCGAATACGGCGTTGCCCGAAAACCCATCTTCTCAAAGACAGTGGGATGAGCCGCTCTGCAGATTGGAACGGAATAAACTCATAAATACGTCCACCAATACTGCTGAGCGTGCTCGCCTACTGGCTGTGGGTGAGTGGGAGTCGGGCCTCTGGCTACAGGCATTACCGTCACCCAACATAGGTACAATGTTGAGTGACACTACCTTCCGGATCGCTACATGTCTGCGCCTTGGTACTGCCAGCGGAGCTCCACACCGTTGTCAATGTGGTGAAGCAGTCGACCGCCTCGGACACCATGGCCTATCCTGCAGTAGGAGCGCTGGTCGGATAGCACGGCACGCCAGCATTAATGACATCATACGTCGAGCTCTTGTCACCGCCGGGGTGCCAGCTGTTTTAGAACCCAATGGGTTGGCACGCGACGATGGGAAGAGACCGGACGGGATGACCATAATGCCTTGGAAGTTGGGTAGGCCTTTGGTGTGGGATGCAACATGTGTCGATACCCTTGCGCCATCCCATCTTCTTAGCACGGCGGGCTGTGCTGGGGCAGCTGCTGCTGGTGCAGAAAACCTCAAACGGCGCAAATATAACAACCTTATTGGCAGTTATATGTTTGAGCCGTTTGGGGTTGAGACATTAGGTCCATGGGGTCCGAGTGCTCATCGAGTGTTTCGAGACATTAGTAAACGGTTAGTCGACTGTTCGCGTGACCAGAGGGCTGGCCTTTTCTTCAGCCAGAGAATCAGCATTGCCATTCAACGTGGCAATGCTGCCAGCGTTCTGGGCACGTTTCCCATTGACATCGATGTGGATGAATTTTTTGATGCGCAATGAGCCCCTTTTCCTCTCCCCTTTGTATGTAAGTTTGTTTTGTTATTAGTCATAAGATTAGAAATATTCAATTGTATATATTGTTTAAATTATAAATAAAAAACCCCTCTTTCTAAGTATTATTTCGCGTTCGTTGTTAGTTTGCTCATCTAAATAACATTTTAACTTTTGCAAACTGTACTACTGATATGGATATCTGAAAACCGTTTCCGATATCGATATGAAAACATACATAACCGTTTGCGCAAAAAACCGAAAACGCCCTTCTCTAGTTTGTTTACTCCGATTCCTGTGGCGCCATCTGAGCGCAGCTTTGCGGATAGTTCCCTATTGGACTGTAACTGCCTCTTGCTGAAAACTTGGCAATGGGCGATACTTTGACGTAACGAAGTGAATACCCACGGACCAGCAAATTTGATAAAATACGGTAACCGAAAGTATCTTGTCCATATTAAAACTATGAACTGGAGTAATAGGGATGATTCCTGGGTAGAAAAAATATATTATTATTAATTATATTATATTCTATTTAGCCCGTCAGTGAGATAACAAATAATATTGGACACTTTTCTTTTGCTTTATCAAATAAATAAAAATTCACAAAGATAAAACGCACTTTGTGACGTCACTTTGTCAGTATAAAGTGTAGCCACAGATAATATAATACTAGCATACAGATGTCTCATCCCATACAAAGAAACCGTGCCGACGTACTATACTGATTATACTGATTATTTTTTGTACATCGATCGCGTTCGGTTCCGTTCCACGGATATAGATGGTGATCTATTTATCGCCGCGGAACGGACCCGAACGCGGCGATTTACAAAAAATAATCGGTATAATGAGATGAAAAACGCTAGTTACGTCGGCACGGTTTCTTTGTATGGGATGAGGCATCTGTATGCTAGTATTATATTAACTGTGGTGTAGCACACCGTGACGTCAACGAACTGTATCGTCGTATTTTTTTGTTTACGTGATAAAAGAAAAACAAACCTAACTCACGGACTAAATACATAGATATTTTCAAATACCCTATTTAAGGTACGCTGTTAATTTCTGAACATTTTGAAGCTAGCATGAGAATTTTATCAAGATCAAATCAAGCAGAGAACTGGAAACTTTGCACTTCTCCGTTGGTGCGTTCTGATTAATTTCGTTGCGGGATCCAAGACATTTCATTGACTCGGCGCTCTTCTGATGGTCGCCACTTTTGTTTTTTCTAGGAGTTTCAATGATTAAGAATAGTACTGCGGGTTTGTCCCAAAATAACGTAGACACAACTTCAAAGACCATTTTCATTCCGCTAGTCATTCAAACAGGTACCTTCTACGAGTATTCTGCTTACCTCACCACAACGGAGCATACGAAGCAGAGATAACATTACAGAGGGATTGCATTTGTTACTACGATTGTAACCATAGCACACACGGGTCTATAGAACGGGCAATATGGCGGATTAAATTCAAGATGGCGCTGATTTTCTTTCTCATTCAGCTTAAAATCCTCAACGGTCATTGAGCGAATTTCTTGACAGAAAAATCCCAACATCTCGTTAGATGTGACCCGGGTTTTTTTTTATTTATTTAATATAGGCTCGCGCTTAACGAATATCTCACCTGATGGTAAGCGATGATGTGGTCGACTGTGAAGCACGCTTGCCTAGAAGTAAATCATTGACTCCGGTAGGGAATGCCACACCTTAGCTGTACACATAATAAAAGTATTCTCAAAACGTTTAGTGCGTTTGATTGAAACTAAATACCTTTTTTTTTTATAATTGATAGGCTCGCGCTTGACCATTATCTCACCTGATGGTAAGTGATGATGTGGTCGACGATGTAGCGCGCTTACCTAGAAGAAACCTATTCACTCTTGACTTAAAGACTCCCAGGTTGTAGCTATCAGGAAATACAGACTCTGGCAGGGAATTCCATTCCTTAGCTGTACGCATAATGAAAGTATACCTACCTCTTGATTCGCAGTTAGTGCACTGCTCAATCTTCTATAATGAAACTAAAATTTACTACGCAATTTGAATGATCAATGCAGGTCCTCAAGATCATAGCAGTTGAATACCTCTCTAGGGATGATACTCTTGAGTCCAAATCATTAGCAGGGCGCAAGACAGGGCAAGTTGACAGTTAACGAAAACAAAGAAACAGTAAAAAAAAGGGAAGAGTAATTTGCGGTCAAATTAGTCTTCCCTTTTTTATTTATTTTTGTTTACGGGGTGGAAACCTTCGGTGCCTGGACTCTTGGGGAAAACACCAGGGAGTGTGGGCTTTTTACCTCACTAAAATCTACCCCGGTGATCACGTAGAAGAGGCCCCGTTTCCTCTTAAAATACCACCCCGGAGCCCTCTCTGTGAAACGGCTGTTACGGCACATCCCTGGGAAACTAGTCTACCTACCCATTTCCCAACTTCTTTCTTTATTTCAACTATGTTGGAGCCCCATTCCAGACTAGCCATATGCAGCTGAATCCCAGTTTTAACATGATTTTTACACCTTTACAATCCAGATACTGGGTAACATTTTACTCCCTTGGGCGAAAACAAAAGAAGCCCAAGTTTTAGTTCACCGAACTCCACGACAGTATGTATTTCGTAATCCACCAACACATAATTTGCTTTATATACGACGCAACATCTTATGTAGTGTATTATAGAGATTTATCGCCGTTCACACTCTAAGTACTACCTACGTCTGAAATGTGTGAATTACTTGCTTAACTTCAAATAACTTCACTGGTTCTTTGGTGTAGAGGTTGAAAGTGTGACTGCTGAGCGTAAAGACGTCGGTTCCATTCTTAGTTTGAAGGTTTGGACCTTCTTTTTTGGGTGTTTTTATTATGGAGTAGCTGTTGCTCGCGACTTCGTCTGCGTAGTATTAGTACTTTGAATAGCCTTTTTTAATTTCACGCAATAATATTGTAAGTTTTCCATACAAACTTCCATCTCCCTTTCCACCCCCTTAAGGATGATTGCCGGGATAAAAACTATCCTATGTCCTGCCCAGGGCCTCAAACTATATCCTTAACAAATTTCATCTAAATCGGTTCATCGGTTTAATAGTGAAAATGTAACAGACAGAGTTATATTCGCATTTATTATATTAGTATGGATTCAGACGGTGATCGGTTGGTGGCAAAAAACTTATTATCTACTCAGGATTTAAATATCACTATAATGACGCGAGTGTGCTAAATAAGACCTTTTACCTTTAGAAAAATACTGGCGTAATAATTTGTAATACAAGCGTTTTGCCGCTGCTTAGCCTTCATGGCTTAGCCATCATGGACTTCGGAAAAGTAAGTTATTTTTCGCTTTGAAGTGTTTTGTTTTGGAAGTCGATTTGATTTTTTGTTAAAAGTTTTTTCTAAACAGCACTTCAAAAAATTCCTGCCACAAACACACAAAATTACCTCTTTAGTCTTTTCAATATTGATGTCTATCTAGTCAGACTCTAAGCCAACCACAACATTGTATAAACCTTTACAATAACAAAGGCTCGTGTAACAAAATGGGAGGTATTTAATAAAAATACCCGTCCGAAGCCACAGGGTGACTCACCGGGAATTCAAACCCACGTCCTTGCAGACTATACAACGTACCTTTACGTTTGCACATATGAATAACTTAGGTTGTGCGTTTACTTTAGTTATGGATTCATAAAGAATATGATTGGATGCGTATTGTGTTCAGAGCATGGATTTAGTACTTTTTAGGGTTCCGTACCCAAAGGGTAAAAACGGGACCCTATTACTAAGTCTCCGCGATCCGTCTGTCTGTCTGTCCGTCTGTCACCAGGCTGTATCTCATGAACACTGATAGAGTTGAAATTTTCACAGATGATGTATTTCTGTTGCCGCTATATCAACAAATACTAAAAACAAAATAAAATAAATATTTAAGTGGGGCTCCCATACAACAAACGTGATTTTTTTACCGTTTTTTGCGATAATGGTACGGAACCCTTCGTGCGCGAGTCTTACTCGCAATTGGCCGGTTTTTTGCTAATGCATACTATATCTATGGTTCTGAGACTCCTATCGGCGAAGGCCGGTTTTAGTGTTCCGAACCCGAAAGGTCCAAACGGAGCTCTATATTGTTGTATGTCTGTCTGTCGTCTGTCACACAGATTTTTCAGCCAAACGGTTGGAGCTTCAGTCTTCAAATTTGCACAGTATAAGCATCTTGTTAATCCAAAGCCATACAAATTGAAAAAAAAAAAACTGTTTTTTTAGGGGGGCTCACATACAGATAAAGAGTTTGGTCTTCGTTTCCCATCGAGTGGAGTATTGTTATTTAGAACTCGTTATTCTGTATTTTTGGTTAAGTATTTATTGGAAAAAAGCAAAGAGAAGCCACCAAAGTCAGACTTATTTTACAAAATTTTGTGCCGAAGAATTTTTTAACTTCCCTATGACCTAGGAACTTCAAATTTAGTGATAATGTTTATTATTACGTATATTTTACTAATACATACCAAAATATTGTTTAATGATATTATACTCCCTTGGGCGAAAACAAAAGACGCTCAAGTTTTAGTTCACCGAAATCCACCAACACATAATTTGCTTTATATACGACGCAACATCTTATGTAGTGTATTATAGAGATTTATCGCCGTTCACACTCTAAGTACTACCTACGTCTGAAATGTGTGAATTACTTGCTTAACTTCAAATAACTTCACTGGTTCTTTGGTGTAGAGGTTGAAAGTGTGACTGCTGAGCGTAAAGACGTCGGTTCCATTCTTAGTTTGAAGGTTTGGACCTTCTTTTTTGGGTGTTTTTATTATGGAGTAGCTGTTGCTCGCGACTTCGTCTGCGTAGTATTAGTACTTTGAATAGCCTTTTTTAATTTCACGCAATAATATTGTAAGTTTTCCATACAAACTTCCATCTCCCTTTCCACCCCCTTAAGGATGATTGCCGGGATAAAAACTATCCTATGTCCTGCCCAGGGCCTCAAACTATATCCTTAACAAATTTCATCTAAATCGGTTCATCGGTTTAATAGTGAAAATGTAACAGACAGAGTTACTTTCGCATTTATTATATTAGTATGGATTTAGACGGTGATCGGTTGGTGGCAAAAAACTTTCTCTACTTAGGATTTAAATATCACTATAATGACGTGAGTGTGCTAAATAAGACTACCTTTAGAAAAATACTGGCGTAATAATTTGTAATACAAGCGTTTTGCCGCTGCTTAGCCTTCATGGCCTAGCCATCATGGACTTCGGAAAAGTTAATTATTTTTCGCTTTGAAGTGTTTTGTTTTGGAAGTCAGTTTAATTTATTGTTAAAAGTTTTTTCTAAACAGTACTCCCAAAAATTCCTGCTACAAACACACAAAATTACCTCTTTAGTCTTTTCAATATTGATGTCTATCTAGTCAGACTCTAAGCCAACCACAACATTGTATAAACCTTTACAATAACAAAGGCTCGTGTAACAAAATGGGAGGTATTTAATAAAAATACCCGTCCGAAGCCACAGGGTGACTCACCGGGAATTCAAACCCACGTCCTTGCAGACTATACAACGTACCTTTACGTTTGCACATATGAATAACTTAGGTTGTGCGTTTACTTTAGTTATGGATTCATAAAGAATATGATTGGATGCGTATTGTGTTCAGAGCATGGATTTAGTACTTTTTAGGGTTCCGTACCCAAAGGGTAAAAACGGGACCCTATTACTAAGTCTCCGCGATCCGTCTGTCTGTCTGTCCGTCTGTCACCAGGCTGTATCTCATGAACACTGATAGCTAACCAGCACATGGAAGCCAGACGACCCCGTGTATGGCACCCTTGGTCCCCGTATGCCTACCCTGCCTTGCCTTTAGTTTAAGCAAAATACTTCTACTGTTTTTAGGGTGCCGTACCCAAAGGGTGAAAACGGGACCCTACGAGTATTACTAAGACTCCACGATCCGTCTGTCTGTGACCAGGTTGTATCCCAGGAACCGTGATAGCTAGACAGCTGAAATATTCACAGATGATGTATTTCTGTTGCCGCTATATCAACAAATACTAAAAACAGAATAAAATAAATATTTAAGTGGGGCTCCCATACAACAAACGTGATTTTTTTACCGTTTTTTGCGATAATGGTACGGAACCCTTCGTGCGCGAGTCTTACTCGCAATTGGCCGGTTTTTTGCTAATGCATACTATATCTATGGTTCTGAGACTCCTATCGGCGAAGGCCGGTTTTAGTGTTCCGAACCGGAAAGGTCCAAACGGAGCCCTACATTGTTGTATGTCTGTCTGTCGTCTGTCACACAGGTTTTTCAGCCAAACGGTTGGAGCTTCAGTCTTCAAATTTTCACAGTATAAGCATCTTGTTAATCCAAAGCCATACAAATTGAAAAAAAAAACTGTTTTTTTAGGGAGGCTCACATACAGATAAAGAGTGGGGGCCCGAAAAAAATTTGGTCTTCGTTTCCCATCGAGTGGAGTATTGTTGTTTAGAACTCGTTATTCTGTATTTTTGGTTTAGTATTTATTGGAAAAAAGCAATGAGAAGCCACCAAAGTCAGACTTATTTTACAAAATTTTGTGCCGAAGAATTTTTTTACTTCCCTATGACCTAGGAACTTCAAATTTTGTGATAATGTTTATTATTACGTATATTTTACTAATACATACCAAAATATTGTTAAATGATATTTTCTTTGAAATTTTCAAATTTTTTCCTATAAAAACCAACTTGATTTTAAGGTTTGATACGAAACCCTTCGTGCGCGAGTCCGACTCGCACATGGGCGGTTTTTTTTTTATTATTGTTAGGCTCGCGTTAGACCACTATCTCACCTGATGGTAAGCGATGATATGGTCGACGATGGGGCGCGTTTACTTAAAACCCAAAATCACACATCACATACAAAATTGTTTACTAAAATAAGCTTGATCTGGGTGCAACGACTGACAGTACATTCACCTTGGCTAGCAGACTAGCTTTATATACTTCGCTATGTATATGAAGTACATAGTCAGTCTGGGAGATTCAATAAAAGACAAGGGCTCGAGTTTGCAAGTAAATTGTTTTCACTTTCTTTAGAATTCTTAGGGTTTCTAGTTGAAGTAATTTATTTACGGTTAGTGAGGGGTAACTTTCTTTTAGAGCTATTATTCTTAATTGGGAAATGTGTATCATCAGCCTTTTAATGTTCCCACTGCTGGGACACAAGCCTTCTGTGAGAATCCACCACGCAGGCCCAGTGCGGGTTGGCGTTGCGCAATATTTGTAGACGTCAATGTCAATGTGACATATGTCAAAGTAGGTTGGTTTTGACACATCGCTTGTTTGTGGACTATCGTTTTTCTCTCTTGTGTTGCCAAGGCTACCCATGTTATTATGTTATCACATTATAATATCTTAGCATACCTATAATATAGTGTTCCCACTGCTGGGATACAGGCCTCGCTTGACGAGGTCGGTCCGTGGATGGGTGACCATTTCAACATACCGAGTTTCCTCCGTGCCTCGGAAAGCACGTTAAGCCGTTGGTCCCGGCTGTCATTCGAAGATCTTTGACAGTCGTTACGGGTAGTCAGAAGCTTGAGATCTGACACCAGTCTTGCCAAGAGGTATCGTGTTATACAGTTACTGGGTTGTGGAGGTCAGATAGGCAGTCGCTCCATGTAAAACACTGGTACTTAGCTGAATCTGGTAAGACTGGAAGCCGACCCCAATATAGTTGGGAAAAAGGCTAGGCAGATTGATTGAATCAAGTAGGAAATCCTTATTTTTAAGAACATCTAATTCATCTTGATAGCCTGAAAAATACAAGGGTACCTTTACCATCGTGATCATAAGTAAAATTACGTAAAAAGGTATACTTTCCTTAACTTTTTGTAACATAAATTGATTACTTCATAATTTCCCTGAGGGCAGCCTGAATTTGTAAAACTGATGATCACCGAAAGTATCAAGTTTGTTTTTATTAAACTTTATTTAAGCCGTAGTTTTTTTAGGAAGGGTAAAAAGGTCGAAAATATTTCGAGTTGCTAATGAAAAAATCTTATGAAATACTAGCTGTTCCCCGCGGCTTCGCTCCCGTGGACCACCCCACAGGACCCGTTTTAGGGATATTTTTTTTTTAAAATAGCTTATGTTATTAAGGATTAATGTAGCTTTCTGTTGGTGAAAGAATTTTTTAAATCGGTCCAGTAGTTTCGGAGCCTATGCGGTACAAACAAACAAATAAATCTTTCCTCTTTATCATATAAGTATAGATAAATAAATAATATAATATGAAATATACAATATAATGTTTTTCCTGAACTGCACATCAATTGCGTAAAACTTTTTCTGTAATAATACAAAGTATTTTGCAGGAAATTCCAGGTCCACTGCTTCATATGTTGACAAAATTCGTCCGCTTGACAATGATACAACAATTTATGTTGAATTTTCAACATAAAAGACATCGCTATTGATTTTAACTTTCAACTGCTAAAAAAGGAGGAGGTTCTCAACACTGCATGTAAAAATAACTTCAATTTCGGAAGGCGTAGTCAAAAAACGAAAACAGGAACACCGACTTCCGAAATTGCCAAATGTGTTTTTATTTGGCAGTTGGTTGTATTTTTTTTGTAAAAAAGTTTTTGTATTACACAATAGTCAGGCGTCTCTTCAAAAACCTTATACTCACCAATCGCGGGTATGGAAAATGGAAATCGATCTTAATGCTCAGCCTTCGCTCTTGCGATCACTAGACCAAAGTCACACTTAAGGCCTCCCCGAGCAAAACGCCGCGCTAGTCGTTTTTGTGCAGTTTTCAAGAGCTACTCTTTATTTAAAAAGAAATATCAATTAATAAAAATACATTAAATTTCTACATAATAATGATTGTAAAATGTTAGTATACTTTTTTTTAAAGAGGTATATGTTTCACTAATCTCCTTCCAACAAAACCATAAAAATGAGAAATAATTATTGATAGCATGCATCTCCTCGTAAAGTGTTCATTAATTATTTTTTGTACTAACACTAAAGGATAGACAATTTGATAACGAACATTTTGTATGTTTCTTTTTTTAAAAGACCAATATTCGATTTTATAAAGATTTTATTCTAAAATCTGGGCGTATTCACTACTGTAATTCATGCGCCACCAGTACCGCTAGGCCAATAGGAATGCTCATATCTCATGCTGATTTTTGGTCAGGGTAGGTATGTTTTTTTCTTTTTTTAACACAAAAAAGTCTTGTTATCGGGTATACCAAACATAACAGTGATAACTGTTTACAGGTAGACATTACCTTGACCAGCCCTGCTAATGATTATAGTAGGGGAGGAAATATATTAGCCACTTAGCAACTGTGTTATTGTGTTTGCAGACCAGGGTGCGGCCTTACACCCACGTTTATTTTGTTCTTGAGCCTCCATAGTATGGAGTTTCAATAGAATAGGACGCCACTTAGTCAGGCAGCTGGCCAGGGAACAGAAATGTTGGTCGACTGGAAGGGCAAACGGGATTGATGCCATCGTGGGTAGAAACTGGATATGGTTGAACAAGAACGTGGAGATTGGCTCAAGAAAAGAGACCTATGGCAGTGGGAAGTCAGGTTGTGGACGATAAGCCAAGCAACTATATTAGTTTTGGAAACAATAACATAGTACAAATATACAAACAGTATGGGAAACTACCTACAAACGCTCGAAACGACACACTCACACACAACACACAAAAGTACGCACCGACGAGACCATTAAGGCCGTACCCTGACCAAAAAATCTGGAGCATTCCTAGTGCCCTAGAGGCACACTGGTGGCGCATGAATTACAGTAGTGAATACGTTTAGATTTTAGAATAAAACCGAACATTGGGCTTCTGAATAAAAAGGTTACAAAATGTTCGTTATCAAATTGTCTATCCGTTAGTGTAAGTGCAAAAATTAATTGATGAAAACTTTACGAGGAGATGCACGCTATCAATCATTATTTCTCATTTTTATGGTTTTGTTGGAAGGAGATTAGTGAAACATATACTTCTTTAAAAAAAAAGTATACCACCATTTTGGAATCAATATTATGTAGAAATTTAATGTATTTTCATTAATTGATATTTCTTTTTAAATAACGAGTAGATAGCTCTTAAAAACTGCACACAAACGGCTAGCGCGGCGTTTTGGCTCTCGTCGTTGCGCATGTTTGTGTGAGTGTGCCGTTTCGAGCGTTTGTAGGTAGTGTGCATACTGTTTGTATATTTATTCTGTGACAATGACATGCATTCTATCTACCATACATACATTTTGTATGCAAAGCACTTATAAAGGCAATTTCAACGCACTCAATCAGATGCATTTCAATTATAACTGATATATTTTCACATTGTTTATTAGGCCTATATTTAAACCTTACGTTCAAGTGTTTAATACAACATTGGTAGCTTGCCAAAACCTTGCATTTAGCGAAAGATGGAAAGGATACTGAACTTATTTTATGCTCTTGAGCAAATAGCTTGTGTGTATTGATTGATTTGTGTAGTAAACGACACGGTTGGCGCAGTGGTTGAGTGATGCGCTGCAGGTCGCGGGTTGGATTCCCGAACAAAACAAATATTAGTATGGACTGACTGGTGTCAGATCTTCTGGTGTCTGACTACCCGTAACGACTGTCAAAGACCACAGGGGCCATATCGGCTGCCGGGTTAAGGGTCCGCTTTATTGCCTTAAAACGGTAACTTTCTCCTTAATATCGGCTAGGTTAAAATTTTTGAAAAAAATATTTATTTATTATTGATTCATGTACATTATTTGTAAAACATAGATTTTTCGTATGACTAATATTTTTGGTTTTAAATATAATTGTCAACACGATATTTTTTCGCTTCTTTTTCATACACCTCCAAAACGAATTGAATGTTTTAAAATAATTTTACACAGAAAAATTGATGGTTAGAATTTATTCTTAAACTACATAATTTGCTAACAAAACTGTCTAAAAGAAGGTCCAATATATATCAATATTGGACCTTCTTTTTTGATATTCTAGCTCCGAGCGGGCGCACGGCCAGTACTGCGTTAAGATTGGGGAATATATACGCCTTAAAATGCTTTCCAAGGCCCGGAGGTGTCTCCGGATGGTCACAACCCACGGATCGACCACGACAAGCGTTCCCTAAAATTGAAGATCGACTCATGCAGCTCCTATTATTAAATCACGACTTTCCCTTCGCTGTATATTTGTGTCGTAATACAGTAAAAGGGTTCAAGGACACGTGACCTTTATTGTCCGTGACCTCTCGAGCCTCTGAGGGTACTGGAGAGTACATTAGATTAGCCCTGTCTTCCGTACCCTCATTGCGTAGTACACTTGTTAGCTAAATCATTTTGACAATATAATCCAATGCTATAAGGGTAAAAACTGGTGCTCGACAATTCAACAGAATGATTCTGAATGATCCTGAGATTTCAAGTTATTAGTGGTTGGAGCAACACGTCATCTTCCACACATCTCTACTAGCGGACGCCTAGCGGTATCACCCGCGTAGTGCCCGTTCTCGACAGACAACCAAGAACAGTGTGCTTAGTGCGAGTTTTTTAACGTACTCACTCGTGATAACGTAAAAGATCTCTTATGTCAAAATGTATACAAAAAAAGAGGTTTTGCCTTGCCGTCACCAGACGGCGCTTATCCAGTTTCAATACAAATTGGCGTTAACGTTAACGCGATTGAGCGTGAGTAAAAACTCGCACTAAGTTTTCAGACCATCGTGGAGCATTAGAACGAGGAGAGCCGACCACAAATAATGGTATGAGGCAAAGAGGAAGAAGCAGAGACTTTCATCTTTATAACAATCCATCCATGGTGGACATTCCACCAATACGCACTTAACGTTTTGAGAATACTTTTATTATGCGTACAGCTAAGGAGTAGAATTCCCTGCCGGAGTCTGTGTTTCCCGATAGCTACAATCTGGGGGTCTTTAAGTCAAGAGTGAATAGGTTACTTCTAGGCAAGCGTGCTTCATCGTCGACCACATCATCGCTTACCATCAGGTGAGATGGTGGTCAAGCGCTAGCCTACAATAGATAAAAAAAAATTGGTTACAATAGTATATCCTTACTATTACAGTTTTCTCCAAAACAAGTTCTTCATGCACCAAATCTATTCTATCCTTTTGTTATGCTGTCCCCCAGTGGTGGGCACTGAGAATATTTTTATAAAGTTCTTTCGCTGTCCCCCAGTGGTGGCCAACCAAGTGGTGTACATCGAGCATAATCGTTCTCAACCAGGTATTTTTGGGTCGGCTTGCAGTTTACAACTGTTTGTGTGATCTCGTAATCTCAGTAATTTAGTATTACTATACCCCTTGGCAAGATTATAACTGCACAGCACATATGTGAGTACTATGTACCAACTATAAATCTACCATTTACTGTACCTATATGTCGTTTGTTGACTATAGTGTGACCTGGCAGTTGATAGTGTGTCATGCTCTCTCTAATGTCTCTCTGATGGGTGGCACATGTGTTGGATCTTTCGGTTCCCTTCATGATGGTTGAGCTAAGTGGAGCCGATCTATGTGTCATGTTCGTGAACGGGCGCCATTAGTTGGGATTGGTCATAACTTAGCTGCCTCGGCCTGTTTTTAATTACCTATGTATTGTATTTTTTTTAAACAGATTATATTTCTCAGTCCTCACTGATTAAATTTAAAACATATTCAAAAATCCTCGTGCACAAACCCAGCTGCAACCAAAGCTTTACATTGAGGGCCTTTAATTAAAAATCCGATATGTTTTGATACCCGTCAGACGAGAGCTGTCTGGCTGGATGCCAGCTGAAATTTCTGAAATAATCATTTATTGCCAGGATAAAACTACTGAGAGGTGTCTGTGTTTCATTGGTTGCAATAATATGTAAATATGTAGGTATCCTTTTACAATAACGGTAGAGATCTTTGTAAAGAATCTCGTCCGAGGAAGTACTACTCGACCCAAGTCAAATTACGGCTCAAGTTAAAAAAGACGTACGGCGATGCGCCATCTGTACATGGTGGACATCCCACCCATACGCACCAAACGTTTTGGAAATACTTTCATTATGCGTACAGCTAAGGAGTGGAATTCCTTGCCGGAGTCTGTGTTTCCTGATAGCTACAACCTAGGGATCTTTAAGTCAAGAGTGAATAGGTTACTTCTAGGCAAGCGTGCTTCACGGTCGACCACATCATCGTTTACGATCAGGTGAGATAGCGGTCAAGCGCGAGCCTATCAATAATAATAAAAATAAAAACTCGTAACATACTCCCTCGATCTCTGATTTTGAATTAACAATTTGAAGTTGATTATTTGTCAAACTCTCCTAGAAGCCTGGAAACCAGTGAAACTTTAGCTTTAACGTCTGGTTCCTAGAATGTTATTTTTAACCTCCGACGGAAAAAACTAACACCCAACTACTGATAAATGACGCTCTAAAAACTATGAAACAAGAAAATATTCTCACCTGAAATTGTTATGTACAAACTATTCCGAAGAGGATAACCGTGCTCGTATGCCACCTACCTTAACAAAACAATACATTCTCCAAAGTGGCATACGACCACGGTTACATATTTTTTTAAGTATTCTATGTCCTCTAATCCAAGCCGTAGTTTGCCTGTGATTTAAATACGCACGTTCAGCCATTGAGGCGTGATTGATTAACAAATATTAAAAACATCTAATCACTCAGACATTGACATTTATAATATTGTTGGAATTGGATAGAAACACCGGACGGCAAAATAAAACAAAAAAGTTTTTTTGTGCTATATACGCTAATAAAATAAAAAACATCATCTTCCTGCCCTTGTCCCATGTTACTTGTGGTCGGCGCAACACGTTTTCTTCTTTCATACCGTCCTGTTCCCCGTCACGCCATCACTGACTCCATTTTCATTCATATCACTCCTCACACAGTCTCAGTCAGAGAGGGAGGCGACGGCAAAAAAAAGAAGCCATCCAAATTTACTTTAATTTACATAATTCATTTATTGTTCATAACTCTTTTAGTAACATGCGTTTCACCCCTCCTCATCACATGACCATACCAGGACAAACGGTTTCCGCTTTTCTGTCACTGGCGACATATTCAAACTTCCTCTAATATTCTCATTTCTCACTTTATCCATTCTAGAATAAATATATTACTACGAAATCGAACATAACTTTTCTATACCACAAACAAACACAGCCTGTTAATAAACAAACATACCTAAAAGTACAGTCAAACAAATACCAAAATAAACCCGTCTGCTGACATCATGGAAGCCACACCAACGCCTGGCAACGCTAAAAGCACTCGGTGACGTCACTCCACTCGATGACGTAGAAGCTTTCATAACTACCCCCCGCTGTGATGGTACTGGCGAAATAATAGTTTAGGGGGTAGATCTGTTTTGCTTAGTGCCTGCAAATAGATGTTGTATGTGAGGAGAAATAAGACTTCATATATTTTTATGTAAACTGTATTTGTATTTAACTTCAAATAATCATGTCTCTTGCGTGCTTGCTGTGAGCGAAATTCGGCCAGAAAGTTATTTTTTTAAAATTATTACAAATTATTAAGCTTTTAATTATTAGATACTAGCTGTTGCCCGCGGCAACGCTCCCGTGGACCACCCCACAGGACCTATTTTCGGGATTAAAAAATAGCAGATGTCACTCAGGAATAATGTAGCTTTCTATTGGTGAAAGAATTCTTCTTGTCGGTCCAGTATTTTCGGAGCCTATTCGGTACAAATAAAAAAAAATGCTGAGATAGGAGCCTTTTTGGTCTCGCACTGGGTTATTTTTTTTTATTATTGTTTGTGTTATGCTTATCTCGTGTCTCCAGTACGGGTCTCAAATAAATATTTTTTCTTTCCTTCTTAAATCCGGAGTCCGAAATGCTACTAAGAAAAAATTAATACCACTTACTACCAGACCCGGGAATCGAACTCTGTACCTCATGCTCAATAGTGGCACTTGCAACATTAGACCAACTCAGTTATTTACTACTATAAAATAGACACAATAAGTATAAAACCGATGAAATGACCTCGTAAAAGGCATTACTTTTATTTTAATACGACAGCCATGATGGCTAGAGTGCCGCTTACATTATTTTGACCGATATGCTTTCAAACTTTAATAGGTCGATTATGGATTCTGGAATATTAAAAATAATTGGAGTTTTTGGGTTATTGTCGTTTTCTTGTCACACAATTTTAGGCCTTATTTGTGCCACAGCAGCGACTAAGCATGCGCTTTACTTTGTGTACATATTTTATAACCACTGCTCTCAAAACGGTGAAGGAAAACATCGTGAGGAAACCGGCATGTCCTAGAACCAAAAATTCGAAGACGTGTGACATCCACCAAACCGCACTGGGCCCGCGTGAGAGGAGAGAGTAGGCCTGTGTCCCAGCTGTGGGAACACTATAGGTATGCTTAGATTTTATAATGAGATAACAGAATAACATGGGTAGCCTTGGCATCGCAAGGGAGAAAAACCGGCCAAGTGCGAGTCGGACTCGCGCACGAAGGGTAAAAATGAAAAAAGTTTTAAGTTTTAGTTCTAAGTATGGGGAACCCCCAAAATTTATTGTTTTTTTTTCTATTTAGGTGTAAAAATCTTAATGCGGTTCACAGAATACGTCTACTTACCAAGTTTCAATAGCATAGTTCTTATAGTTTTGGAAAAAAATGGCTGTGACATACGGACGGACAGACAGACAGACAGACATGACAAATCCATAAGGGTTCTGTTTTTTGCCATTTGGCTACGGAACCCTAAAAATAAAGTCCACAAAAAAGCGATCTGTCAAAACCAAACTACTTACTTTGACATAAATGTCATACATGTCACATTGACATTGACGTCTACAAATATTGCGATTATTGTGCCTCTTCTTATTTTTTAACACGCTTTTATTAGCTTGGTATGTATGTATCTATGTATCAATGTAACAATGTATCAATGTATCAATGTAACGGAATCTTTGAACGTGATTTTCACCCACTTCAAAACGTTGGATTGATTTGAAACTTTGCACACTTATCAAGGACCGATGACAATGCAATAATTTAAACATTTGTCCCATTATCCTTACCAATAAAGCGTGTTTTTTAGTTTTTAGAACTACAATTTATTTCGTGTGAGGATGTGACCACCTCTGGTGTCTAGAGTTAATTAAGTCACCTCTGGGAACCCCACAGGCCTCTGCTTGGCTATTTCAGACTTGTATTAATTATAACTATTAACAGATTCGCTATGCATTTATTTAGTAGTAGGTCGTATGAATGTAGAATGTGTCTTGCCTTGAAGGTTAATAAAAGTAAGAGCATTCAGCTATCTGAAGTTAATACCTTAATGGAAAAACGGCATTTGATAGCTGTAAGACTGTTTATGTCATTTTTCATGGGGCTGTATCGGATAGGAGTTTTATAGCAGCGAATAGCAGGTGACGGAGACTCTTGTCTGTCAAGAATAGAATATACTTTTCACTTCTCATGCTCTGAAATCTATCGAATATTATTTGATATTCTCACTGACGGACTAAATAGAATCATATTTTTTCTACCCAGACAACATCCCTATTGTAGCTAAGATGTGCCGATTCTCTGCCTTATATTAAAAAAAAAACTCTTTTGCTAATATTGCCGCTATTAAAATCGCTACTCTCGTGGCCCCACATTATAAAACAATGCATTGCGGCTCACTGGTGACAAACGTCCAAGTTATGCGACGACAAGTGAATATTAATAGAGATTGTAATAATTATGTATGCGAATTAGTAGTGATAGCTTCGCGAAGGGTTAATGACACTAGCTTATATATTCTCGTAATTTTATTGTAATTGATTTTCATTTAAGGCGATATATACGCCTCAATGTTAACGCAGTACTGGCCGTGCGCCCGCTCAGCGCCAAAATATCAATATTGAACCTCCTTTTGAACAGTTTTGTTTGCAAAATATTATTTGATTTACTTATGCTATGTTAGTTATGAACAATTTCCAGCCATCATTTTTTCTGTGTTAAAATATTTTTAAAAGTCGTTTTGGAGGAGTATCCAAAAGTAGCGAAAAAATAGCGTGTTGTTAATTATTTTTTTAAAGCAAAACTATTTGTTATACGAAAAAACCATGTGTTAAAAATAATATACATGAAACAATAATAAATAAATATTTTTTTCAAACCTTACTAAGGAAGGAGTATGCTTTAGAAAGTTACCGTTTTACGGATCACATCATCAGCCTATTAATGTTCCCACTGCTGGGACACAGGCCTCCTCTCTGTGAGAGGGAATGGGCCGTAATCCACCACGCGGGCCCAGTGCTGGTTGGTTGATGTCACATGTTTTCGAATTTTTGGTTCTATGACATGCCGGTTTCCTCACGATGCGATGTTTTCCTTCACCGTTTTGAGAGCAGTGGTGATGAAATAATTTACACAAAGTAAAGCGCCTGTCTGGGCTCGAACCCATGACCTACAAATTGTAAGTCGTGGCCGATACCACTGGGCCACCACTGCTCTCTGTTTTACGGATGTATGCCCTTAATTTGACTCATTAAATACGAAAATTTAACGGTTTGGCCGATTACCATGCTTCACGACAGAGAATTGGTATATCACAAGTTTATAATAGGTAAAGTGTGCATACTGACATACTGTCAGCTATGTTAGAGTTCTATTAAGACGACGACAGTCGCCAACGACCTTAAGGCGCAGATACCCTTGAGTAGCTGATTTTAAAATAAGAATGCTAGTCGTAATTTTTGGGAAAAAATATATGTTACTTTAGACCATTTTCTTAATAATGTGATCTGTGAATATTTTGGAAAGGAAAGTACAAAAAACTACTGAATTTTGGGTCGCGCGGGTGTGGAACGTGTGCGCGATTTGTTCCTTTAAGGTTACACTAGTCGAAAATTCTTCCATACAAACGTAGTCTAGGGATTATTCCACTGTTTGACGATGTACGTTCAAAATAAAAAGTGATATCAATATGTCTCATCATTATCTAGCCCTGTATGGAAGCAAAAAAGTAAAAAAAGAAAACATTTGAAAGTTATGAGCGTCAAAAGTTCAACATTTCGACACTAATTTTAACGCATTTTTGGGCACAAATAAATACCTCTCAGACGGAAAATTGCAAATCGGCCTCCATACAGGGATAGATTAGTAGTTCAGAAAAGCAAATAATTTGATTTTGAACAGATAGATTTAGTCGTTTTTTCATGATATCTAGACTGCCAAAGGTCTGTTTATAAAATTTCGCGCGCTCGGTTTCGTCCTAAATCATTATCCATTTCCCGCAAAAGTGTGTATTCGTACGCGAACTAGCTTCCTACTGCTCATCACAGCATCTATCTCTTCCGCACGTGTTGTCGGTTGATATAAAATGCATTTTAACCCCGCGCACAAAATAGTTCGTGCCGTCAACTAGTGTACCCTTAAGACGACGACTAACACCAAAGACTTTGAGGAAACAAAACGCGCACTCGTTTCACACCCGCGTGACCCAAAATTTTGTAGTTTTTTTTACTTTCCTTACTATTCTAAGTCTTAAAAAAGCCTCAGATCAAAATGGAGATACTTAAATTGTCTTTGAGATGGCGTCGATTTCATTAAAATACGCCCGGCGGTTTAGGTGCGATTGTCGTTTTTTTGCCCGTGTTAACATAACTTAAAATTAATTACACTATGTTATACAAATAAAACTCAAAATTTTCTTCGATCAAATTATATATTTTTCCAAAAAAATACGACTAACCGTTTAGACGTGATTTTCATTTTAAAATCAGCTACTCAGGGGTATCTGCGCCTTAAGTAAGAGGTGAACCCATGGTCATATTTGCCACAAAATTAAATTTAAACTCCAGTCTTCTACTAGCCCTTGTAGACAAACCTGACACTATGTCTTACACTCTGGCCGACCTAGGAATATGCCCTTGGACATTCAGATAATGTTACTAACTAAATTGTACTAAACAAATAAACCAATTAATCGCTAGCAAAGCCTTTGTGATTGAGTGTCTTTGAATAATTCAAAAGTGCCTGTAAATAGTTGAATTGAAATAAATTCACTTTGAGTTATTTTTGTTGTTAGTCTCTCGTTTGACCACTATCTCACCTGATGGTAAGCGATGATGTGGTCGACGATGAAGCACGCTTGCCTAGAAGTAACCTATTCACTCTTGACTTAAAGACCCTCAGGTTGTAGCTATCAGGACACACTGATTCCGGCAGGGAATTTCACTCCTTATTTGTACGAAGCCAATCGCTCTCCGCTCCTCCGTTACCACCTCCGCTGATTTCACAGCCACACGCTGACCACCGCTTTGCATAAGAATAACGCGCAGGTTTCTAAAAACGTGTACCATTGTTATAAGTAGGTACATATCTCATGACTGTTGTCATCGCGAATGTGTGGACAGACTTCAAGTGTCATTGATCGTTTAGTTTAGGATACATTATATGGAAAATTCTTGAAGAGACACGCATCGCCCCGGCTAAAGATAGCACTAGCAGCAGAACACCGCGTGGTTTTAGTCAGTTAAGAGTCTGATAGACCCCTCCGCCACAGAATAAATATACAAACAGTATGGAAACGAAAAAGTGTGCCGTTTCGAGCGTTTTTAGACAGTTTACATACTGTTTGTATATTTTTACTTTGCCTCCGCTCACGCGGGGTGGAGGTCATAAAAGTAAAAAAAAACCGGCCAAGTGCGAGTCGGACTCGCGCACGTAGGGTTCCGTACCATTATCGCAAAAAACGGCAAAAAAAATCACGTTTTTTGTATGGGAGCCCCACTTAAATATTTATTTAATTTTGTTTTTAGTATTTTTTGTTATAGCGGCAACAGAAATACATCATCTCTGAAAATTTCAGCTCTCTAGCTTTCACGGTTCATGAGATACAGCCTGGTGGCAGACGGACAGACAGACGGATCGCGGAGTCTTAGTAATAGGGTCCCGTTTTTACCCTTTGGGTACGGAACCCTAAAAATCGAAGATATGTGCATGTATGGCACAAACTGACACTGTGTTTGCGTGGTGTGTTACGCGGCCCATTCCCTCTCGTTGTAGACATTAAGCCTATGTGCAATGGTTGTTTTCTTGAAAATTTGTATTTATAATTATTATTTTTTTGTTTCAGGTACTATATTTTTACATTATGTACAATCCTCATTGCAAACTGAAATTGTCGGTAAGACTATATAAACTACAAGATTCTACATCTACAGATATAATTTTAACTTTGTTTTTTACTGAATACCTCGTACGAGTCATTGGTCAAGCTAAGCTAAGCTGCTAAGCATGATATCCTGGGTTCGTGTCCTGGGTCGCGCAAAGCGTTATTGCTTATTGGGTTTTACGTCTGGCATTTTTCAGTGGCAGTCCGGCGAAAAGATTTGTTTCCCGTTGATGGCAGTATGCTTACTCCCTATTAGGTACAATGGGACTTTCACATAACTAGCTAAATGTGTGTGTATTTTAAATACACACACATTTAGCTAGTATAAATATGGACGAACGCTTAGGGGCTCGTCGAAGCACATGTTTGTGTGAGTGTGCTGTTTCGAGCGTTTGTAGATAGTTGCCATACTGTTCGTCCATATTTATACTGTGGTCAAATACAGGCATGAAATTATTAAGAAGTGACATCTAATCTGTTACTAATAAATAGCACATAGAACGTAGGCGGCAGCGCAATATAATTTATATTTAGTGCTAAAAGAGTCCATATCTGTTACTAAAAGAGTTATGAATATAAATGTGGATGGATGGAGAGGGCGAGGAAGGTCAAAGAAAATATGGATGGACTGTGTGAGGAGTATATGAAAGAAAAGGGAGTCAGTGATAGCGTGACGGGGGACAGGACGGTATGGAAGAAGAAAACGTGTTGCGCCGATCACAAATAACATGGGCAGGCAGATGATGATGATAAATTAGTACGTCAGTTAATTAACAATTTCTAAGAAATAAACTTAATAATTTTACAACCATAAAATATTCCAGTGATGGTTCGGATTGCGTCGTAAAAGTTACAACTTGATACTTGAAGAATTAATAGCTTCTTCTAAATTATTACTTTAGAATCAACTGACTCGTTGGTCTAGCGGTCATAAGGGCTACTGCTGAATGTGAAGTCCTGGGTTTGATACCCGGGTCGTGCAAAATGTTATTGGGATTTTCTCTCTGGATGTTTTTTGTGACCGGTTTATGGCATTAAGGTTACACTAGTCGAAAATTCTTCCATACAAACGTAGTCTAGGGATTATTCCACTGTTTGACAATGTACTTTCAATATAAAAAGTTATATCAATTCGTATCATCATTATCTAGCCCTATATGGAAGCAAAAAAGTAAAAGAAAATATTTGAAAGTTATGAGCATCGAAAGTTCCACATTTCGACACTAATTTTAACGCATTTTTGGGCGCAAATAAATGACATAAGAAGACAGAAAATTGCAAAACGGCCACCATACAGGGATAGATTAGTAGTTCAACAATGCAAATAATTTAATATTGAACAGATACGTTTAGTCGTTTTTTCATGATATCCAGACTCCCAAAGGTCTGATTATAAAATATCGCGCGCTCGGTTTCGTCCTAAATCATTATCCATTTCGCTACAAATTTGCAAAAGTGTGTATTCGTACGCGAACTAGCTTCCTACTGCTCATCACAGCATCTATCTCTTCCGCACGTGTTGTCGGTTGATATAAAATGCATTTTAACCCCGCGCACAAAATAGTTCGTGCCGTCGACTAGTGTAACCTTAAGCTCGTCTTCTGTTACATGGGATTTGAACAAAACCTGGCTAGGGGTTAGCCCTTAAAGGAAATCAACCTCGACTGTTTCGTCAGTTGCCGAGCGTTCGGTCCTGGGATCGAAATTCGAATCTTCGAATCCCTAGTCTGGCACTGTCATTAAGGATTTTGCACCAGGAATTGCGCAGGAGCAGTCTGTAGTCTAGATTTGAATTTCTTATTTACTTTTATGATTTGTTTGTGGATTATCTCAAAAACTACTTAACCGATTTAAAATTCTTTTACCAGTAGGAAGCGAAAACGGGTTCTGTGGGGTGCGCGTGCGCAACAGAAACGAAGCCGCGAGGAAAAGCTAGTATTTCATAAATTAAAAACATGACCTAGATACATAACTCCGATTGAATAGTCGAGACCTTGAACATGACAAGAATAGATTATAGGTTAATCATCAGAATTAGTTTGTATTTATACTACCTGTGCCCGCGGCTTCGCCCCCGTCAACTGTCTACCCTACCTACTTTTCTACCCTTCCTACTAACCCTACTTACCCTACTTACCTACCATTTTTTCTAGGGTCATTCTTTCGCGGAGAATCTTAACACCACCGTTCAGAAAATGATGTCAAATGCACAACGCCATCTATCGAATATGGTGTTCAACTGTCCGAGTATCTGAATTTTGTGCTTTGTGATATTTTACTTCTTGAACACTTTAAATTCATCTAACTTTTGATAGAGTGAACCGATCGTGATGAAACAAAAACTATGTACGCACAATTTTTATGTATAAAAGTTATATACATCAGTTTCGTAAATTTAACGTGATGCTTGCAAAACTAAGCAGACAAAAATGCTGGAAATGGGTTCTGTTGGTTATCCTTTAACACCCTAGCAATTTTTTTTTGGTAATATTTTCGTTGTACAAAAACGACTTTTCAACAGATTTATTAAATGTATTAATTTGCCTTTAATCTCTTTCTTGCTATACCAGAGAGTAAAAGACAGCAACAACCAAATCCAAGGTACTATAAAACAGTGCACCTAAAATCACCTCATATTTCTCTCTTAACAAAATTAATCCTATAACCCTAACTTAGTCAGAACTTAGGAGCCTGGTGGCCTACTTACCTCCTAAGTTGGAGTTAAGCTAGTTATGCACAGCCGTCACCCAGTCAAGTTGGGTGCCGCCATGAATATTCTACGAGAATTAAGATGCAAGTTGATTCAGTCAGGGTTCTCTATTTTCATATATTTTTCGTTTAAATAGTCTTGGTAGAACTTTTGGTCTTTGTGAAGGAATTTATCCGGGGAAGTTCTTCTTTCCATCCCGTTTTGGCAGGCACAATATGCTGTTTTATTATAAGCTATTATTTAAATTGCAATGTAGGTGTGTGTGTTCGGGTCAAATCTTGCAACTGAATTTTAAAGCAGTTCTCCTCCACTGTTAAAGATGAAATTTGCATACGTATTTAGTTTGGATGATAATGCATGGTTAGCTAAGTGACGTCATTCTAAATCCCATATGGCGGACAGCCCAAGTTGGCGGACTAGTTGATATTTGTGCACTGCCATGATATGGATATCAAATGAAATGGTTTGCTGAGAAGAATACGAAAAAAGCTTGTTTAAAAAACAATATTTTTAATGAATAATTTTATTATTGATTGGTTTGCGCTTGCCACTACCACCGGTAAGAGATGTTGTGGTCGACAGTAGAGCAAACTTGCCTAAAAGCAAATGATTCACTTTTGACCTAAAGACACGCAGGTTACAGCAATGATAGTATTCCGAATACGTTTGGTGCGTACGAGTGCGATGTGCACCATGTACTGATGGCGCATCACCGTTCGTCTTGTTGTCCGATACCTATTATTTTTGTCGCCAAAAAACGTTGCTGTGTTCCGTTTTGAAGGGTATGTGTGCCGTTGTAGCTACAGGCATATGACACATGTCAGCTTTGTCCCTAGGATGGCAACTCTTCTGCGATATATCTGGTATTCCAGATGTCGTTAGGCGGCGTTGACCACCAAGCAGCGTTGTTGTGTTCCGTTTTGAAGGGTATGTGTGCCGTTGTAGCTACAGGCATATGACACATGTCAGCTTTGTCCCTAGGATGGCAACTCTTCTGCGATATATCTGGTATTCCAGATGTCGTTAGGCGGCGTTGACCACCAAGCAGCGTTGTTGTGTTCCGTTTTGAAGGGTATGTGTGCCGGTGTAGTTACAGGCATATGACACATGTCAGCTTTGTCTCTGTGTTGACAACGCATTTGCGATGTCTCCGACGGCCGTTAACTCTAACAATACAGTTGGTCTGTTGAATTTCTCATTTTCACTGAGCAATTTTATAACAGCTTCTGTATATACAAAATACGGAATATGAATGTGTGTTTCAACGTCAAAAATATGTAAAATAACACAATTTCGTCACACATTTTATTCTTCAAGCCTTTTATTACTAACTACCTACATCGTTTATTCCTTATTTCATCATTCCCCACATCTCTGTTCCTTTTACACCCGCTGGCGGCTGGACGAAATGTACCCAAATATACGAAGAAATAAAAAAAAGAACAAAAAAATATATTCTTACAATAAAAAGAAGGGTCTTTCTGACCACCTGTCGCACCATACGGGTTAGAGGTTACCTGACAAAGGAAATTCTACTCTATTCACAAGTGGCAAGGTTGGGTTTTCAGTGCAGGTCAATTTGAAATTTAATACTCTACCTGCCTAATCTTTTTGTGAAGAAACGAATTTTAATATTGTGCCCGACTTCTTTGGATGGGACTAGAAGGTAGAACATTTTTGGTTTTATATTGTTCAATATTGGTTGAATAAAGTTATGGTTACCTTGAGGCTTCGTTAAATGGATTAGACTTTTAATTTTGGTGGTTGGAGGGTGGAATAATATTTTTTAAATTGGCAGGTGGATCTAAGATCCAGCTAGAACAATCAGTACATATAATAAATCTGTAGAATAGTAATTTTTGTTCATCGAAAAAATTTCCAAAAAAAATAGCCAGGGTGTTAGAGGAGAACAAACAGAACCCATTGCCAGCATTTTTGGAATTTTTGTCTGTTTGACTAGTGGAACCTTAAAGATATACTCTTTGTTTATTTTAATCATTCCAAATCTCTAGCAAACTACGCGGGAGATATTATTATAGTCGATGAGTAAAGTCAAAGTCAAAGATTTATTTGCAGATAAATATGGTTACAAAAGTTCTTACAATGTAGTATAATAGTAGCTTAACGTATTTAATCATAGCATAATGACATGCTTTGTAAGTATACAATTAGGTCATTTAAATTTAAACTGAAGGAACTCTTTTATAGTACAGAATAACCACCTGCGTAAAGCCCTTCTGAAGCGGATCATTGGAAGTTCTTTAATTTCGTTAGGAATCTTGTTATAAAGTAGAGTTGTTGCACTGATTATACTACATTTGGCTAAGGGCAGAATGAATAATGAAGCACTGGTCGAGTCAAAGCTCCAGAGCCTTGAACATCGACGTTGCCAGCATATCGCTTTTTTACTGGTTACATTTGAGTGTGAGATGGAGAAGCATAGTTTAATTCCGCCTAGCCCGTTCCATCATCGGACTTACAGGACGTACGGCAATGCGCCATTGACACACGGTGGATATCCCGTCCATAAGCACAGAACATTTTCGAATACTTTAATTGTGCGTACAGCTAAGGAGTGGAATGCCCTGCCGGAGTCTGTTTCCTGTCTTTAAATCAAGAGTGAATAGGTTACTTCCAGGCAAGCGTGCTTCACGGTCGACCACATCATCGCTTACCATCAGGAGGTATAGAGTGGTGGTGGTTTTGCTTACGCATAGGCCTTCCTCAGGCTCCTCCAATGATCAAGGTTGTGATACACTCCACACCACAGTACTCCTGAGGTATCTTTCAAATCGTTGCTCCATCGACAGGGTCTCCCTTTGTATTTTTCTTCAAATCACAGCCGGTAACAACGGTTTAACCTACTTTCCGAGGTGTCTTGATAAGTATGGATGGTTACCCATCCACGTACAGACCTCGGCAAGTGAAGCTTAACCTTCGATCGACCCGAGTACCTGTTATTACTTTTACAATGATCTCTACAGAAATCTTATTGTTCATTTTATGAAGTGTCAAGTTAGCTGGTTTTTTTTTCTTCGAATACAGAAATTCCATTTAAATAACTCGAACCCGAAAATCAAAATAAATTCGTCCACCCTCGTTACAAATAGACAAACGGACCACCTTTATTATAACCCAAAAATTACCTGCAAAAAGGGTACTAAACGGTCAAGCGTGAGCTGGCACCAGCGAACCGTAAAACAGGGTGGGCAACGAGATGGACAGATAACGGTCTTTTTTACCGTAAAAAGTAAAAACATTGGTCAACCCTAAAGTGGAGTCATTAGTTTTATTTTGAATGGGGTACGATTGTACTTCATTTATTGTGACTTGTTACTGTGTAACCTGCCTCGTTGATTCAGAAATGGGTTTGAGCACACTATTATTTTAGTGTAGCTTTGTAGGTCCTACTAAACAATCGTTCGCAACTTTTTTTTAAAGGCACATATTTAAAAAAAGAAGAATTGCCAAAGACATATTAAAAAAAAATTGCCCGAAGAATTGCCAAACTTAAGTGGCAGTGGGCAGGGCACATTGCTCGCAGAACGGATGACCGATGGGGCAGAAAGGTTCTGGAGTGGCGACCGCGAACCGGAAGACGTTGCGTTGGAAGGCCTCCCACCAGGTGGACCGATGACCTGGTGAAGGTTGCAGGAATCCGCTGGTTGCGGGACGCACGGGACCGGTCAATGTGGCGACGCTTGGGGGAGGCCTATGTCCAGCAGTGGACGTCTTTCGGCTGATATGATGATGATGATGATGATTTAAAAAAATACCGGCCAAGTGCGAGTCGAAGGGTTCCTTACCATTATCGCAAAATACGGCAAAAAAATCACGTTTGTTGTATTGGAGCACTTAAATATTTATTTTATTCTGTTTTTAGTATTTGTTTTTATAGTGGCAACAGAAATACATCATCTGTGACAATTTCAACTGTCTAGCTATCACGGTTCTTGAGATACAGCCTGGTGACAGACGGGCAGACCGACAGACAAACAGACGGACCGCGGAGTCATTGTAATAGGGTCCGGGTTTTACCCTTTGGGTACGGAACCCTAAAAACCACCAGTGGTCAAGTGTGTGTGCTGGTCCTAAGTTCGATGCCCGTGTCAAGCATAATGTTGTTGGTTTTTTGTTCAACGGTTTTTTTTTGGGACAATCCCACCGCACTATTCCCAAACCACTGCAACTCCTGAAAGCCAGAATTAACAGTGGCGACCACCAGAAAAGCGCCGAGGCAGTGAAGCTCGACGAAGTCCCGGAGAATGAATTTAACTGTCTTGGATCCCGCAACGAAATTAATCAGAAAAGAATAAAGGAGGAGTAGGAAAAAACAATTCCACTTCCCTCCATATCAAGCAGGAGACAGAACAAACAAGGCCAATAGGCACAAAGGGTCGTTTACAACTGACATAAGCCCAGTTGCCTAGCACCACGGATAAAAATTTGCATGAATCCATTAATATTCATGCAAATTTTTATCCGTGGTGCTAGACAGATCACAATCCTAACATTGTGATCTGCGATTTCAACTAGCACTTCGTCTGTCTCGTCGAAGTCATAATTTGCGAATCCCAAATTTCCACGAGACTAACAAAACTGGTTTAATCTCCCTATTTGGAAGTTCAACCGTTGTATCATGATGTCCAACACATCTACCAGACCCCCTTCATCCAAAGCGTGATGTTTCAGACCCTTCTCACCGCAACCAGGCGAACCGTGTCGGCCGGAAGTACCGTCCGTTATAATCACTACGAACTTCCGGTTACAGCAGACGTGGTCACATAATGCTTTTATAATAACTATAGTTTTTTTTTTTTTGTACAACTGTTAGAGAAATGGAAATTATCGCGATTGGCCGTTGAATTTTATGAAAACACCGGCCAAGTGCGTGTCGGACGTCGCACATTTAGGGTACCGTACCAAACCACAAAATCAAGTTGGTTGTAATAGGAAAAATAAGGGAATTTTAAAAGGAAATCTGGTTTATCAATGTATTGGTATTTGTTAGTAAAATATACGTAATTAGCTGTTGCCCGCGGCTTCGCTCCCGTGGACCACCCCACAGGACCCGCTTTCGGGATAAAAAAATAGCTTATGTTACTCAGGAATAATGTAGCTTTCTATTGGTGAAAGATTTTATCAAATCGGTCCATTCGTTTCGGAGCCTTTTCGGTACAAACAAACAAACAAAAAAATCTTTCCTCTTTATAATATAAGTTAGTATAGATAATAAACATTATCAGCAAATTTCAAGTTCTTAGATCAATAGGAACTTAAAAAATCTCAGGAACAAAATTTTGTAAAGAAAAACCGGCCAAGTGCGAGTCGGACTCGCGCACGAAGGATTCCGTACCATTATCGCAAAAACCGGCCAAAAAATCACGTTTCTTGTATGGGAGCCCTACTTAAAAAACGATACCCCACTCGATGTGGTAGGTAAACATTTCCTTTTCGCTGCTTCTGTTTTAGCTTTGCCTTAAAAAAAAACATTTTTTGTATGTCAATTTGTATGGCTTTGGGTCAACAAGATGCTTATACTGTGAAAATTTGAAGACTGAAGCTCCAACCGTTTGGCTGCAAACCTGTGCGACAGACGACGGACAGACAGACAAATATAAACTATGTAAATCAAATATACGTATTGCAATATAAAAACTAAAAGGAATAATTAATATTTAAGAACAACATAATTTGACATGGAAATAAAAAGGTATACGTATAAACCAAATAAAAACAAATAGAAAGAGAATAGATAACTAAAATGTAGAATGAATGAATGTATAGATTAGGAAAGTATTGAGCGCTATTCCTCTCTCCTAGACACTGCCTGTATCTAGAATGTTGCTGTGCCCGACAGGGTCCATGATTGTTTCTGTAACTTATATTTACCACCTGTATGTACATTATGGATGCAATAAATTGAATTTGAATTTGAGTGACAGCAATAGGGCTCCGTTTGGTCTCTTCGGGTACAGAACCTTAGGGTTCATGTCAGCGCATGATATATTAAGCCTAGTTGCAAATACATAGACAAGTTACCATACGAAACACTGACAATACAACAATATGTGGGAATATATTATGTAAGATGTCTCTAACATTGATGTTAGGAGATTTTTATGCTTGTTGTCACAGATAATATAATACTAGCATACAGATGCCTCATCCCATACAAAGAAACCGTGCCGACGAGAGTTTTTCATCTGATTATACCAATTGAGAGCAGTGGTGGCCCAGTTGTATCGGCCGCGTCTTACAAGTTGTAGGTCGTGGGTTCAAACCAAGGCGTGCGCTTAACTTTGTGTAAATTATTTCATCACCACTGCTCTCAAAACGGTGAAGGAAAACATCGTGAGGAAACCGGCATGTCCTAGAACCAGAAATTCGAAGACATGTGACATCCACCAACCCGCACTGGGCCCGCGTGGTGGATTACGGTTCATTCCCTCTCACAGAGAGGAGGCCTGTGCCCCAGCAGTGGGAACGTTAATAGGCTGATGATGTGATGTGATGTGATACCAATTATTTTTTGTAAATCGATCGCCTTCGGTTCCATTCCACGGCGATAGATAGATCACCATATAATGTCGGTGGAACGGAACCGAACGCGATCGATGTACAAAAATCATCAGAATAATCAGTATAGAACGTCGGCACGGTTTCTTTGTAGGGGATGAGACATCACTGTTATTGTTACCTCATTTGGTTGAGGCACTTGCAGTGTCCTCGTTGTAATACCTAGTGGTAGCCAGTGCGAATGCTAAGCTTGACACTACGACCAGGATGAACGGGCAAAGTGGTATTCTGTTTTTAGGGTTCAGTATCCACGGGACCCTATTACGAAGATTCCGGGGTCCGTCTGTCTATCTGTCAAAAGGTTGTATCTCACTAACCGTGATAGCTAGACAGATGAAATTTTCACAGATGATGTATCCACCACCACTATTTCTATTGCCGCTATAACAACAAATACTAAAAACAGACTAAAATAAATATTTAAGTGGGGCTCCCATACAACGACCGTGATCTTTATGCCGTTTTTTGCGATAATGGTACGGAATCCTTCGTGCGCTAGTCCGACTCGCACTTGGCCGGTTTTTTTTTTTGACGTCGTTTAAAAAGAGTGCAGGATTTTCACACAATACATTATTTACACCAGCGACCTGTGTTCAAAGTAATTAATGATGCAAAACAGATTCTTAAATACCAGGCTTCACACCCTACGCAAGTGCGCTCATGGTAAAAATTGCCTTCGTGTATTGTTCATTAAATTTAATCCACTTGACTGACACACAATTTAAGGGACTTTAGAAATAAAAATTCCGTTGAATTTGGTTACGCAAGGTCGCTTTGCCCAGGCTGTATCTCATGATCCGTGATAGCTAGACAGTTGAAATTTTCACAGATGATGTATTTCTGTTGCCGCTATAACAACAAATACTAAAAAACTGGCCAAGTGCGAGTCGGACTCGCGCACGAAGGGTTCCGTACAATTATCGCAAAAACGGCAAAAAAATCACGTTTGTTGTATGGGAGCCCCACTTAAATATTTATTTTAGTCTGTTTTTAGTATTTATTGTTATAACGGCAACAGAAATACATCATCTGTGAAAATTTTAGCTGTCTAGCTATCACGGTTCATGAGATACAGCCTGGTGACAGACGAACAGACAGACAGACAGACGGATCGCGGAGTCTCAGTAATAGGGTCCCGTTTTTACCCTTTGGGTACGGAACCCTAAAAAAGAATAAAATAAATATTTAAGTGGAACTCCCATATAACAAACGTGATTTTATTGCCGTTTTTTGCGATAATGGTACAGAACCCTGCGTGCGCGAGACTGACTCGCACTTGGCCGGTTTTTTTTGTGTATTGTTTTTGAAGTAGGTTATTTTTTTTGTAATAAAAGTATTTTCTTCTATAGCCGTAAATACACTTGCTTGTAAATTGCATAAGTGACCAGCGTATATATCATTGTGAAATTTACCACTCAGAAGTAATATGGCACAATATCATGCAAGCTCCTTGCAAAATACCCCACGATACAGGAGAAATTCCTAGTGTGGAGCAACGTTTTTTATAAAAAAAAAAAAAAAAAAAAAAGAATTGTATGCTAGTGCATTTGCGAAGAGCAGTGGTGGCCCAGTGGTATCAGCCGCGACTTACAAGTTGTAGGTCGTGGGTTCGAGCCCAGGCAGGCGCTTTACTTTGTGTTAATTATTTCATCACCACTGCTCTAAAAACGGTGAAGGAAAACATCGTGAGGAAACCGGCATGTCCTAGAACCAAAAATTCGAAGACATCCACCAACCCGCACTGGGCCCGCGTGGTGGATTACGGCCCATTCCCTCTCACAGAGAAAAGGCCTGTGTCCCAGCAGTGGGAACATTAATAGGCTGATGATGTGATGTGTTGTGTATTTGCGGCATAAGGCAAGTACTTAAATATAACATCACGCTTTTATGCATCTTAGGGGTAATAGTAGGCAGATGTGGTGTGACACCGGTACATCCATATTTCGACGTGAAAATACGACACCGATGCTACAAACATCTTTCACGTTCTTTGGATATGTTCCATCTATTTAAATAGCTAGCCCGTTGTATCCCACTGTTGGGCAAGGCCAATATCAGCGACCCGAATAATGTTATCCGTAAAATATATTATTTAAAAAATAGTTGTCGCATTGTAACCATAAATTGAGGGACAGAACCAATCCAAACTCGGGCTCAAAAATTCCAAACGGAAATGCCCAATTATTCATAGGAATATGAGGATTCCCCACAAAACGAACTGAAGTTCCCTTTTATTTGTATTTTACCTACATTGTGGGTATCTGTGTGTGCCAAATAAACTAGTTTTCTTTCTTTCTTCTGACATCATCTGAAACTGGAATTAGGTCATGTCATCATATTAAGTGTCTTCACACACATACATGTTGATAATACAAGACGCAATCAGGTTCGGTAATGAACTGACGAACAAACAAACAAACGAACGTTCGTTACTTGGACAAACACGGTCTTATTGCCATAATTGCTTGCTGCTTGATCAGCTACAGATAGTAAACTTATATTAGACAGAAAAGAACATCACGGAAATAGTATTTATCAGTCTATGTATGTTTGTTCCTATGTGGCGTTCTAGAGACCAAACGCGTTAGCCGATTTTGATGATTCTTACGTCAATCGATTCGTCTTAACATTGATTGTGTCACTGGCTACATTGAAAAATGGCGGATTTTGGGCGCCATATTGTGGGGGCCAAATTTCTTTTTTCTTTCAAACTCATCTGAATGCAGTGGTGGCTTAGTTGTATCGGCCGCGACTTATAAGTTGTAGGTCGTGGGTTCAAACCCAGGCAGGCGCTTTACTTTGTGTAAATTATTTCATCACCACTGCTCTCAAAATGGTGAAGGAAAACATCGTGAGGATACCGGTATGTCCTAAAAACCGAAAACATTCGAATACATGTGACATGAACTAACCCGCATTGGGCCCGCGTGGTGGATTGCGGCCCATTCCCTGTCACAGAAAGGAGGCCCGTGTCCCAGCGGTGGGAACATTAAAAAGGCTGATGATGACCCCTATTTTTCGGGCTAACTTGACCAGACTAGGTCAATATCTTTTAGACGAAAAGCGAGCGAAGTGCCTTGCGATTTTTTACCACATGTTGCCACTAATCGGGTTCGATTCCATACATGAAACTGAGAAATTCCAAAAAGAAAGCTCGAATAACACTGCTCGACTAGTTATCCACTTCAGGCCGCCATGGTTGCGATCACAAGAGGTAGCCTCGAGAATATGGCAGTATCATAAAAAAAATATCACCCGAAAACTTTTCAGATTATACCATAACAGTTAACAGTCATCCCAGAGGATACAATTACTTTTTTGTGCCCAAATAATTTGCTCAATACAGCTGGTAATTACGGATCCTCCCTCCGGAATCAGAATAAGCTTTAAAAGCGAAATATCGTTGATTTTAACTCGAATTGCCCGCGGTCCGAGCTCTATGGTTGCACAAAGCCAGTCCCAAAGGCGTAATGGGTTTAATCCTTTGCCCTGCTAATGAGTCTCGGCCGCCATCTTGGGTAGTTGACAGCTGTCACGGTTCCCGCGTTTTGTCGCGTCATTTCACTTTTATGGGGGGATTTTTTTTTGAATTGGGCGCGTTCTGAATTTTTATCGGGAATAATTAAATTGGGCTGTGAGGTGTGGTCACACCTGTCGGATATGTTCGGTATAATTGTGGGAACGATCTCATTGTTTATGGCGAAAACGTGATAGGTTACGAGTTTATGTAGGTATAATATTAATCATAGGAAACTGGGCAATCAAAACTTAACACTGTTTATGCCTTATGCCAGCAGTGCAAACGTAATAGAATGTTTATTAAGGCGCAGATTCCCTTGAGTAGCTGATTTTATAATGAGAATCACGTCTAAACGGCTAGTCGTATTTTTTTGGAAAAAAAATAATGTTGCACTAGACCATTTTAATAATAATTTGATCTATGAAAATTTTGAGTTTTATTCGTATCACATAGTGTAATTAATTTGTAAAGTTATGTCTAAAGTGGACAACAACACGACAATCACACCAAAACCGCTGGGCGTATTTTAATGAAATCAACACCATCTTAAAGACAATTTAACTATCTACATTTTGATCTGAGGCTTCTATTTTAAAGTCATAGAATAATAAGGAAAGTACAAAAAACTACTAAATTTTGAGTCGCGCGGGAGTGAAACGAGTGCGCGTTTTGTTCCCTCAAGGTCGTTGGCGTTAGTCGTCGTCTCCACCGCTTCTTCCGTCCACTGCTGGAACACAGGTCTCCTGTTTGTCGAAGGAAATGTGCAGTAACCCACCACGCAGGTTAGTAAAAGTTGCTAAAGTCATATAAAGAAATAAAGTTGTACCTAATTTTCAAGTTTTGATCATCACCATCAATACTTATAATAAATCTGTAGAAAAGTCGTTTTTTTACATCGAAAATATTGCCATAAAAATAGCCAGGGTGTTAAAGGATAACCAACAGTACCCATTGCCAGCATTTTTGGACTTTTAATTTGTTTATTTTCGCACGCAAGACGTAAAATGTACGAAATTACTTTTATACAAAAAAATTGTGCGTTACTTGATGTATTACTTAGTTTTTGTTTAATTAGAAGTAAAATTATCACAACACACGCAATTCAGATACTCGGACAGTTGAACTCCAAATTCTATAGATGGCGTTGTGCATTTGAAGTCATTTTCTGAATGGCGGTGTTAAGATTCACCGCGAAAGAATGATGACCCTAGAAAAAAAATGGTGGGTAAGTAATTAGGGTAGGCAGGAAGTCAAGTTGGATAGGGTAAGCACGGCATTCTGCTGACGGGAGCGAAGCCGCGGGCACAGCTAGTTATAAATAAAAAAAGGTTTTCTTGGTCTGGGACCATGACCTGCCAGCCAGCCTTCCATCATGTACTTACTGCAATAAACACATAAAGAAACAAATTTTTTTTTTTTTTAATTTTTTATTTTTTATTCATTCAAAGCCTAATACACATTGAGAGAATTTACAGAAATACAATGATTAGGCTACATTAGTACATGCAAAAAGCTAGAAACATTATGACACCCAAACTAGGACATGTCCTGTATCTCAGGTGTCAGGGTTCCTTCCTGGCTGGTCACAATATGTATATAAATTATTTATTCGTAATTTAATTTATAAGTAAATTATTTTGGTATTTAATAAAATTTAATTTAATATTTCCAATTTTTTTAATTTAATTGAGATTAATATTCTAATAAAAAATAATATTATATTGCCGCTAACAGTAAAGTTTAATAAATAAAAATAAATAAATAGAGTTATGTTTGAGTTATCTGCATTATTTCATAATTATGTGTGTGTGAAAATGTAGTAGTGTGTTTATGTGTGTGAATATGAAATGTGTAGGGTATTGTAGAATGTATTTCGATCGGGAATTAACGAGCGATGTCTGCCAACAAGTCCTCTGTTTCCTGGTAGGTAAGATGAAAAAGCCAATCCCTCACCTTCATTTTACAATTTATTCTGCCGAGGTGAAATAAGCTCAAATGTCTATTTGCCTGGTTATACAGTTTTACACTAATGATAAAGTAGTGTTTACTCGCAAAAAATGTTCTGGTCCGGTCTGATTTGAAAATTGTGTGCCTAATTCTACCACGGGGCTCCTGCAGTGGACGCGACTTGTGTTTACGGGTTATGGTCTTAAGAATGTAAAGCTGCCTTACCGTGAGGACTTCACAGTCAGCGTAAAGCTGAGCTGTAGGGTACCTGAAGGGTCTCTTTGTCATCACCTTCAGAACAGCTCGCTGGGCGATTTCAAGCTGCAGGAGTGTAGACTTCGGGGCTCCGCCCCATACTGTCAAGCAGTAGGTAAGCAGAGACTGGCATAATGCCAGATACACCACCCTCAAGGTTTTAGTGTCCGCAGACTGACGAAGTCTTTTAAATATAAATATGAGCCTACGAGCTCGAGTTGAGACAATTTCAATTTGTTTGTGCCAACGGAAGCTCTGATCTATATGCACACCCAAGTATTTAACACAGGGAGATCGAGCGATATTCAAGCAGCAGCAGTCAGGGGAAGACATTGCGCACGTATGCGCCTTAACTGCAAAAGTCTCCGGGGGCTGAAGATCGGCCCTCATTGCAAAGGGTATAAACACAGTTTTGTCAACATTTAGTGTCAAAAGATTATCAGACAGCCAGGCCATGACAATCCTTAGGGCATGCTCTGCATTTTGCTTCGTTTGGCTCCAGTCTACCCCATCCACAATGAGAGCCGTATCGTCAGCATATGTGAAGATTTTACAGTTTGGGAGAGTGGCGTTGCACAGCTCATTTATGAAAAGAATAAATAATGTGGGACCTAGGATGCTTCCTTGGGGGACGCCACAGTTCATTTTCTCCTCGCCGCTCAAGAGATCCCCTATTTTCACAAATTGTACACGATCGTGCAAATAGTCACTAAACACTTTTAAGGGGATACCTCTAACTCCTATCCGTTCCAGTTTGTTTAGGAGGATGGGGACAGAGACAGTATCAAAAGCTTTTGCCATATCAAGGAATAGTCCCAAGCATTTGTGCTTTTTATCTAAGATTCGAACAGCGTGTTCTGTTAGAGCTAGAACAGCATCCTCCGTGGATATACCAGTTCGGAAACCATACTGGTTTCCAGAGATGATTTTATTTGTCTCAAGGAATTTAGCTAGGCGATTGTTAAGGATGCGTTCAAGAATCTTAGAAAGTGCTGTAAGGACAGATATTGGCCTATAATTAGTGACACTGCCTCTGTCACCAGTCTTAAACACCGGATGCACAACTGCCTTTTTAAAAACCCTCGGAAAAACACCTGTAGCGATAGCCCGGTTACAGATATGGGTAATAAGGGGGACCAGGGTACAGCGGGAGGAATTTAATACCCTTACAGGGATCCCATCCCAACCCACTGCGGAATCAGGTTTCAAACAGGTTTCAAATTAATCATATACTAAGCCTACTCATACCGCTATATCCCTTTCACTCGAACTCACGTCTAACTATCAATCAAGATAAATACAGCTATTTATAAAACATGTAGAAAGTATGTGTTTACGATGCCGCTTTTTACCGTTTTTCTCATGCTTGTCATTATTTGATGGCATGCTAGCTGACGGCCCGACCTGGGGCCTTTACGTGCCAACAATATTATGGTTCCACTTCGAGAGACGGATCTGAACAGAACGAGGAGCACTATCCCTTTTTAACCGACTTCAAAAAAAGGAGGAGTTTCTCAAATCGCCGGAATATTTTTTTCCACTATGTTTTTTTTTCCTTCGCCCTGCTCGGGCAGGCTAAAGTCTTGGACCATACCGCCTCGTCTTCAGTGCATAATAGCCTTCTTGAATTCTTGCATTAGAATGCGGATGTTACAGATTCTAATGTTATTTTTGGAGTATTTGGCAGCAAATTGTATTGATTCAGGCTTCCCGGTAAGCTTTGCGGAGGTAGTCAATACTACAATAAAATTCTCCGCTCCACTATCCAGAGATCGCTTCTGTCAATGATTTCATATATTGCCCAGTTGCGTAGACAGTTGAGACACAAATTTACACAAATTTTATATCATAATATCCACTAGGAATCAATTTGCAAATAATTTTAACAGCCGCTGAACTTCACTCGAAAAAATCCCGCCAAAAACTCCGTGGAATTATGACAGTTTTGACAGTTGACACGTCTAGAGTACGGCCCACCTGGTGGTAATTGGCAACCGTTGTCTATGGAGATCTGCAATACCAGAGGACAGTGTTTTTTTTTAGCGAGGACGTTAGTCGACCAAAATGTAAGACCACATTATCGCTTACCATCAGGTGAGATATTGGTCAAGCGCAAGCCTACTTCTACAGCTTGTCCTGTGCGCTTGGTAATCCCATACCTTTTTGTGATTTTTCCGATCACCCCGTACGTGTTCGTTTGATGGAATGTCACTTGTGTAGGGTCCAAAGGCAAGAAGATCATCATATTTGAGATACTGATACTTAACATGTCTGTGAAGTTCCTTTACAAAAAAAGTAAACATTTTTATTTCATGCTACATAATTTATCTAGTAGTAGACACGCTTCGATCGACAATCTATTGAACACGTAATTATGACACGATATCTTGCGAACACCCGGCTCAAACAATAAAACGCATAATTTTAGACTGAATTTACTAAACCGATTGTCATCAAACGTAGCTAAGAACACGCTCAATAAAGACGACTTTCAAACAAAAAAAACAAATCAAAATCGGTTCATCCGCTGAGGAGCTATGATGCCACAGACAGATACACAAATATACAAATAAACAAGCACACAGGCACAAGCACACTCCTCTTTTTCCTTCGTGGATTAATAAAGCATAACCCTCCTTTTTTTGCTTCAGTCGGATAAAAAGATCCCGTTTATTATTTGAAAGTAGGAAGGAAGACTGTACGGCACTAAAGGTGTTATTAAAATGTACCCCACAGCATAAAACTTTAACAGTCTTTAACACGTTTTATTTTAATTAAAACTACACCTACATAGACTGATTACCGCAATAAAACTTCTCGTTAACCTGTTAACTGTCAACTGGACAGTTAACTTTAAACTGTTACTAATGATGGTCATTTTTAAACTCTCCCCTCTTATAAAGGGAAGTTAATGTAGTTCGTTTAAAAAAGAATTGTCTGGGGGAATGGCGACGAATTGATAGCGTTAAGGGGGGTGAAACGACTTTGATGATTTTGCTGGTTCGATTTTGTGCGTCGCCAAGGGTAGCTTGTGTGGGTCGGATAGGCTTTCGCTGCATGTCAAATTCTGGTATTCAGATGCGTACCGTTAAGACCGGAAGCCGACGTCATTATTGTTTAAATAATAGGCAGTTTAATTGATCTGTGCCATCCTAGGAGCAAAGTTGAAATGTCTTATGTGCCTGTAATTACAAACCCGCTACGCAACGCAACGCTGGTTGGCGGCAGAAATGGGTATGGTGCCCTAAGATCCCCAGACGACCCTCTTCATAAAAAAAAATATTTAAAAAAAAATTTTCTTTAAAAAAAAACTAAATCGGTTCGTCCATTTGGGAGGTATGATGCCATAGCACAAACAGATACACAGGTATACACGTGAAACTAATATTATAACATTTTATTTTTCAGTCGGGAGTTATAAATGTAAAATGCTTTTTCATTAAAAATATCTTAAAATTGACAGTCGTAAACGATTTGATTGATAGCCATACGTTTAGCAAAAACCGGCCAAGTGCGAGTCGGACTTGCGCACGTAGGGTTTCGTACCATTATCACAAAAAAAAAAAAACAGCAAACAAAACACGTTTGATGTATGGGAGCCCCACTCAAATATTTATTTTATTCTGTTTTTCGTATTTGTTGTTATAGCGGCAACAGAAATACATCATCTGTGAAAATTTCAACTGTCTTAACTGTCACGGTTCATGAGATACAGCCCGGTGACAGACGGAGAGTGGAGTCTTAGTAACAGGTTCCCGTTTTTACCCTTTGGGTACGGAACCCTAATAATGAATCTATATTAACACTAAATAGGATGTCCCCACCCACTTAACACAAGTCGTTAACCCAAAAATATTGTCTGATCTAGACTTACCAGATTCCTCTCAATGAATCTAACCTAAATATCTCAAGTCTAGACAAAAGATTGCCTAGATATAATCGGATGTACTCCAAGCTGTTCAAAATTTCGGTCGCGTGGCCGCCATCTTTGCGTGTTGCACGCGATGTAAAATAATGATTATGTTGGTATGACGGCGGTCGTGAAATGGAACGAGTAACGGTGTCTATGGGCTGTTAGAACTTTAGAATCCTCGTATAAAAGTTTTGTTGGTTTTAAAAGTGTACTTGTTTTTGGCGAGAGTATCTTTGGTTGGTGTTTTCGTGGGCTCTATTTTTGTGTAAGAAAGGCGAATGAATACTTTCAGGTTTTGGCTAATTCACGGTGGAAAATATAAAAAATCTAAATTATTTTTTTATTGGAGCAGCTCAATCCCAAGCCTTTTTGTCCTCAACGTAATCTTTAATGGTATAAAACGCTTTCTGGCACAACTTACGTTTAATGAATAATTTAAATTTATTAAAACTGATTTAACGGCGTCACCAACTCAGCATGAGTTACAGTTGACTAATCTGGTAGTTACATTTATCAACCTAGCATATCGAAGTCCATTGGCTTGACTCCCTATTCCGAACTGGACAATAACACGATCCTCTATCTTCCACATCCTATCTGTCCCAGACACCAAGCTTGGCAGTTATTCATCATCTGCCTAGCCTTGCCCAACTATATTGGGGTCGGCTTCCAGTCTTACCGGATTCAGCTAAGTACCAGTGTTTTACATGGAGCGACTGCCTATCTGACCTCCACAACCCAGTAACTGGGTAACACGGTACCTCTTGGCAAGACTGGTGTCAGATCTCAAGCTTCTGACTAACCGTAACGACTGTCAAAGATCTTCAAATGACAGCCGGGACCAACGGCTTAACGTGCTTTCCGAGGCACGGAGGAAACTCGGTATGTTGAAATGGTCACCCATCCGGGGACCGACCTCGTCAAGCGTTGCTTAACCTTGAAGATCGACCCGTGCAGCTGTTATTATTTAGCCACGCAAGCTTGGCAGTTATTGTCATGTAAAAAAAAATCTGTTACCTTTTTCATCCAGACGCTGAAACAAGCTTCTAAAATACACAGGCAGATGTTTAGACTCATTTATTTTTACAATGTAACAATGTCTTTGCACCCACCAATCAACCGGCCACTAACGGCCCCCATTGATGGAGACGTAAGCTACGAGTATGTCTCACAGCGAATTAACTAATAGATAGGAACACGCGATGTTTGGTGCACGTGGACTTATGTGAAGATATATAACTGTTTATCTATAGGAAACTAGCTTCTGCCCGCGGCTTCGGCCGCTTTCAAAGCTCGAAAAAAAATGATCGCCACCAAACTTCTCTCCAAAGATTCTCTGAAAATTTCATTAAAATCGGTCCAGCCGTTTCGGAGTCTATAAGGATCATACATTTCTCTTTCTATACTAATATTATAAAGAGGGAAAGATTTTTTTGTTTGTTTGTACCGAATAGGCTCCGAAACTACTGGACCGATTTAAAAAATTCTTTCTCCAATAGAAAGCTACATTATTCCTGAGTGAAATAGGCTATTTTTTAATCCCGAAAACGGGTCCTGTGGGGTGATTCACGGGAGCGAAGCCGCGGGCAACAGCTATTTTTATATACAGATAGATATGACGTCCCAAGAGTGAATTTGTTCTTCAAATAATCTGCTCGCTGGGTCAATCTAAAGATTCTCTGAAAATTTTATTAAAATCGGCCCAGCCGTTTTGGAGTCTATAAGGATCATACATACATACATACTTTCTCTTTTATATATATAGACAGGACGTCCCAAGAGTCAATTTGTTCTCCAAATAATCTGTCTAGTCTGCCTAACAATGGCGTGGTCGGCTGCTAGTCTAACCGCATGTAGCTGAGTCCCAGTGGGTTGATCTTCAAGGTTAAACAACGCTAGCCAAGGTCGGTCCGCGGATGGGTGACCATCTAAGCATATCGAGATTTCTCTGTCTCTCTGAAAGCATGTTAAGCTCTTTTACGATACATATCCGCTATAAATCACGTTAATGTATTAATTTTGACCCAGTTTATGAATCTGTTGATGCAAATTTTTCACTAAAATATTTCATAAATTCACTACAGAATGCAATTAGCAAAAATACTTTCACTAAGACAATCCCTAGAAGGTATAGTTGTATTAAACCATGGATCACACCCGGTCTCGTTCGTTGTATAAGAAACAGAGACAAACTTCACTTAAAATCAAAACTCTCACCCGATGACGAAATACTTTCTGTTACTTATAAAAGATATAGAAATTTCTGTAATAATCTTTTGAAAAAACTAAAAATCCAATACGATAAAAATGAATTACAGAAAGCAGGGAAAAATAGTAAACTTGTGTGGAAATATATAAAAACCAATACATTTAGATCAAAAAATCCCGAACCTCCGCTTGATTTACTAACTACAGAGGTTAACCCATCCAAAGCAACGAATAAAGTAAACAACTTTTTTGTGAACGTTGGTAAGAACTTGGCAGAAAAATCCTTAAATAGTTGTCGTCTTCCCCCTCAAAATCCAGCTAGAACACCCTCTACATTAAATTCATTTGTTTTATTAGATACTGACGTCAACGAAGTAGTAAGAATAATAGAAGGGTTGAAGGATGTTTGTGCTACTGGGTGGGATAATATACCCAATAATATTCTTAAAAGGTTTAAACACCTCCTCGCCCCTCCGTTAACCCACATTTTTCAGTTATGTTTATCCAAAGGAATATTTCCTAAATTGCTAAAAAAATCTGTGGTCACACCTATTTTTAAATCAGGAGATAAAAACAGTGTGAACAATTACAGACCCATTTCAGTCTTAACAGGCCTTTCTAAAATCTTAGAAAAAATTATCAACAGTAGATTGCTAAAATACTTGGAAGATAACAAACTAATTTCAGATAATCAATTTGGGTTTAGGCCCAAAAGATCAACTAGCCAAGCAGTAAACAAATTGACTAATTATATTAGTACAAACCTGGATAACGGAATGCATACGGCTGGGATCTTTCTAGACCTTGCCAAGGCCTTCGATACAATTTCTTGTGATACACTTTTGCAGAAGCTTGAATCGCTTGGGATAAGAGGATCGCAACTTCTACTGCTTTCTGATTACCTCAGCGATAGGCAGCAGTGTGTCAAAATTGGTCCGTATACAAGTTCTGATATTACTAATAGTTGTTTTGGAATTCCACAAGGTAGTATTTTAGGTCCCACATTATTTTTAGTCTACATAAATGACCTATGTAGCCTGCGACTGCAAAATGGTGTCATAATGTCTTATGCTGATGACACCGCTCTGTTGTTTGCAGCTAAGTCAAGAGCTGAGGTTTATGAACATGCTCAGAATGGCTTTAACATGGTGTCTAAATGGCTCAAGTCTAATCTTCTAACACTGAATTCAGATAAAACCAAATACATTTTATTTACAATGAGAAATACTAACATACCGCTTACTAACCTTAACATTTACGCGCATACCTGTAACACGTACGCTGACACTGCATGCTCTTGCCCTACTTTAGCTAAAGCTGATCAGTTTAAATATCTAGGCGTCACTATTGACTCCAATCTAAATTTCCGTAAACATATCGAGTTACTATGTACTAGAGTGCGCAAATTAATATATGTTTTTAAGAATTTACGTAATATAGCTGACTTTAAATTAATTAAACAGATTTATTTAGCGTTGTGTCAATGCATTCTAACTTACTGTATAACTTCTTGGGGTGGCGCGGCTAATTCAATTTTACTTCCCCTAGAACGTGCTCAAAGAGCAATTCTAAAGGTTGCTACCTTTCGCCCTTTTCGATTTCCGACACAGCTGCTCTACAAAGCATGTGATGTTCTTACAGTACGGCAATTATTTATTTTCCACACAATACTGCAACAGCACATTGCACTACCCTATGATCCAGTTCCATCGGACAAGAGACGGAAGGATCTGGTATGCTCTATGCCACAAACCAGACATGCGTTTATTAATCGGTTTTATGTGTTTTTAGGACCTTTTCTGTATAATAGACTCAACAGGTTACTCAATGTTTATAGCTTAACATATAAAAAATGCTGTTTTACATTAAAAGATTATTTAGGGACACTCAATTACAGTGACACAGAAAAACTTCTAGAAATTGTTGTTTGATTAGGGTATACCCTCATATCTACTTGTACATACTTTAATTACTTAATTTTGTTTTTATTTTTTTGTATCTTTTTTGTGTTTTGTACCAAATTATATATTTCTTGTTTGTTAATAGACTAATTTTATTTAATATTTTAAGTGACTCAATTATTATTTTTTGTAAAGTGATGGCCTGAAACACAGGTTTGAAAGAACCTAAATCGGGCAGGTCCCTACCAAAAATAGAAATTCTTGTCTAAAATCTTGGAGTTGTAATAAAATATTTTAGTTATAATTTACATATAAGCACTATTTATACCATTGTTTTAGAAATAATACTACTGCACCTAATGTACATTCTTGTGAACTTACTTACTTTTTTAATAAATTATTCTTATTCTTATTCTTATTCTTAATGTCACGAACTTTTAACCGACTTCATAAAAGTATGAGGTTATGCATTCCACGATTTTTTTCTACAACTAGATGTGCATTTGGTACAATAAACGTATAGACACATTGCGTGTATGTAGCACTTGATTAGTGTATTGAGTGCGATGCGATCGTGAGAAGAGGCCGCCCGCCCCGTGACCCGGCTAGTGCGGGGACTGCGGGGCGAGGTATCGAATGTCGATATCGGTAGATATTTAATAGCTAGACTGACTTATTGGGTTAGGTCTAATGATCGCATAATATGACCAACATGGGGTACCTTTTTTTATTACTTACGCTTGACCACTATCTCACCTGTTAGTAAGCGATGATGTGGTTGACGATGAAGCAGGCCTAGAAGAAGCCTATTCAATCTTGTCTTAAAGACTCCCGGGTTGTAGCTATCGGGAAATACAGACTCCGTCAGGCTAATGATAAATAAACTTATTTTGTATATTCTCTAAGAGTTCTTTAATACGCTGTGGTCGCTTTTCCTAACTAACTACGCACTCTGAGAAAAATCTGTTGGTTTCGGTGTTTTTAGGGTCTCACAAAGTACATTGTAATTGTTAAATCATAGTATGAGAACTATGCAGGTTAATGTCTGAGGTGGTCTGAGTCAAGCACCACAGATTGCAGTGGACCTGTCCAGACATTGCAAATATGTGTCAGTTATCGTGTAGCTCAAAAAGAGCTCAACCTTTAGGTAAATAAATTAGGTACACACACAGGTGGGTTAAATTGTTATTGTATTTTTCATTATGAATTTCTGTCTGGCAAATTGCTATTTTAGACTCGCTCCAACTCCAATATTACATGGGATTTTTACATTAGTGGCGAAATGGGCATAATTACCTCACCCTATTAATTAGGGAAATTCGCTCATGAATTCATGACGCTATGTGTTAAAATTAATCGTCAGTCCATGAATCCAAAAAAAGTGTAACACAAAATGTGAAAATCGATAGTGACTCACATCACTAGTGACCGGTTTAAGCCGATAGGCACAGTTCACTGCTTTCACTTCAACTCTATAAATACTACATCACTACTATGTACCTACGTCACTGACCTCTATCATACAAGTACGCTGGACTAAATATATTAGATGAAATGACAGTTGATTTTTGTGCCGAATCAAAGCGCCCCACTCGAGGTTCTCAGGAACTAAAATTGACACATTAAATTTAGAGATAGGTTAATACCGATATTTCTCAAGATTAGATAATACTAATATATTCGCCTGGAAATAATATATTATTTTAACTAATACGAGTATATGAGTACTAGTAATATTTTTAAATTACACTAATATCAAAATAGTAGACTTGGCAAGGCGTATCACTCATCTACTGTATTGACTTCTCATAATTATGTTGCAACTAAATATCTCATATTGGCATTAGTGATGAATGTTATATGAATGCCTAATAATCAGTAATAATATGTTAAAAAGCAATGTGTAATACTAAATTCTGGAATCATCATCATGATCATCCACAGTCCGACTTCGCCCACTGCTGAGCACAGGCCTCTCTCTTCTTGTATCAATCACCTCGTTCCTGTCTGGAATTAATTCTGGAATAATATCATTATAATTATAATTGTATTAACAAATGTTTTTAAGTCAAACAATTTATATCTGCATCTGAAACAGAGTTGAAAACTGATATAAGTCTTCACGTCGCTGGAATGCGATGTCACTCTTATTTGCACCTTAACACTACAGAGACAGGATCTCAGCGATGAGAGCGAGAAATGTGTCCGTTGTAAATTATTATCCATCTCATTCGTACGCGAATATTTGTATGAATGATGTTCCAACCGAGTGAAGTCAAACTATTGTAAATGTAAGTATTAACTAACTAGAGTTTTTAACTATTTATTAACTAACTAGTTATTAACTAACTTGAACGAGCAGATACTTGCTCAAATATACTAGTTTTAAGGATAAGTTGTTAGCCTATCCCCATATTTAAATCTCACTGATCTGACAGTAATGCGCTATAACTTTGGTAGCACGATATCCACTAGTTTATAGCTTGCAATCTGATTGAAAGTATTTTTCAGTTAACCTTTACAGCAAGTTTTCTATTATTTAGAAATGAATCTCGATTAAAATAATTGGGATTTTCTTTTTCTCTTACGTATTAAATTATTCTCACGTATTTTATACCGAAGGCTATGTCCCATCTCTAATATTAGTTCCATGGAATCTCACGCTAAGTCACGTTGCTATCAGCGCCAAAATGGCGAAAATCAAATGTCTTAATTTTGTCATCGATAATATGAAGTCCAGCGTACTTGTATATTAGAGGTCAGTGACCTACGTGGAAAAGGAAAAACTAGATTTACGACTATGGTGACAAATGTATGGGAATAGTAAGTACTCTTAACTGTAGCAGTAGAGCTTTTTTTTAACAAGCTCATCCGGATAAGTACTTACTACTACCATACATATTTTTACTGCCAATCAGCGTTGCTGTGTTCTGGTTTGAAGGGAATGTCTGCCGGTGTAGACAACACATGACACATTTCAGCTTTGTCTCTGTGATGGCAACGCTTCTGCAATGTCTCTGGTATTGATATATGTCCATAGGTGGCGGTGACCACTTACCATCAGGTGGGTCGTCGGATTTCTATTCAAATAAATAAAACATCATCTTCATGCCGTTGTCCCATCTTACTTTGCAATCGGCGCAACACGTTTTTTCCTTCATTCATTCATTCGCTCTCTCCTGTCAACCGGGAGTGAATGATATTCATTCCTTTTTCTTTCAAGTCATCGAATAAAATGAAAACTGACATTGTATATAGGATAAAATCCTTTCCTAGTATTTTTATTTCAACCGCAAATTAATCCAATTTAAATCACTCAAAAGCTAATAACTTGAAACACGCAATTCTAAATGGAATCGCTCACGTTGAATTACGTAGAAAAATAATATTATTGAATAGCTTTTACCCGCGACTTTGCTCACATAGTCTCCCAAAGGAATCTTGCATTTTATGAGATAAAAAGCCCTTGAGTTTCTACCTAAGATGGAAAGTACGCCTATGATGAATGGATGAAAATGCTATGTTAAAATTGAGATTTAAGCCTTAAATCTTAATAAAATTCAAAGAGTGAATAGGTAAAAAAAACCGGCCAAGTGCGTGTCGCATTTTGCAGTTTGGTACAAAACCCTAAATGTAAAAAGCATTTAGGGTTTCGTACCAAACTGCAAAATCAAGTTGGTTGTAACAAAACAAAATAGGGAATTTTAAAGAAATAATCTGATTTATTCATATAATTATTGGTATTTGTTAGTAAAATATACTTAATTACATTATCACCAAATTTCAAGTTCATAGATCAATGGGAAGTAAAAAATAAATCTTCAGAACAATGTTATTCTTTTAAGCTGATTTTGGTGGCATCTCGTTCCTTTGTTTTCCAATATTTTTTTAAACAATAAATACAGCATTTATCTTCTGAACGAGATCTGAGCAACCACTCAATCGATGAGGCAGGTAAATTTTATATGTCGCGGATAAATTTGAAAGAGAGTTACCGCGGCCCTGACACAAGCAACTGAGGGAACACGGGAGGGTTTTAGTCAGTAAAAGTTCGACACGCCCTCCCGCTTCACCCAGAGCGGGAGAAGTCATTGGATGATTTCCCACCCAAAAAAAAAAAAAGTTAAATTTTATATGCTGTATGGGATTTTTTTTTAAATCTTTTTTGACAATTTGTATGGCTGTGGGTCAACAAGATACTTATACTGTGGAAATTTGAAATTGTTTTTTTTTAGCTTCAACCGTTTAGCTGTAAAACGTGTGTGACAGACGACGGACAGACAGGCAGACACGTGAGTGACAGCAATGGGGCTCCGTTTGGAACCTTCGGGTACCCCTGAAAAAGCAAAAGGTGTATGTAAGGATCGTAGCAGTTGGCGTCCTGTAGATCCTGCCTACGCCCATAGGAAAAAGGCGTGAGTTTATGAATATGTGTCATGTTTAAACAGACAATTTCATTTATATATTAGTAGAACCAGTAAAAAGTTCGCGTGTTTGTGTTTATTAAAAGCCAGTTTACGAGGTAAGGTGTGACAGGCCGGCCGAGCCTTGAAAACACCCCTTCGTGGGACTTACGGACCCCTGTAGGGGGAAAAGTGTAATAATTTACTTAGTAAGAACTTTATTGGTTGTAAAATTACGCTGAGATTGATTTGTGTTATATCTTTTTAATTACATACTAAATAACATCACGCTTACATTCCCCAAGAGGGTAGATAGAGTTGTAAAAGTACACAACATTTTGCAGTCGCCAGCGACCTTGTAGGGAACAAAACGCTCACTCGTTCTACACTCGTTTCACCCACAAAATATGTCATCAAAAATATTTCCAAAAAAAATAGCCAGGGTGTTAAAGGATAACCAACAGAACCCATTTTCAGTATTTTTGGATTTTTTGTCTATTTATCTGTTTATTTGTGCACGCATCACGTGAAATGTACGAAACATGTAGATAAATATTCAACATAAAATTGTGCGTAACTTAAAGTATTACTTAGTTTTTGTTTCATCGCAATCGGATCACTCTATCAAAACTTAGATGAATTTAAAGTGTTCAAGAAGTAAAATTAGAAAAAACACACGCAATACAGATACTCGGACAGTTGAACTCGATATTCGATAGATGGCGTTGTGCATTTGAAGTCATTTTTTGAATGGCGGTGTTAAGATTCGCCGCGAAAGAATGATGAACCTAGAAATAGAAATGGTAGGTACGTAAGTACGGCCGCGGGCACGGCTAGTATATTATATAAATGTCGTGTTGACTAAGACCTCTCGTGCTTGAGGTCATGGGTTCAAAACTTCAAAACATGAGAGCCTGGGTTTGATTATCATGTAGGGCTAATTATCTATTGTGGGACTTAAACAATGACTGATGCAATGTAGGGGATATGGAATACACACTATGCTTATAACTCTGCTTGATTCTTCGGGGATTATAGACGTTATTATGTTTCCTACTCATTATGCACTACACGTCCTGTGTAGTGCATAATGCACAGCATATCTACACCATAAAACCATCACCTCAATAATCATCAGGAACCGTCAAAAAGAGAAATAAATAATCACTCTTTCAAAAATGGATGCGTTACTGTGAACCCAATTAGCGTTACCGCAACATGGGGTAAATACTGGCACACACACAGATGTAATTTACATGTGTTTATTCTTTATTGTATGGGAACATGGCAGAAGGTCCATACTATTAGATTTTAGACGCAGCTTCGTCCCGTGGCTTGTCTCACAGAAATCTTACTTTATGCCAGGATAAAAAATGGACTATGTCACTTTCCGACAAGTAAAAACATTATCCTGTCTTTGACGTCGCACAGTCGGGTAAAAATATAACGTCATTATGTTGCTCCGTTGATGGCGTGGAAATGTACAAACCAACAAACTGCTCTATGTAAAGACCTGCCAAAAAACTTTTAAATTTAGTAGATCTCATTTCAGAGATAAATACTATGTATCATTTTGATCTCATTATTTTCGATCAAGCAGTCTGCAAAAACCTATTGACCTATCAGGTTTTATAGGTTTTTTCAGCGGCTAAAAACCGCAGTGCGTGCTAAGCCTTGAAATTGTATGAAGCTGCGGTAAAAACATCTCGCGGAAATAATACCGCAAGAAATCCGTGGGCGCGATTTAAAATCCGCGCAAATATTTTGAGCTCTGTGAACAGGCAGAAAGAGACAAAAATTGAGCGGGATTTTATCCGCAGTGCGTGTTAGTTATGATTCGGGAAGTGGATAATTATCCGTGTGAATAAAATCCTCACGGCTAAAAACCGCAATGCGTGCTATGCTTTACATGAAAAAGCTTTCTACCACCAAGCAGCGACGCTGTGTTCCGATTTTAAGGGTATGAGTGCCAGTATAGTTGCAACCCATTTCAACCCTGTGTGAAATGATCCTTCTGTGCTTAACTGTAGCATGACAATTGTATGTGTTAATGTGGTCTCATGGGGCGATTTACTCTGTATCTTTGTGGCGGTAATCCCTCTGGTGTGGGCAGAGGTGCAAGCGGTAATTATGTGACCCATATCAATAGGAGAACATGAGAGTATTTTTATGGAAATACTTTGTTTGGTCTTAAAGGTCTTAAAGGTCTACTTGGTAGGCGAGAAATGAAATATTCCAGACTAGCGACCCGCCCCGGCTTCGCCCGTGACAAATTATACCTACACAAAAACCTGCCTCGTTTCTCACTCATTCTATTGAAAGTGAAAAGCGCATGAAAATCCATTCAGTAGTTTTTGAGTTTAGCGCGTACATACGCGGCGGGCGACTTTATTAGGCCCCGACGGAAAAAGAGGAGAGTTGTTATAAGTTTGACGTGTGTACCCGTGTCTTTGTGTATTTGTTTATCTGTCTGTGGCATCATAGCTCCTAAACGGATGAACCGATTTTGATTTAGTATTTTTTTTTGAAAGGTGACTTAATCGCTTTACCCGTTCAAAAGTTATGGACGTTTTACTGTTTGAATTGGGCGGTTTTCTCAATATATCGTGTCATAATTACGTGTTCAATAGATTGTCGATCGAAGCGTGTCTACTACTAGATAAATTATGTAGCATGAAACAAAAATGTACCGGGGTTTTAAATTGTTTATTGTTTTACTAGCTTCGCTCCGGTCATCTGTAAGCCAACCCTACCCTACTTACCTTTCTGCCTATCCTACTGACCTACCTACCATTTTTGTTTCTATAGTCATCATTCTTTCGCGGAAAGTCTTAACACCGCCATTCAGAAAATTGCTTCAAATGCAGAGCGCCATCTATCGAATATCGAGTTCAACTATCCGAGCGTGTGTTGTGATAATTTTAATTCTTGAACACTTTAAATTCATCTAACTTTTGATAGAGTGAACCGATTGCGATGAAACAAAAACTAAGTAATTCTTCAAGTTACTCACAATTTTTATGTATAAAAGTTATTTACATTGGTTTCGTACATTTCACGTGATGCGTGCAAACAGACAAAAATTCCAAAAATAATAAGGCCGGTACTAAGTTCTGTTGGTTATCCTAACACCCAGGCTGTTTTTTTTTGGAAATATTTTCGATGTACAAAAATTACTTTTCTTCAGATTTATTATATGTATTGATGATGATGATGATGATATATAGTGATGAAAAACCCATTAATACTGCGAGAATCCGGAAATCGAACCCAAGACTTCATGCAGCAGTGTTTCAATCCTTCAGGGACTTCTTATTTCAGCACCCTAATATTGGCTTTTGAAATTTCCCGTATAAAGGCAATAAAATTCACCCACTCATTCACCAATTTGAACCAAGCGTTTCCAAACATCCTTTATAATGCGCACAGCGAATGAATGGAACTCACTACCTGCGTCTGTGTTTCCGAACGCATTCCACCCGAATCTCTTCAAAGTTAGAGTGAACAGGGGGGTGACCATAAGCTCTTAGAGCGGTATCAATTTGATATCGAGTAAGTGACAGATGTATACAAGTCAGATACATCTGTCCCTTATTCGATGTCGAATTGATACCGCTCTAAGAGCTTATGGTCACCCCTCAGGCTTCTTCTGGGTAAGCTCACTCCATCGTCGACTCTGTCTCTGACACCTCTGACCTAGACTAGAGTCAAGAGCAAACCCATTACAAATAAAATAAAAAATAGACTCGCCCCTAATTACATAAATTTATCTTAAGGGTACACTAGTCGACGGCACGAACTATTTTGTGCGCGGGGTTAAAATGCATTTTATATCAACCGACAACACGTGCAGAAGCGATAGATGCTGTGATGAGCAGTACGAAGCTAGTTCGCGTACGAATACACACTTTTCCAAATTTGTAGCGAAATGGATAATGATTTAGGACGAAACCGAGCGCGCGAAATTTTATAAACAGACCTTTGGCAGTCTAGATATCATGACAAAACGACTAAATCTATCTGTTCAAAATAAAATTATTTGCATTGTTGAATTACTAATCTATCCCTGTATGGAGGCCGTTTTGCAATTTTCCGTCTTCTTATGGTATTTATTCGCGCCCAAAAATGCGTTCAAAATAGTGTCGAAATGTGGATCTTTCGACGCTCATAACTTTCAAATATTTTCTTTATTTACTTTTTTGCTTCCATACAGGGCTAGATAATGATGAGACAAAATGATATCACTTTTTATTTTGTTCGTACATCGTCAAACAGTGGAATAATCCCTAGACTACGTTTGTATGGAAGAATTTTCGACTAGTGTAACCTTAAACATAACTCGTGATATGAGTGATGAGTGTTTCACTAACACACTTTTGCCCTACCCTCCAGGGAATAAAGGGCGTGAATTTATTCATGTTTCTGCCCTAAATTCTCTTACTTTTACGACAACAATAAACACATACGTCAACTTTTTACCACTCAACCCAATTCTTTCTATCATGTGAACCCAATTGCCAACCACACCCAGAAAATGTCACGTCAAAAAATTTACAGTTTTTATTAACATAACGTCTCATCTGTATTCCTCGAAGGTTTAAGCAGAGGTGCATATAAAAAATATAAAAACTTTTCACAAAAAAATACTACCGACTTCCAGCTAAAAACACTACAAAGTGAAAAATAACTTTCTTTTTCCAAGTCGGTGTCTTTGGTAGGTACCATTTTTTTTCGTTATGGCCACCGACTTGGAAAAAGAAAGTTATTTTTCACTTTGTAGTGTTTTTAGTTGGAAGTCGGTAGTATTTTTTTGTGAAAAGTATTTTAATTTTTCACTTTTTAGTTGTACCTATTAATCAACTTGCCTTTAGTAAGGTACTTATAATGCCAGAATAGATTACCCGAATACCATGAAAATTGAACATAACCGGTGAAATGAGAGTGTACCAAGGTGAACTGTACAGATCTGCGTACCCCTTTAGGGCATACTGGCGTGATTTTGGTATAAACAATAAACAGGCATGCGATTGCAGCAATCCCGAGAGATTTGCCGTTACTTATTGAAGAGTTCTGTAGTTTATCTCCGAAGTTCTTCACCAAATTAAAATTGGACCAATTTCGGCACATACTCTATTAAACAAAAAAAGAATTATCAAAATCCGTCTACAATTGACGGAGATATCGGTAAACATACACAAAAAAAAACAAACATGAAGTCGAACATAGAACCTCCTCCTTTTTGGAAAGTCTGTTAAAAATGTGTGTGTGTTTTCTTTTCTTTCTATCATATATAATACAGCCACTTTTCGCCAGTTATTTATTCATTTAAGGATCACCAACGAGTGTTACGAAACCATAAAACTAACACAAAATATAAAATTGGTACACATATATATTATATATATCATCAGCCTATTAATGTTCAAACTGCTGGGACACAGGCCTCCTCTCTGTGAGGGGAATGGGCCATAATCCACCACGCGGGCCCAGTGCGGGTTGGTGGATGTCACATGTCTTCAAATTTTTGGTTCTAGGACATGCCGGTTTCCTCACGATGTTTTCCTTCACCGTTTTGTTTGAGAGCAGTGGTGATGAAATAATTTACACAAAGTAAAGCGCCTGCCTGGGCTCGAAGAAAATTGGTACACATCATCATGTATTGCACACTCAATTACAGGCATCCACAGGTTTACATAGCCGAGCATACACAGCTTAATATAATTGATTAAGTATATTAAAAGTATATAATAAAATTGATTGAACAATTTTGACATGCGATACGAATACGAAAAGCCTGTTTAATGAGCCTTTTTGCCACTCGGCCCAATTTTTTCTATCATGTGTAAAAACAATTATTTACGCGAACAAAAAAAACAAATTTATTTGCCAACCACACGCAAGAAATGTCACGTTAGCAAAAAAAGTGCCAGTATTTATTTAATTAAGTAACTAAATTAATTAGAATGTCACGTTCTAATGGGCGAATTCAGTTTGTATGTAATTAACCTACTTGCCGGAAGGTGTGTTCGGTTTTGAGTTACACGGAAATTTTTGCTACACCCTGTAGTGTTATTTCGAATTGACACACCCGCTACTTGACCGATTTTTGAAAACGGTTGTTTTAGGCCAAAAAGGTGGGGTTTAATGTTTCATTTGAAGCTACTGGGACAGTGCCGAGGAAGGAGTGGAATTCCCTGCCGGAGTCTGTTTCTTTATAGCTACAACCTGGAGTTTTTAGTCAAGAGTGAATAGGTTACTTCTAGGGACGGGGTCTCATTGCTAAGAAAGAAAATTTGGTTCAAATAAATCTCTCTCACTAGATGGCGCGACATGTACACATAATTCAATAGAAATTGAAGATAAAAAATTGTATGTTCTTGTTTAATCAACCCTCCTAAGTACAAAATTATGGAATATTGGGCTCTTTATTCACATTTCATAGATTATTTGAACGGATCATTTAAAGTTGATGCCAATAGATGGCGCATTTTTAAATTTCTTAGGCATTCTACTCGATTGTTAAAATTTGCATTGTAACGCATTTTGTTGCAAAAAAAGCTGTAAAAACGTGCAAACAATACTATAAAACGAACCTTCACTGTATTTAAAGATAAAAAATTTCACGAACCTAGTAAACCCATTTACTTGCAAGTCGCTGCTAACACCATCTATTGCCGTGAAACGGGATCGAACGCGATTGATGTACTTACAAAAATAACAAGATTAATCAGATGAAAAACGCTAGTTACGTCGGCACGGTTACTTTGTATGGGATGAGGCATCTGTATGCTAGTATTATATTATCTGTGCTTCTAGGCAAGCGTGCTTTAGCGTCCACCTGACCACATCATCGGTTACCATCAGGTGAGATAGTGGTCAAACGTGAGCATTAATTAAAAGAAAAGTAGTCATACACAATCCACATTCATACTCATATTTTCATCAGTTTTCTATTTAAAATTAAACAAGCTTGTTGTCGTGTTATGGCTGCCTGGTACATTAAGGTCATAGGCGCGGCCTTAGGCACTTAGGGCGCGCCATAGTATGAAATGGTACACCGAATGCATTACAGAGAAAGAACGCAACCCCTTTTATAGTTCGGAAAGAGATACTTTGGCAAATTGAATGTAACAACTTACTAAAACACTTTTAGTGAGTTTGTAACGAAACTGGAACATGACATAAAGGGTACACTAGTCGAAAATTCTTCCATACAAACGTAGTCTAGGGATTATTCCACTGTTTGACAATGTACGTTCAAAATAAAAAGTGATATCAATTTGTCTCATCATTATCTAGCCCTGTGTGGAAGCGAAAATGTAAAAAAATAAAACATTTGAAACTTATGAGCGTCGAAAGTTCCACATTTCGACAATAATTTTAACGCATTTTTGGGCGCGAATAAATACCATAAGAAAACGGCAAATTGCAAAACGGCCTCCATACAGGGATAGATTAGTAGTTCACCAATGCAATTAATTTTATTTTGAACAGATAGATGTAGTCGTTATTTCATGATATCTAGACCGCCAAAGGTCTATTTATAAAATTTCGCGTGCTCGGTTTCGTCTTAAATCATTATCCATTTCGCTACAAATTAGCAAAAGTGTGTATTCGTACGCGAACTAGCTTCCTACTGCTCATCACAGCATCTATCTCTTCCGCACGTGTTGTCGGTTGATATAAAATGCATTTTAACCCCGCGCACAAAATAGTTCGTGCCGTTGGCTAGTGTAACCTTAAGCTTCGTATATTTCGAGGAGTCAGGCATGTGTCTATTACACCCTCATTGCACCAGTTACGTATCTTCACCCTATTGTGATTCATGTGCTGAGGCCTTTATTTTTTAGGGTTCCGTACCCGAAGGGACGAAACGGAGGCCTATTGCTGTCACTCAAACACAAAATGGTCACTGGTCACCCATCTACAGACCGTCCTGAGCAAGAGTTGTTCAACCTTAAAGATCGACCTTTATTTAGCCATCTGTTCCAAAGTCAAAGTCAAAGCACTTTATTTCAAGTAGGCCAGTTACAGGCACTTTTGAATTGTCAAAAGACAAAATAAAATATTACAAAATTATGGTGCTACAGTCCCAGTCACAAGACATAATAACTGTGAAAGTACCGTAGATGCCCATTCCAAGGCGTAGATCTCAATGGAGAAGAACGGGCAAGAAACTCCATGGACACTCTTTTTCAATTAGGTAATTATTACAAATCATTTGTTACATCATTCATGTTGAGATTACACATTATGTGAGAACGATGTAGAAAGTTAAAAGTGTCCATAGTAAATATAAAAAGACAATTCAGAAATAAAATTAGAATCAATTAAAATAAACCATGGCAGCTAAGAGATGACCAGTCCCAACCGACAGCGCCCGTTCACGAACATGACACATGTATCAGCACCATTCAGCTCAACCATTTTGAAGGGAGCTAAATGATCCGACACACGCGCCACCATCGGCGAGACATTTGAGTGGGCATGACATACTCTCAACCACCGGAGTCATTCAAGTCAATAGAAGACGTAGGTATCTAGACAATGATAGCTCTGAAGTACATGGTACTCACACAATGCTGGCTATGCTGCTATATAATACTAGAAAGATTAACTCTATATAATGCAAAGATAGTAGCAATCTTCATCAGCTCCGACAATAACAGTAAACGATACCTACGACAGTCTTACCAAAAAATAAAATTTAAAAAATACACATAAAACGAAATTAAAAAATAATAATATTTAACCTGACAGCAAGCTAATTTTGGTAAAAGAACACAAACATTGTCTTGAGTTCAACACAGCGACCAACTATGCTTATCATCTAAATAATCATTAATAGAATAGTATGCCTTAGAACAGAGATTAGCTTTTACCTTTGCTTTAAATGCGTTAAATGGCAAATCTAGAAAAGAAGACGGTAACTTGTTGTAAAAAGTTATATTTTTAGAGTTCGGTACCCAAAGGGAAAAACGGGACCCTATTACTAAGACGTTCTGTCTGTCTGTCTGTCCGTCTGTCACCAAGCTGTATCTCATGAACGGTGATAGCTAGACAGTTGAAATTTCACAGATTATGTTTTACTGTTGCCGCTATAACAACAAATAAAAACAGAATAAAATAAATGTTAAGTGGAACTCCCATACAACAAACGTGACTTTTTTGCCGTTTTTTTGCGACAGTGGTACGGAACCCTTCGTGCGCGAGTCTGACTAGAGCGTTTAGATGTTTCATTTTTGTGTGTCCTCATGTCAAGTAAATCGGGTGGTTTGTGGAAACAGACCACTCCTAGTGACCTCGATGTGTCCAAATTAAACACGGCACATATTTTACGACGTTACAGAAACAAGCCCAGCTTTTAGGCTGACGGAGTGCTCATAATTCACGTAAATTAAGCTTTTAAGGTACTGAGAGCAGGAGTCATGAAATACGGGTGTAAAAAAATGAAATACGTACCTAAATTTGTAGTAGTTAATAAAAAAATGCCCCGGGTGTTGCTTAAGTGAGCATTTTATTTTTTAAATATTTTATTTTTGACTTCAGAAAACCGGCCAAGTGCGAGTTGGACTCGCGCACGAAGGTTCCGTACTTGGTAAATTGCGGTTTACGATTTATGACGTATTAAAAAAAAAACTACTTACTAGATCTCGTTCAAACCAATTTTCGGTGGAATTTTACATGGTAATGTACAACATATATTCCCTGATTACTCAAAAACTGGACTGAATTGGAAAATTCTTCTTTTGTTTGAAAGGGTAAACTTCCCAGGTTACCTCCGTGGAACGGAACCGAACGCGATCGATTTACAAAAAATAATAGGTATAATCAGATGAGCACGGTTTCTTTGTATGGGATGAGGCATCTGTATGCTAGTATTATATTATCTGTGCATTGGGTTTTTTTAAAAAAAACACATGCGCGATGCCGCTGGCACAAGGAAGTAGTACATTATAGTTAGTTGCGTTTAGTACAGAAACTGACTTTCTACTGCACATTCGAGGCTGGGCTGCGTCGGCCCCTTTCAACAAGATTATAGATAACCTTAAAGATTTACTACCAGTAAAAGTCTATACGACTTAAATGTAACTGTGTACGCTTATGTAGTAGAAAGGTAAGTTGTGTTAGAAATAAGTTGGACTTTCTATAGTCTACTTTAAAATTCCTGTGCAAGAAATATTGGCTAAAATCCGGCATTATGTCATTCTTGACATTTATTTATCTACTAGCTTCTTCCAGCGGCTTTGCCAACGTGTCAAGTGTTTTATCATCCCAAGGGAAAAAGAAAAAACCGGCCAAGTGCGAGTCGGACTCGCGCACGATGTGTCCCGTACCATTATCACAATAAACGGCAAAAAAACACGTTTGTTGTATGGGAGCCCCACTTAAATATTTATTTTATTCAGTTTTTAGTATTTTTTGTTATAGCGGCAACAGAAATACATCATCTGTGAAAATTTCCACTGTCTAGGTATCACGGTTCATGAGATATAGCCTGGTGACAGACAGACAGACAGACGGACGGACCGCGGAGTCTCAGTAAGAGGGTCATCTCTGTGCCAAATTTCATCCAGATCCGTTCAGCTGTTTTGGCGTGATTGAGTAACAAACATACATCCATCCAAACTTTCACATCACTACATATTTTAAAACAAAGTCCCCCGCCGCGTTTGTTGCGATACACTCAAAAAGTACTGAACGAATTTTCATGCGGTTTTCACCAATAGAAAGAGTGAAAAAGGAGGAAGGTTTTTACACTAATATTATAAAGGTGCATGTTTGTGAGTGTGTGTGTGTGTGTGTGTTTGTATGTTTGTTACTTCTTTACGCTGAAACGGCTGAACGGATCTGGTTGAAATTTGGCACAGAGATAGATTATAGTCAGGAATAGCACATTGAATACTTTTCATCCCGGCAATATGGGAAGGTTTTTTTAACTAATTACAGATAAACATTTTAATTCAAAAAAGTACAATCATCAACAAAACCTTCTAACAAAACAAAAGTACACTCTCAACCAGACACCTTTCACAAACGCTTTTATTTCGAAATTCGAACAAACAAAGCACCGTCGCGAGCAAAAGTGCTCGAGAGTTCGCCGAACAAAACGCTCTTGTGAAACTCTGGCACTCGTTAAATTCTCTAACGAGTGTGTTGTACACGGGAACGCTTTTATACGCGACTGTACATACGAGGGAGTTTTCCGAAGTTTTTCATTGTATCGCGTGTATTTGATCCGAGGGTTTTTCGTGTTTTTTGTTTTAGTTTTGGAGAAGAATAAGAGTGTATCGGCTTAAGAGCTTAGTCTAAGCCTAACATAATGTTCCCACTGGAATCTTCTCTGTGAGAGGTAGTGGGGTATAATTCACCACGCGGATATAGCCTCGTTGATGTCAAATGTCTTCGAGTTGTTGGTTCTAGGACATGTCGGTTTCTTCATAACATTTTGAGAGCAGTGAAAATAAATTGCATTACAGCCTGGGAGCTGGGTTAGAAACTGCCTCTACGTTTCCTAAGTTGCCTCTTGTGCTAGTTTGAGGACAGTAACGTTTAATGGGACAAATCCCCCCATCTGCTTTCGGATCTGGGACTCTTTTTATGTCAAACTGCGTCCCCATTAGTGATTCAAAACTTACCTACCGTTACATGAAACAGACTTTTTTTTTCTTGTTCTTGTAACGTAATGTTGTATGTCGTTTTGTGGCAATTAAATAATCTTTCTTTCTTTCTTTTTTCGATCATAAAGTAAGTAACTCAAAAATATTAAACATAACACCAAAAATACGCCTTTCACCGAAAAACAATACGTCAGTTTAAAATTTAAACCTAGCAAAAAATTACAAAATCTCAACTACCCACATTTCCACGAAAAAAAAAAAACATTTCTGTTAACGAATACCCTCGAAACGCAGCCGCATTACTGCAAAATATTCTTTTAAAACGTTGCTGCGAAAAATAATAAAAAGCTTAATTAAATGTATGAATATTAAATTTACTTGTACGCTGTGAAACTACCCTCAGTGTACATAGTCTGGGTTGTGGTTGTGAGTGTGCTGTGCTGTCACAGAATTGGTGTAGTTACAGAAGGTTTACTATTTATTAAATTTTTTTTTTTTTTTTTTTTTACTACTTTTTTTTTTTTTTTTTACAACGATCGTATGCTCTGAATCTGCCCTCAGAATACATAGTCTGTGTTGTGGTCGTAAATATAGTGTCACAGAATAGTGGAGATATCAGAAGTTTAATTTATTAAATGTATGAATAATAAATTCACTTGTGCGCTATGAAAATACATCGTACAAGCACACTACAGTACACTCAAAACCACAGCACCCAGACTATGGATACACACACACACACACACACACATGACAGATGACGTGACGTTCTGTGTCTGTCATCTGTCTCAGAATAGTACAGAAGGTGTCAAAGAGCATATTTTTGTTTTGGTATTGACATGTTCGCGTTCGTTTGAGCACTATCTCACCTGATGGTAAGCGATGATGTGGTCGACGGTGAAGCACGTTTGCAGTTTGTAGCTATCAGAATACCACTCCTTGACTGTTTAATGAAACGTTCAATGAAAGTGTTCCCAATACGTTTAGTGCATATGGGTGGTACGTCCAGTGTCCACCGTGTACCGATGGCGCATCGCCGCACTTCTTGTAGTCCGATGATTGAATCAGCCCGTTCGCACGCACTGGCTGTACATGATGCGTGTCTATGTGTGCGTTTCGCTCGTTGCATATTGTTGGCCTTCTGTAATCTGTACTATTCTGCGGTATTGTATACTGTGTATTTTGCATTGTGTATGAAGATCATTGTTTTGTAGTGGCTCATTAATTTTTCTCGCTGTGGTTTTACAAGAATAGTTTTTATTTATCTGTTGGAATCTTTTGAAATAAGTCTTCATATCTTGAATTTTTCGATTAATTAGTTGATCAAGTGCTTTTGTAAATCGTTATCATTGGTTATATCGTAGGTCTTGTGGATAGGTCAGGGGCTGTCTTTGTTAGTGATCGAAGACTGTATGGTAATTTATTAGACCCCAGGTGAGTTCTGGGTCCCCCCCGGTGGGTTCCCGCTTTGTCGAGGCGGGGGGGCTCAGTAACCGTGGCTTGGTCACCCACGGTGAAGCGAAGAGGAACCCGAGGAGGGGCCGCTCGTCAGGGCTTTTGCCGATTAAGCCGACGACGTAGCGGCCAACTAGTTGCGGTGCCGCTTGGTAACAGGCGACATCGCAACTGAGGCGGGCCGCGATGTCTTATGGAGATTTCCAGGTCCCATACGATATCGCGGCTGAGGGTTGGAGGCCGCGGCGGGAGAGGAGTGCCGGTATTGCGGTGCGCCGCTCTCCCTACCTTCCGCGGCCTAGACGGGGTCGCCACCGTCTGATGGCGGACGCGGTGGGGCCGCAGGGGAAGAGGAGTGTCGGTATAGCGTTAGCCGCTCTCCCTATCCCCTGCGGCCGCAAAATGGTAGGTGGCGGGGCCATTGACCTCGACCCGTCACAGTGGGACCAAGGGTGCCATACACGGGGTCGTCTGGCACCCATGTGCTGATTTGGTCCCTGGGGTGGTCACGGCGTGCAGTGTGTTCTTGCGCGCCGGTGATGGGGGGTACTCCCCCGAGGAGGGTCCGGTGACGGACAGCCGCGGCGGGTTCGCGGTGAGTGCTAACGCGTGCCCGTGTTCCCGCCATAAGCGGCACTGGAGGACACCGTGGAGTTTTAGTGGGTTAGAGTCCCACATAACTGCACTATCTCCCCGTGGTAGTGCAGTATGCATGAGCATTTCTCCACGCAAAAAAAAAAAAAAAAAAAAAAGGTGAGTTCTGGGTCTTGAAGTTTGAAGAAACTCAAGTAGGTAGAGGCGGGCGACCCTAACGCGTGTTTACATGACGTGCGCTTGTAGACACTTATTTCAAGGACAGGGCCGAGTTAAAATACTGTATCTTTACCGTGGCGTAGTAATATAAAAAAAAAACTTAACACCACCTTCAGAAAATTTATTGTTACGTGGTCGCGGGTTACATAATTAATGTCCGTCAAATTAATTTCTGTCCAATCGTCAGTCTTGCTAAAAGTTCTTGGGTTTTTCTGTATAGAAATCTCAGTAGCACCTCGGAGATAGGAAGCTACAACTTGTCAGGGCGGTTACGCACAACATCCGATCCACAGATAGTAAATCTAACTAGATGACGCGATTGTATGTACTTCGCGTGCCAAAGAACTGAATAAAACTACGATCAGTGATCGTAATTGGAGCTTTTCATTTAACATTATCGGCACCGGAAATCCACCGAAATCTAGAAAAATGCCTTTTTATGCCATATTGAGTTAGCCGAGGCATTGGCAATGTATTCTTTCGTTGATAAATAAATTTGTTTTTAAATTGTGTGTGAATAAATTGTAGTTCTAAAAACTAAAAACCCGCTTTAATGGTAAATTGAACTAAAAAGTCGCTAATCCTGAAGATCTTGGTAAGGCTAATGGGACAAGCAATTTAAACGCGCACGGTAGAATCATCTTTTATTACTTGCAAATTTTAATTTTTGTTTGACTTTCAAGAGTACTTTGACTTTGACTAAATTATTGCATTGTCATCGGTCCTTGATAGGTGTGCAAAGTTTCAAATCAATCCGACGTTTTGAAGTGGGTGAAAATCACGTTCAAAGATTCGGTTACATTGATACATAGATACATACCAAGCTAATAAAAGCGTGTTAAAAAGTGGCACGCTTGGTTTCATACAGATGGAGGGACTTGCGGTATCTAGTTAGATTTATCTCTGTGATCCGATCCGTGTTCGTGAAGTTTCTGTTCCGAAGTAACCGTAGTATTTCTTGTAGGAAAGCTTACGCACTACATCCGAACTCTATCCGTCATTATCTATCATAATTCAGAACATTTTGAACTCGGAACTCAAATCACGGACACTGACGTGTAGCGAATATCCCTCAGTGTCTCGTCCCCGAGATTTCTAATCTCACTCCAGTCATGTCGTATTGCCGCCCCATCTTCCGAGTACCTGGCTAATCTCCGTGGAGATTAGCCGCGATAGCCGAAATTCGGTCAGGAGGATTTATCTATCAAAATAGAAAGGCTTTCTGATGCTTATCTGCTGTACATTCTGACAGATATCTTCATTGTTTAGGAGCCAGTGTTGTCTAACTGTACCTTATCTGATAGATCGAAAAAAACTGGTATTGAATGAGAATAAAAACCGGTCAAGTGAGATTTGGACTCGCGCACGAAGGGTTCCGTACTTGGTAAACTGCGGTTTTCGATTTATGACTTATTAAAAAAAACTACTTACTAGATCTCGTTCAAACCAATTTTCGGTGGAAGTTTACATGGTAATGTACATCATATATTTTTTTAGTTTTATCATTCTCTTATTTTAGAAGTTACAGGGGGGGGGGGACATTTTACCAGTTTGGAAGTGTCTGTCGCGCAAACTATTCAGTTTAGAAAAAAATTATATCATTAACCTCAATATCATTTTTGAAGACCTATCCATAGATACCCCCACGTATGGGTTTGATGAAAAATAAAAAATCAGTTTCAGTTCTACGTATGGGGAACCCCCAAAATTTATTGTTTTTTTTTCTATTTTTGTGTGAAAATCTTAATGCGGTTCACAAAATACATCTACTTACCAGCATAGTTCTTATAGTTTTGGAAAAAAATGGCTGTGACATACGGACGGACAGACAGACAGACATGACGAATCCATAAGGGTTCCGTTTTTTGCCATTTGGCTACGGAACCCTAAAAAGTAGATTTTTAATGCGATTATACTTTGGGCTAATGTATTAATGAATTATTTCTGTTTTGTTTCAGGTAAATGATTATTGTCCAGAAGAATTAATTGAACGGTGTCATCATGGCATGGTATGCTGTGTATCCTGAAGTAAGATATTTGAGTTAAACATAAAACAGCGCAAACTTCTTGATTTGATTTAAGACTTAGGTCGTTTGTTCACGAGGCACCGCACGACACGGTTTGCGGTCACGATTTTAACACACGACACACTGCATACGGTCTGTCGTCCATCCGTTTATTCACTAGACACGATTCTGCAACGACACTGCAGTGCACTTGTATTGTTCTATAAGCGCGTGAGTGACGAATCACGCTTGAGCAGTGCGGTGTGGTATGTCGTGTCGTCAACAAGCGCATACCGGTTTTGTTCAGCCGCTAAATCGTCACCGCAAAAAACCGCGACGACATAGCAGCATCGACGATATAGAAAATCGTGTCGCGTGTGGTGCGGTGTCGTGCAATGAACAAACGGTCCATACAAATATATAGAGCTCTGAATCGTGACCACATTTTACGGTGTCGTGTGTCGCGTCGTGAAGAAACGGACTTAGGGGTAGTCAGTCATATTTAAAACATCATTCTGTCTTTGTAAAGTTTGGTTTACAATAGAACTATCATTTAAATTAGTTTACTGCCAAATGTATCGTAGATTTATGGAGTAAGAGGACCTAAACATTGATTCCGATTTACGTTAAATTCATAACAAAAACACTAAAGACCATGCGTGTGAAAAATTCCCAAAAACGCACGCGTAGGCGACACTCCTAGCGCAAATAGTCCAAGAGCTCACAGCTCAGAGATGACTCGTAAATTAAGCCTATTAACATTGTCGCCTCATTCTGTAATTGATATCCAAGATTGGCCTCAATTGGGGTCTCCTCAACGAGTCTCCTCGACTATTCGTGTGAATACTTTTTATATTGTGCTCAATTGATCCAGTGGCTCATTGTAGAAACATGTGATTAGATCATTAGCACGCCAGACTAAGCCAGGATTAGTCTAATAAAAAGACGGGGTTCGGGGACGGGTTTACACGGGCAATTTTTCGAGCTATTATTGCCTGACGAGCTCCTGCTGGCAGCTTTGCCCGCGTGAATGTCGAATGTGCTATTCCAAACTATATTCTATCTCCGTGCCAAATTTCATCCAGATCCGTCCCTTAGTTTTTGCGAGAAAGAGTATTAAACGTACGTTTATACACCCAAAATCTCGCCTTTTTAATATTAAGTAGGATAGGACAACTATTTTCGGTATTAGATGAAGTTATATTTTATACTAGCTCTGCCCGCGGCTTCGCTCCCGTCATCTGTCTGCCAACCCTCCTACTTACCGTCGTGCCTACCCTACCTACCTACCTAACAATTTTCTTTCTAGGATCATGATTCTTTCGCGGAGAATCTTAACACTACCATTCAGAAAATGACTTCAAATGCACAACGCCATCTATCGTATATCGAGTTCAACTGTCCGAGTATCTGAATTGCGTGTGCTGTGATAATTTTACTTCTTGAACACTTTAAATTCATCTAACTTTTGATAGAGTGAACCGAATGCGATGAAACTAAAACTAAGTAATACTTCAAGTTACGCACAATTTTTATGTATAAAAGTTATCTACATTGGTTTCGTACATTTCACGTGATGCGTGCACAAATAAACAGACAAACAAATAAACAGACAAAAATTCCAAAAATGCTGGAAATGGGTTCTGTTGGTTATCCTTTAATACCTTGGCTATTTTTTTTTTAAATATTTTCGATGTACAAGAATTACTTTTCTACAGATTTATTATATGTGTTGATGATGGTGATGATGATGATTGATATTGATTCCGAATTAATTCATTGCCAAGGTATTTTTATGTTTGGTTAGACCAAAATCTTTTCGGCCCCAACGACCGTCCGTTCTGCGGGCAATGTGCCCTGCCCATTGCCACTTAAGTTTGGCAATTCTGGAGTGGCGACCACGTATAACCAGAAGACGCAGCGTTGGAAGGCCTTCTAGGTGAAGTGACGACCTGGTCAAGGCTACGAGAGACTTTGGGGAGGCCTATGTCCAGCAGTGGACGTCTTTTAGCTGAAATAATGATGATGAAATCAAAATTCATTTAAATCAGGCTAAGAATCAGCACTTTTTGATAAAAAAAAACTATTAAAGACAGACATGATGTCTTAAATCGATATTTGAAATACGTTGCTATCGCAATAAATTGCTACTTTCTCGTTTTTTGTTAAGTTCACTTACCACGAAAATACATTCTGTGAAAGTAACATCAACTTCATTGAAATACACGCAATTAAAAAAATAAACATTACTTTTCGAGGTTACCAATGACAAACATACTGATAAAGAGATGATTTCGTTCACTTGAACTACTTTCTAATTGAATGTACTAAAAACATTATTTATTATCATTTAAATTTATGAACTGCCTCATTTGTAACAAGGCTGCTGAGTGACATCATGAGTTCGATCCCAGGGTAAGACGTGTTATTAGATTTTTCTAATGTAAATTCTTTAGGTGTTCGAATCCCCGGTCCTGCAAATTGTTATTCGATTTTTACGAGCTTTTATTTAACTTGCAATGTATGTATGTATGTAAGCTTGTTCGGGTCAAATCTTGCAACTGAATTTTAAAGCAGTTATCATCCACGGATTAAGATGAAATTTTGCATACACGTTTAGTTTGGATGACAATGCATGACTAAGTGACGTCATTCTAAATCCAATATGGCGGACGGCCCAAGATGGCGGACTAGTTATTTATTGTGCACTGCCATGATATGGGTATCAAATGAAAGGGTTTGCTGAGAATTATACGAAAAAAGCGTGTATAATTGTCTGGTTTTGTAAGCGGTTGATGGCAACAGGCTCACACCCTATCACATGGGACTTGAACATAACTGAAGAAATGTGTGTGTACTTTAGGCACATAACTGCTGAACGCTTCGGGGATTACAGTCGTTATATTATTTTCCAACTAGCTTCTGCCAGCGGCTTCGTCCGCATAAAAGTCGAAAACATTCCCGAGGAAACTTATTCCCGGGATAAAAAGTATCATATGTGCTATTCCTGGCTATAATCTATCTCTGTGCCAAATTTCATACAGATTCGTCCAGCCGTTTGAGCGTCGAGAAGTAACAAACATACAAACACACACACTCACTCATTAGATTGCACCTTTAGGAAAAATGTTAGTGTCTAAGTTTGGTAGTATCTTAGTTAAAGGGAAGGTCCAATCTTTACAGGAAACTACTAATAGCAGTCTTACAAACCAAAGACAATATATCGTTATCCTGCCTACCCACTACACAACATATCTTTAAGATACCGTCATAAATACCAACATTACGGCTGCCGGATGTGCGCCAGAGACAAGTAGACCGTAACCATTGACAATGAGTAACAGACGATAAACAAACCGGTTCTGTTTGACAGCCAATGATCGAGTTGTAGTTTATTGAGAGGGTTATCAATTTCGTTTTATTCGTTTTGTAATTGGCCCGTTTTTAAAGAGGTGTATTAATCAGTTAAACCCATTTTGATGTCGAATCTTCATCATTCTCCTGTACTTAATCCAATTTACTCATCATCAGCCTATTAATGTTTCCACTGCTGGGACGCAGGCCTCCTCTCTGTGAGAGGGAATGAGCCGTAATCCACCACGCGGGCCCAGTGCGGTTTGGTAGATGTCACGTCTTTGAATTTTTGGTTCTAGGACATGCCGGTTTCCTCACGATGTTTTCCTTCACCTCCTCATGATGTTTTTGAGAGCGTGTTGAAATAATTTACACAAAGTAATGCGCCTGCCTGGGCTCGAACCCACGACCTACAACTTGTAAGTCACGCCTATCACGGATAAACTGAAGTTATTGCGGGTGGGTGTTTATGAGGAGACAAAACGGTCTACCCTCTTTCTTGTTCGTGGTGCGATCATGGTGCTTGCAACAGCACCAAAATATCGGGAACTCGCAACAAACAGTAAACATGGTAAATATCCCGCTTTTAATGTTAGTGTTAGTGACCATGACAGTTAAAAACTTATATAAGTTGAGTCTTCTTCGTCTTCTGCATAAAAAAAATAACATCAAAAAAGTTTTATTCATTAGAAAAATGTGGTGTTTTAAACAATATTCTGTGGAGTGAGTGTTACAATAAAAGAATAATTATTTATAAAAATTACTTATTCATGATATTTCTGTAAATATTTAACTTCTTTAAAGTTTCCTGGAGAGATTTCCTCAGCATTTTTCTGATACCTTGGCCCGAATAAAAAAGAACGACCATCAAAATGTCGTATCTTTTGTCTTCTCTACTCTTCCATTATCGCATCAGACACTTTGATAAAATGTTGCATTAAAATACGACGTTCAATTTAAATGGAAGCCATACAGAATATGCATTAGAAATTTTACATTACCACTTGGCTCATGGCTGGCTGTATATTTTCTGTCTACCCCCCTTTTCACTCCCTGGTGGTGAATACATAATAATTCATTCAACCCCCATTTAATGGTAATACAACGTTCGTCGTTCACCCCCAGAATATGTATGGGGAATTTTCTTTTGTGATGAAAACATAGGGACGAAAAATTGGAGCTTGCACGATACAACTTTAGAGCCTTTAAGTCAAGAGTGAATAGATTAGTTATTAATTTTTAACTGACTTCCCAAAAAAGGAGGAGGGTTTTTTTATGTGTGTTCGCGGATAACTTCGTCGTTTATGAACCCATACATAAGGAGATATCCCAAAGGTGGTACCATAATAAGGAAATCAGGATCTGATGATGGAATCCTAGAGAAATTGAGAGAACTCCTCAAATATTACAGGTATACATATAGCGATTTTGGTATTTTCATCAATAATGCAATCATTTGCACTCAGAAAGTATCATTTGGTGAAGTGGAACTGGTGAAGAAGACCACAATGACCACGGGAACTACGAAATAAAACAATGTATCCTGGTCGTGTTTGGGCTTATTGGAATTGTCATGAGATGTACTTTGGCTATAAATGATTTTCATGTTAATTGGAGGTACCTGCCAAAACTAAAAAGAGGAATTTAAAAACTTTTTAACAAAAAATCAAACCGACTTCCAAAACAAAACACTACAGCTTTCTTTTCCGAAGTTGGTGTCGAATAACAGAAATCAATGGGTACAAAAGACACCGACTTCGGAAAAGTAAGTTGTAGTGTTTTGTTTTGGAAGTCGGTTTGATTTTTTGTTAAAAAGTTTTATATTTTTCTCTTTTTATTTATATATGTTGTTATACACCACATAATAATACAAGGCAAGCGTGCTTCACCGTCGATCACATTTTACCATCAGTAGTGCTATTCTCTAAGGAGACAGCCTTGATCGCAGCGCTGCGCCAGTGCGTAACTAGTAGCTACAGGCAAAGAATACTAACTATCTACAGGTGACATAGTGGTATAACTCGAACCAATCAACAATAAACAAAAGTTTGTTCTGGAAGAGTTCTTTCGGGGTAGTACTACCACCATACATATTTGTGCCGCCATGGAGCGTTCCTGTGTTTCGGTTGAAAGGTATACCCTTTCAACCCCGGTTGAAAGGTATACCCTTTCAACCCTTCCAACCGGTCCCGGTGTAGTTACATTCACATGACACATTTCAGCTTTGTCTGTGTGATGGAACTCCACAGTTTGACTTGAAGAAACACTTGTTTTTTTGCGTAAACCTAGCTTGCAAATGTTGCAAAAGACTCCTTGTCTCACAAGGGGAAAATAGAAAAAGAAAACGTGTTGCGCGGACCCGAATTAACATGGGATTAGGGCAGGGTTGAAAAACAATGTATCACGGGAATGTAACGCGATGAATTCGATTATTTATTTACCTATTTCACCCGACGTTTCGGCCGTGTTGCAACGACCGTGGTCCCGGGTAGACTGGTGCTAGTACACCGAGGTGTACTAGCTCCGTTGGGGCAGAAAATTCTTCCTCTACCCTCACATTTCTACACACAAAACTGACTGTGTCCTTATTCTGCCAGTTCGCCGGCTGCACAAAACTAGGTAATGTTTTTTGAATCACTGGATTCCACGCCGCGGATAATTTGTAACCGCCATCCCGATTGTTTTTTTTTTTTTTTTTTAATTTCAATCAAAAATAAAAAACCAAAAAGTTTATCGCGTTAAATTCTCGTTTCCCCGGTTTTTATAAAATTTTCGTTTCCCCATTCTTGGCAAGCGATTTTTATGGTCTACGATGGAACAGCACAGAAGATGCCTGTTTACTCTTGCTTTGAAACCTGACGGGTCATAGATGGTAGGGAACACAGATGCTGGCAGAAAGTTGACTATCAAGCCAGACCGTCACGTTTGAAGCACCAATCCCTGTATGTTTCCACAAAACTGCAATATTACATGCATAGTGCATTAGTCACTTAAAGTATTCCGATATGAACCAGCCAGCTCAAAGGCAGACGGAATGACATAATTAAGGGATAACTTCGCTATTACAAAGGCTTTATTAGAAAAAAAAGTAATTGGCTGACGACATCAGTTTTTATTCTTACTCCTCCGCTTTCGTTGCGCTTTTCAAGACAGTTGAATCGTCGAGCTTTATTGCCTCGGCACTTTGCTGGCGATAGCTGCAAATGATTTTGGCTTTCAGGATAGTGGAGTGGAATAATCCAATAAGAAAATTCATCATCATTTCAGCCCGGATTCGCCTATTATTGCTGGTTAAACCTGACTTGCAATTGCCACTCCAATTTATGTGATCAGAGAAGCTAATCTTCCCCTATCTAGCCATACCATTTGTCTTTCACTTAGGGTTTACACTCTAATGCCGCCTCCACACGCTTGCTGTTTGCCACAAACAGCGGCGAACAGCAAACACGTGCCGAACACTGACCACAATCATCCAACAGCCGAATCTGCCACAACAAGCTCGTCGTCTGCCAAGATTGCCAATCCGGAATATACAAGCACGTTCGCCAAGCATGTGGATGCCGTGTTTGTGTTAAACTCCTCATTCGGGTTAAACTCTTCATTTTTCTTTCAATTTAGCTTAGGATACACAAACAGTCACGAATTCACGATACGTAAATTTGACCACCACTATTAACTCCGTCTGCCGCCCGCAAGCTCGCGCGTTCTACGGAACTGAACAAGTGTCTGGTTACAGTTGTCAGTCAAACACGTTTGTCGAACACCCTTTGATTTGTGCATAAAAACCGACACCGATGCCGACGAATACGGGCGAACACAAACAAAAACAGGCAAACACAAACAAACACCCATCCACACGTTCGTGTTTGTTGTTTTCTGTTTGCCATTGTTCGCCAAGCGTGTGGAGGCGTCATATAACAGGTCAAGATTAGCTTCACAATGTAGTATTATATGCCATGGAACTGTCAACTTAACCTGTCCTGCTAAATACAGCATCATCGGCTGATGAGCTTCCCTGATAGGATAACGACATTGCCAATCAAAGTCACATCGCAGTTAATCCCATCGGCTTAACTGAAATATAATTAATCTCGTAGTCGATGTGACAAGGGTACAAACAGGTTCAAGCTGGTATTCTGTTAATTAAAACGTACTTTTGATTGGGGTTAAGGGGTTAAGATTAGGATTGTTGTAAGTTATTGATTGTATGGATTATCTGGAGATTGATTACACCTCGTTGGTTTAGCGGTCGTAAGCGTTACTGCTGTGCTTGAGCTCCTGGGGTTGATTCCCGGGTCAAAGAAAAGAAATAAAGAAAAACCGGCCAAGTGTGAGTCGGACTCGCGCACGAAGGGTTCCGTACCATTATCGCAAAAAAAACGGCAAAAACAAACACGTTTGTTGTATGGGAGCCCCACTTAAATATTTATTTTATTCTGTTTTAGTATTTGTTGTTATAGCGGCAACAGAAATACATCATCTGTGAAAATTTCAGCTGTCTAGCTATCACGGTTCCTGAGATACAGACTGGTGTCAGACAGACGGATCGTGGAGTCTTAGTAATAGAGTCCCGTTTTCACCCTTTGGATACGGAACCCTAAAAACGTAGAAGTAAAGTAGAAGTATTTTGCTTAAACTGAAGGCAGGGCAGGGTAGGTACACGAGGACCAAGGGTGCCATACACGGAGTCGTCTGGCTCTCATGTGCTGGTTTGGACCCTGGGGTGGTCACGGCGTGCAATGTTTTCTGGTGCGCCGGTAATAGGGATTACTCTCCTGAGGAGGGTCCGGTGACGGAAAGCCGCGACGGGTTCATGGATGCGTGCCCGCGTTCTTCGCCATAAGCGGCACAGGAGGCCACCGTAGAGTTTTGGTGGGTTGGAGTCCAACCTACTAAAACTCTCCAGTGCATCTCCCTGTGGTAGCGCACTATGCACTCCAATGCACAGCACAGGCAACGCCCTAATCATTCATAGGCTATCACTCCAATGCACAGCACAGGCGACCAATCATTCATAGGCTATCACTCCAATGCACAGCACAGGCGACCCCCTAATCATTCATAGGCTATGTGCCAATGCACAGCACAGGCGACCCTCTAATCATTCATAAGCTATCACTCCAATGCACAGCACAGGCGACCAATCATTCATAGGCTATCACTCCAATGCACAGCACAGGCGACCTCCCTAATCATTCAAAGGCTATCAATCCAATGTACAGCACAGGCGACCCCCTAATCAGATTGGTTTTCGATTCAACCTTGATAGGTCTTTCCATTTGTGTGCCATCCTCTGTTTTTATAGCCATTGGCGAAAAGTTATTAGATGTACCTCTTTCAGGCAATCCAGTGGTAATATTACATTATTCAAACATTTCAGATTAGCATCGTAAACCAGCGGAACTCCACATTAACATGACATGTAGACAGTTCCAGCATAATAATATTCAGAAAGTCAAGAAACTTCGGCGTAAACTTGGCGCCAGGATATTAAAGTTAGAGAACTATTGCGAGACGTGCTTGCGACTGTACGGTTGTGTGTGTTGATTGTGTTGGATACAGCTTGTGCCTCTGGCTTCGCTTACTTGAAGGAACTGAGCATTTTCTGGGATAAAAGTAGTCCATGATACCGAAGAATTGCCAAACTGAATTGGCAGCGGGCAGGGCCACGGGGTCTCATGGCTAATAAAGAAATTTTGGTTCAAATAAATCTCACTAGATGGCGCGACATGTACACACAATTCAATAGAATATAATAATTGTGTGTAAAATTGTCATTTTCTGGAATTGAGCATAAAAATTGTATGTTCTTGTTTAATCAACTCTCCTAAGTACAAAATTATGGAATATTGGGCTCTTAATTCAAATTTCAAAGATTGTTTTAACGAATCATTTAAAATTGATTCCAGTAGATGGCGCATTTTTTAATTTCTGAGGCATTCCATCCGATTTTTTTTAAATTTGCATTGTAACACATTTTGGTGCAAAAAGACTGTAAAACCGTGCAAAAAAATACTATAAAATGAACCTTCACTGTATTAAAAGAATTCAATAGTCACGAACCTAGTAAACCCTTTTACATGCAAGTCGCTGCTAACACCATCTATTGCCGTGAAACGGGATCGAACTCGATTGATGTACTTACAAAAATAACAAGATTAATTAGATGAAAAACGCTAGTTACGTCGGCACGGTTTCTTTGTATGGGATGAGGCATCTGTATGCTAGTATTATATTATCTGTGGCAGGGCACATTGCTCGCAGAACGTATGGTCGATGGGGCCGATAAATTCTGGAGTGGCGACCGCGAACTGGCCTCACACTAGGTGGACCATCATTATCATTTTTAGCCGTTTTTAATGTTCCCACTGCTGGGACACAGGCCTCGTCCCTCTCTGTGAGAGGGGATGGGCAGTAATCCACCACACAGGCCCAGTGCGGTTTGGTGGATATCCCATGGATTCGAATTTTTGGTTCTAAGACATGTCGGTTTCCTCACGATGTTTTCCTTCATCGTTTTGAGGGTCGTTGTGATGAAATAATTTACACAAAGTAAAGTGCCTGCCTGTGTTCGAACCCACGACCTACAACTTGTAAATCGCGGCCTTTACCACTGCTCACTAGGTGGTGACACAATTTTTTAGCTTGCCATTGACCTGTTTATTATTACGTATAGTTTACTAACAAATACTAATATATTGATAAATCAGATTTATCTTTGAAATTCACTGATTTTTAGGGTTCCGTACCCAAAGGGTAAAAATGGGACCCTATTACTAAGACTCCGCGATCCGTCTGTCTGTCTGTCCGTCTGTCACCAGGCTGTATCTCATGAACCATAATAGCTAGACAGCTGAAATTTTCACAGATGATGTATTTATGTTCCGCTATAACAACAAATACTAAAAACAGAATAAAATAAATATTTAAGTAGGGCTCCCATACAACAAACGTGATTTTTTGGCCGTTTTTTGCGATAAAGGTACGGAACCCTTCGTGCGCGAGTCCGACACGCACATGCCCGGTTTTTTTTTGTTATTGGTAGACTCGCGTTTGACCACTATCTCGCCTGATGGTAAGCGATGATGTGGTCGACGGTGAAACACGCTTGCCTAGAAGTAACCTATTCACTCTTGACTTAAAGACCCCTAGTCGCCTATTAATTGGGAAACGGCTAAGCAAATAGGAATATGCTTCAGAAACAAAACACGAATGCTAAGTTACACAATAGCACAGTAAGCGTAAAGTAACCTGCGGTGAACTTACATAAACTGTAGTTATATTACGAGAACTGCATGTTAACTTAACCGACCGACGACGCGACTGCTTCAGGAAATTAACTATAGTTTAGTTCAAACGTACCGCGTCGAGAATGTAACTTTACGGTTTAAGTTAACTGTTTTAGTGTTGATTGAACTCTGTCTGGATTGAATTTTATAATAATTCTAGGTTTTTCCCGCGAATTCGTCTGCGTAGCATTAGTTTTTCAATTAGTCTATTTTTAACCGACTGCCAAGGAAGGGTTATGTTTTTCGCGCGTGTCTTGTATGTAAATTTATTTATAACCTCGTATCTTCTAAACGGCTGGATGGATCTCGACAGTAAAGGTATTGTAACGGACGCATGGCTTTGTACGTTGCGTGGTGATTTTTTAGCATAAGGGCTTCCCACGTAGACCTATAACGGTGTTTATGGCGAACATGTGTTTGGGTCTTTTTAACGAATCTTTGAATGAAGCAATAACCCTGACCGTTGTCGGCATTTTGTAAAAATAAAGAAACAATCCATGTTTAATGGCTCCGTAACGGTGAACGCCTTGTTTGTCAAAGGTTTACCGCTTTGAAAAATAAATAACTATAAATGCTTATTGTCTGCAGACCCGTACGCCGCCTTAATAAAACATTGAATGGACTATTGCTGTTATCCCAAAACACATTAAGTAATTACCGGGGTCTGCGTGAGAAAATATGATATCCCGTTAGTTAGTGTAAATTTCTCTTTTCGTGGTACTAAAAATAACACGTGAATGTTAAAATATAATTGATGTAGGTTCCATGTGAGTTTTAAAGTATGAGTACAAAACATATGAGAACTACTGTAATACATATAAGAACTAGAGAAAACGTAGATAATTAGGTAAGATTATGCATGTTTTGATAGCTCATAAGTAGGGAGGAATCTAGGTTAGATAAGATTTTTGTGTTGACCTTTTTACAGCTTTATATGTTTCCTAGGTAGAATTAAGTATGTAGATTAAGGAAATGTATAATTTGTGTAGATTTAAGTAAGATAATATTGATAATTACGGCATTTCTATGACGCCATACCCGAGCGCCATTGAGAGAGAGGGGCGCCATTGTTCGCGCCTAGCGGTCTGAGTATAAAGGTCGGACCGTTTGGAGGCAGAGACACAGTCGGACACAGTCAGTCTTCAGCTCTACAATTGTAATAACATACAGTTGTAATAACAATAAGGAATAAAATTGAAGATACGAATCACGACAGTATTTTCATTCTTCCAACGCACAACCAAATACAGTCCACTTCAGTCTGGTCCTACGAGCCCGGATAAAGAACCAAGAACCAGCGGCAACCAGGCCCACTACAGTCTGGTCCATCAAGCAGCGGATACAAGAACGAAGAACCCGCTGCAACCAGAACCACTGAGCTGCAGACGAAGTACGAAGATCTGCGGCAAGAGCGAAGAAAGGAACCCGGCTGTCACCGAGCCGCAGACGAAGTAAGAAGATCTGCGGTAAGAACAAAGCTGTACGGAACAGGACCGGTTTCGAACCTAACCGGTCTTGAACCTGACCGGCTTCAACACAACTGAACCCGACCGGCTTACCGAACCGAGCCGACCGGTTTCACCTGAAGTACCGAACCGAAGAGGTACTAACCCGCCTTGCCAAACTGAACGTGCGGCTATACTCAAGATGGTGTTCACAAGGAGCCAGGGAGACGCAACCGAGATAGAAGAACAGCTACGCATCCAAGAACAGGAAGCGCGACGCGTCCAAGAAGAGGAGGCGCGCCGCCAGGAAGCGGAGCTGATCGAACGGGAGCGAAGAAGAAGACTCTCACCGGACCCACCAGCATCACCATTTCCGAGAATGGCACACAACAGCGCAGCGGGGCCTTCCAGTGCACAGACGACAAACACCGCGATCCGACAGCGAATGACGTCACCGACCAGGACAATGAGGTCGCAACGGTCGACGACAAGCGTCACAACAAGGCTACGGATAGCGGAACTGGAGGCTGCAGAGAAGCTAGCAGCCATCCGGACCCAGCAACTGGCACTGGAAGAAGAGCTAGTCAAGAAGAGACTAGCAGTGGAGGTGTCAGCGATCAACGATGAAGAAAGCGTACAAGAGGAACAAGAGCCCTCTCGTCCACGCGAAGAGCCTCATCAAATGGTGGATAAATGGCTGAGGACGAACCCCCTCAACTCACGGGGGGAGGAGGGACCAAGAGAATCCAAACAGATACGCTTCGTGTCTAGAACGAGATCGCCGACCCCCACAAGAGCAAAGGACAGCATTGAGCACTTGGCAGCAACACTAGAAAAAATGGCCCGACCTAGGCCTAGGCACACGGAGCTACCTACATTCTCCGGAGCGGCCAACGAGTGGCTGCCATTCAAGGCGGCTGTACGAGATTCGACAGATATGTACCAGGTTACAGCAGCCGAGAACGTACAAAGGCTGAGAAGCTGCCTCAAAGGAGAAGCAAGAGACGCCGTAGCCGCCCTTCTACATACGGCCACTGATCCAGGCGTCATTATGAAGACTCTTGAGCAGTGCTTCGGACGATCGGAAGTCATCATCGACCGGGCACTGGATGATCTCAAGAAGCTTCCAAAACCTGGTACATCGGCCACAGAACTCAACAGTTTCGCTGTCAAGCTACAGAACATAATTTGCGTACTGCAAACAATCGATCGAAGAGGTTACTTGTTCAATCCTTTTATGACCCGGGAAGTACTGGACAAGCTCAGCCCGCATCTCCGATCCCGCTGGTGTGACTACGCCTACGATCAAGAAGGGACAACGGATCCGGAAATCGTCGTGCTGTCACGGTTTCTAATGCGAGAGGCGGACCGAGCGTTACGATATACGTACGCTCCGTCTACAAGCGCCGCCGCACCGAGAAAGGAAACTCGACCCATCGTGACACTCAAGAAGAAGGCGAGCGTGTTCACTACGACCGAGGGAAGGGAAGAAGAAAAGGACAAGTGCCCTAAGTGCGAGCAAGCCCACCTGTTGACGCGGTGTCCGCAGTACAAGGCGCTAACGGTAGAGCAGCGATGGAGCTTTCTTAAATCTAATAAGATTTGCTTCAAATGCGCCCAGAAGCAACACAGGCGCATAAGTTGCAAGGCGCAGCTGTGCGGCGTGGATCAATGTCGCCGCCCGCATCACGCGACGCTCCATCAAGCGGTACGCGAAGCGCAGACGGAAGACATGGGGAAGGCTGAACCACGGAAGGAGGAAGCGGTCCTGTCTGTGGCTACCCAACCCGCTACCGGGCCACGGGCAGTCTTGCTCAAGATGTGCCCTGTCATCGTGTCCGGACCACGGGGGGAGGTCAAGACCTACGCACTCCTAGACGAAGGGGCCACGATCACCCTAGTGGACGAAGCACTGGCGGCGAGCGTCGGGGCAGAAGGGCCATCACGGCCGCTCCACCTGAGCGGGGTCAACATGTCGCAGCGAGATATGGGCAGCCAAGAAGTGAATATCAACGTGAAGGGACTGAAGAGTGACGAAAGCTACAGGGTCAGAGCGAGGACCATGAAGGATCTCCGGCTTCACCAACAGTCCATTCCCGACACGCTGCTGGATTACGAGCACCTGAGGGACCTGACCCCAGAAGAGGTGTGCTACGAACTGGCGCGCCCCGGGCTTCTAGTGGGTACAGACCACTGGGAGTGCATCGTGTCCCGCGAGCTCCGAATCGGCGGCCCTAACCAACCGGCAGCATCAAGAACGCAACTCGGATGGGTGGTGCACGGAACCGCACCACGCAAGACCATCATCAAAGAAGGGAACGTGCTGCATGTATACGAGCCCAACCGAACTACGGGTGCATGCAGCCAGGAACTCCACGACTTAGTCGAAGCCCACTTCAGGATCGACGCGCTCGGCATACAAGGAAGGCCGAGAGTCAAGGCGAGCGATCAACGGGCCATCGACATAGTCGGAAGGACAATCAGGAAGATTGACACCGGGTACGAGGTTGGGCTGCCATGGCGACGAGACGAGGTCACTATGCCGCCTAGCTACAATCAAGCGTTCCGCCGGCTGAAGAAGATCGAGCAGAAGATGGACGCCAACCCACAGTTCGCGGCTGAGTACTCCAAGCAGGTTAACAACCTATTGGACAAAGGGTACGCGACGCCATGCGACGGGTCGGAGCGAGCGAATGCCATCTGTTGGTATCTGCCACATTTCGCCGTGCAGAACCCGAACAAGCCCGGCAAACATAGGCTAGTGTTCGACGCAGCAGCGAAGAGCAACGGCGTCTGCCTAAACGACGAACTGTTGGAGGGACCCGACCTACTGCTGTCGCTGCCAGGAATCCTATTTAGGTTCCGAGAGAAGGTGGTAGCGATTACAGCAGACGTGCAGGAGATGTTCCTGAGAATCAGGATAAGGCCGGAGGACCAACCAGCGCAACAGTTCCTGTGGAGAGGTGACGACCGACAAGAGCCGCCGAGGAAATACAAGATGACCAGTATGCTATTCGGCGCCGCGAGCTCCCCGTACATGGCCCATTACGTTCGCAACCACAACGCAGACGTACATGGGCAGGAGTACCCGCGGGCGCTGGAGGCCATCAAAGGAAGTCACTACATGGACGATTTGGTGGCCAGCTATGAAGACGCTGAAGAAGCACGGAAGGCAGTAGAGGAAACGAGAGCAGTGCACGCGCACGCAGGGTTCACGCTGCGAGGTTGGAGCTCCAGCAACAAGACGGTGCTACGCGACGTGCCCACCGAGCTGCACGCCACCTCTCCTACACAATTGGGGGGTGAGCAGCCTGAGAGCAAGATTCTGGGGCTGCATTGGGACGCGGAGCGCGATGAGCTGGGGTTCAACACATCTATGAACCGAGTCCCGGCTGAAGTACGAGCGAGAACGCGCGCCCCGACTAAGCGTGAAGCCCTCAGCGCCGTGATGTCCATATACGACCCGCTTGGGTTGCTGAGCCACTACACAATACGATCGAAGATCATACTGCAGAGCTTGTGGCGCCTTCAGACGACGTGGGACGAGCAAATCCCCGAGGAAGAGAACGAGCTCTTCGCCTCCTGGCTCGCTCGCCTGACTGAACTCGCTCAGCTGCGACTACCGCGCTGTTACGTGACGCAAAAGTATGAACGCGTCGACTTACACATACTGTGCGACGCCAGCGAGCAAGCCTACGCAGCTGTGGCCTATTGGCGAATAAGAAACGTCGATGGGAGCCTGAACGTCGTGTTGGTGGCCGCCAAAGCTAAGGTGGCGCCTCGTCGGGCGCAAACTATACCGCGCCTGGAGCTACAAGCCGCAGTGATTGGAGCAAGACTCGCTGAGACGATAAGAAGGGAGCACCGAGTCATCATCGGCCAGACGACCTACTGGACCGATTCATCTACCGTGGTGCACTGGATCCATCACGACGTGCGACGCTACACGCCATTCGTTGCGCATCGGCTGGGAGAGATCGCAGAGTTGACCCAGAAAGAAGAGTGGCGTTGGCTGCCTACTGCAAGCAACGTAGCGGACGACGCCACTCGGCTCATCGACACGCCCATCTGCGCCACGGATAGATGGTTTCAAGGACCGGACTTCTTGCTCCTGCCAGAAGAGCAGTGGCCCACGACGTCGACGGATGACAAGGAGGACGAGGAGGTCCTTCACACGAGGGAAGAAACGGAGCGAGACAGCTGGCTACCGAACCCGGCCCGCTTCTCGAAGTATGAGGACGTGCGACCCATGCGAGTTGGCGACGGTGGCTACGCGAGTATCCGCCCACACGGGTACCTCGCGGCGAGCCACGGAACACATGAACACATGGCCGATGGAAATCGTCGAGCGCACGCATCGCGGACCGGATGGCGGCATCAGAGTCGTCGAGGTGCGCACCAGGACTGGCACCTTCCGACGCCCCGTGAGCAAGCTCGTCGTCGTGTCAACAAAGGAGGCTACGCGAGCTGCGCCGGGGGGAGAACTGTAACGGACGCATGGCTTTGTACGTTGCGTGGTGATTTTTTAGCATAAGGGCTTCCCACGTAGACCTATAACGGTGTTTATGGCGAACATGTGTTTGGGTCTTTTTAACGAATCTTTGAATGAAGCAATAACCCTGACCGTTGTCGGCATTTTGTAAAAATAAAGAAACAATCCATGTTTAATGGCTCCGTAACGGTGAACGCCTTGTTTGTCAAAGGTTTACCGCTTTGAAAAATAAATAACTATAAATGCTTATTGTCTGCAGACCCGTACGCCGCCTTAATAAAACATTGAATGGACTATTGCTGTTATCCCAAAACACATTAAGTAATTACCGGGGTCTGCGTGAGAAAATATGATATCCCGTTAGTTAGTGTAAATTTCTCTTTTCGTGGTACTAAAAATAACACGTGAATGTTAAAATATAATTGATGTAGGTTCCATGTGAGTTTTAAAGTATGAGTACAAAACATATGAGAACTACTGTAATACATATAAGAACTAGAGAAAACGTAGATAATTAGGTAAGATTATGCATGTTTTGATAGCTCATAAGTAGGGAGGAATCTAGGTTAGATAAGATTTTTGTGTTGACCTTTTTACAGCTTTATATGTTTCCTAGGTAGAATTAAGTATGTAGATTAAGGAAATGTATAATTTGTGTAGATTTAAGTAAGATAATATTGATAATTACGGCATTTCTATGACGCCATACCCGAGCGCCATTGAGAGAGAGGGGCGCCATTGTTCGCGCCTAGCGGTCTGAGTATAAAGGTCGGACCGTTTGGAGGCAGAGACACAGTCGGACACAGTCAGTCTTCAGCTCTACAATTGTAATAACATACAGTTGTAATAACAATAAGGAATAAAATTGAAGATACGAATCACGACAGTATTTTCATTCTTCCAACGCACAACCAAATACAGTCCACTTCAGGTATCGTAATATTCATCTTAAAAACCCATGTGTCCTAGTACAGGTGTTTGAAAAAAAAACAAAATGGCGAAATTTTGGGCGACGCAATATTTTTCTTCCAAACCTTTTAGATAATCTTTTAGTGGTGTTTACAAAAACATATATCACTTATATGTTTAAAAGAAACTCGATAAAAAAAAAAAAAAAATATTAAAAAAAAAAAAAAAAAAACCCGACTGCCTCCCGACTGCCTAAGAAGCGATTAGTTCGCTTCTTAAACAAGAAGAAAATCATCCGATTAAAAGAAAGAAAGAAAGAAAAAATATTTACTTGTGACCAGCACAGGAGACACGAAAAATAAGCATAAAATTAATAACAATAATAAAAGAAAAAGTAAAAACCCCGTGCGAGACAAAAAAGGCTCCTATCTCAGCATGTGCAGCGATATCCAAGAAGGAAATAACGCTGCGCTGATATTCTGATAAGACCCACTGTTGATGCCACGGACACACTTACGGAAACGGAAAATACGTAAATAATAAAATAAAATAGAATATATAAATAACAAACAAAATTAAATAAACACAGACGGAGGAAGGATTTCTTTTTTCTTTCTTTCTTTCTTCTAGTCGACAGGAATTCGAATGGTTGTAATTATATTTGCTCAAGTATATTTAACCATCATTCCTGATGCCCACCACTAACAATAACATACAATACTTTTAAAACAAAGAAAATCTCTACCATTGGAAAACACACCCAATTTTCATTTACAACAAGGTTCAAAGTCCCCTAACTCGTTATAGAGACAATAAAACGCCTAAACGGCAGTTCTGTCACGAACGCGCGCGGTTGCAACATAACCTCTTGTCCGCGAAGTAGGTTGCACATTGTTGTCATCGTATGAGTCATGCGTGAGAAAGCATGTGTTCTGAACTAAGTATGAACTTGGGAAGGTTGATCGAATCACTTGAAACATGTACATTTAATAACACCATTGTATAATATTCACAACAGATCTTTGTGACTCTAAATTGGCTGCAAAACCCTGCGCAGTAGCTATATTCAAAGTGAAGATAGCAATGTAGAACTGTCTCTTTCACTCGCTTACGTTTGTCGCAACATCCTATCTCGCTTACTCTATGCAGTTAAACCGTTTCTTGCGCAATAGTTGACAATTGACAGAGCCAACTTCAAATCGAGACATAAAGATCCTCTGTGAATATTATAACAGCGTTTCTGCAAAAATAAATAATTTGATTTGATTTGTAGTACATACATACTAAAATAACATTGACCATTTCAACATACCGAGTTTCCTCCGTGCCTCGGAAAGCACGTTAAGCCGTTGGTCCCGGCTGTCATTTGAAGATCTTTGACAGTCGTTACGGGTAGTAGAAGCTTGAGATCTGACACCAGTCTTGCCAAGGGGCACCGTGTTACCCAGTTAATGGGTTGTGGAGGTCAGATAGGCAATCGCTCCATGTAAAACACTGGTACTCAGCTGATTCCGGTGAGACTGGAAGCCGACCCCAATATAGTTGGGAAAAGGCTAGGCAGATTGACATACATACTAAAATAATCATAAATACGACAGTATATAACTCTGCCTGTCTTTATGTCTTTGGAATTAGACACACGAGTAGACCATATCCTTGAGACAGACAGACAGTTACTTTTGCATCATAATATTAATTACTAACTACTGCCAGCGGCTTCGCCCGCGTGAAAATTGTTTTATTATCCCAAGCGAACATAACCGGGATGAAGAGTAGCGTATGTGCTATGCCAGACTATAATCTATCTCCGTGCCAAATTTGATCCAGATCCGTTAAGCCATTCTGGCGTGATTGAGTAACAAACATATATCCATAAAATTAGTAAATAAGATATTAGTAATATTAATATCGATCTTTAGAAACAGATTGGTCAAATAGGCATGAGTGACAGAGACGAAGTTTTGCAGAGCAGCTCTGTTTTAACCGACTTCAAGAAGGAGGAGGTTCTCAATTTGATTACGTGTTTTTTTTGTGTTTCACTTCAAAACTTTTTACTAGGTGAACCGATTTTGATGTTTTTTTTTATATGAGTACTGGTGCTTCTCATGTAGTCCCATTTAAATTGATCAAGATCTGACGAGTAATTTTTGAGTTATCCTTAATAATGTGTATTTTCATGGTAAAATGTATAAAGTACAAAAAAAAAATGTCGAAAACGAAAAAAAAATATTACCAAAGAAACCGTTATAAAAAGTTTGTAGTTTGTACTGTTTTGTTTTGGAATCCGGTTTGTTTTTATTTTTAAGATTTTTATTATAAACTGCATGTGCCATATTAACGACCGCTAACTGTACTCAGAACATGGGGTAGTTTATTGCATGTGAAATACTGGTAAAAAAAAAGAAAAGAAAGAAAATTATTTATTTGTGACCCGCACAGGAGGCACGAGATAAGCAAAACACAAACAATAATAAAAAAATCAGCTGCATCCAGTTAGACATCAACTTAGTTGGGAAAGGCTGGTAGATTGACAGATGACGTTTATTAGAGCCATTTCGTATGAACGTGTGATTTCAATTTACGGACAATTTTATTTGATAGGCAATCTGTTAACCGATCATTCTTGCTAACTGTACATTTATGTTTTGCCACTCATGGAGGCTTAAAGAAACATGATCGTTTTATATATTGCCTGCCCTGTATTGCTTAGTAGTATTGGTACTAGCATAGCTTCTGTCAGCGACTTCGCTCATGTGAATGTCGGTAATTAAGCCAAGGGAACGTATTCCCATCAAAAAGAAGGTGTCAAAAGCAAATAAACCACCATCTTTGGTTGATTTTGTAGTAATTGGGGCAAATCGTTAATATAAACTAAAAAGAGGAATGGACCCAATATTGAGCCTTGAGGAACGCCCATTGTCATTTCAAACCCTAGTGAGTTTACGCCGTTTCCCTTAACCTTACTGGTCTGGCTTTCAAATATGATCTAAGTAACTCAAGGGCCGTATGTCTAATTCCATAGTGCTCGAGCTTCAACAGTAGTGTCTCATGGTTAACGCAATCGAAAAGTACCATAATCTCAGGGCATAGACTAACCGTGTGCAGTGCATGTAACAAACAGACTGACACTTTCGCATTTAAAATTCTTGTATGAAAAGTATGGAATGATTAGTACTATATTGAGATTCTGTGGTAGACTCCATCAGGATCTGGAGAAAGACACCGCAATCATACTGGATATTATCATCATCTTCCTGCCCTTGTCCCATGTTACTTGTGGTCGGCGCTACACGTTTTCTTCTTCCATACCGTCCTGTCCCCCGTCACGTTATCACTGACTCCCTTTTCTTTCATATCACTCCTCACACAGTCCATCCATCTTTTTTTGCCCTTTCCCTTTTTACAATTGGATATCAGACAGTTCAAAATTGTGCAAAGCAGATATCTATACAGAAAGCTGTAGCTTTTATAAATAAAGAAGCACCAACTAGAAAGAAAAGAATTTACAGTTTTTGAAAGCAACAGCAAATCTTAGTAACTTATCCATAGGAACTGGACACATGCACAAATACAAAGGCCCCATAAATAAGTGTGTGTTTGTCGTTTCGATACATTTTTCTGCGAATCGGAATCATGGCCGCGATCTCGAATGCATAATATTGTGACGCTACTGTGTCCATTGTTTCTGACGGCCGTTGACCTACTGGGGAATAGTGGTGTTGACTTGTTAGGTCGCAAATACGATTACAGAATTCTGAATGAAGTTAGTATGTGACTGCTTCGTTGCTAGTTATTTTTTACAGTAGTACTCCTCCGCTGTCTTTTTCTGATTAATATTTTTATAGGTTTCAAAACAGTTTCATGAATTGCAGTACTTCGGATTGAGATAGAGTGGCAGGCCAGCCTTAACTCGTTGAACAAACAAGCTTTCGATTCCCAAGTCATCAGTATTCTTTGGTTTTCCCATACGAATTTTATCTGTATCAGCCCGAAGTTTGTAAATAACTAGCAACATGTGGAAATACTACACAAAACATTTAATTATGCCCCTTAAAAATAACATACTATCTATTTTCAAAATTCCATATTATTTGGGGACGACGACGTGAAAGAAGAAAAGAAAGAAAGAAAGAAAATAAATTTATTTAGCACAGACTAAAAGACACACAACATAATATTATACATCAATATAATACAATTAAAATTAAAATAAAAAAAAGTCTGACGTAAGAAATTAGCAGGAAAGTGTGCCTCACGGCTGCGCCAAAAAGGCCCTGTTCAGCAATAATGCCAGACAACTAGTGCCTGACGCTGGTTTTCAACAGAACCTGGTGTTTGAGGTGACGGATGTAAATCAGTTTTATACTGCAAAGTGACGTGTGTATGTATACTTAAATAAAAATAAATTTGTATCCGTTTAAAATAGTAAGGAACATGAGAATACGTACATAAATAGTGTGAAAACGTGGCATTTGGGTACCGTTGCCAATGTCACTTTGTCCAGGTACGCTCGACAGAAGCAGTTCTAGATAAATTCTGTAAGTGAATTACACCTGAGAGAGTGTATCTCGTTCCGTGTCACAACAGAAAATTCCCGTGCCGTATAACAGCCGTCAGGGGCATCAAAACATAATTCCAAAATTGCGTGCCGTATGACACTGGACACGCACACCTAACGGAATGTCGGCGGCTTCCAGTATCTGCTATGTGGTCCGAGTAACTGCTACGACTACGTGAGGTAGGCAGACACGTAAGTGACACACGCTTTCTGACCATACTATCATGGAAGGAGAAAGGTCCTATCGGGGCTTAAAATCTTTATTTATCTCTCCTCAAACTTTTGGCATCATTTATCTGCCCAGCCTTTTCATTACTATGGTTTAGTCTGCTCTCAGTCTTATTGGGCGCAGCTGAGTGCCTCAACAACCCAGTTACTGGGTAGGTACTGGTAACACGATACCCCACAATATAAAATGAGCATAACTAATCAATAATCATACTTATATATGACACTGTCATTCTAAGACGAGGGAAAGAGAAATGTACCGGCCGTCAATATCTTGAAATTGTATTTCTGGTGGGCGCTGGATGCCACCTTTTTTTGACACTATCAAGCCAGTCATCTTTTCTCTGGCCTTCCTCTTTTATTACCTCCTCATAACGAAATTTTCTTCAATATAATGTGTGTTCTTCTGTCAAAAAGTAGAGCAGTGTCGTCAGCATGCCCTGGTCCAAGGCCATGGTACGGAGCGAGAGGGCATGGGAAGCAGCCCCTCCTTCTACGAAGCAGTAATGCGGAGTAGTAATAAGCAGTGGTGGCCCAGTGGTACGGGCAGTGCTGGCCCAGTGGTATCGGCCGCGACTTACAAGTTGTAGGTCGTGGGTTCGAGCCCAAGCAGGTGCTTTACTTTGTGTAAATTATTTCATCACCACTGCTCTCAAAACGGTGAAGGAAAACATCGTGAGAAAATCGGCATGTCTTAGAACCAAAAAAATCGAAGACATGTGACATCCACCAACCCGCACTGGGCCCGCGTGGTGGATTACGGCTCATTCCTCTCACAGAGAGGAGGCCTGTGTCCCAGCAGTGGGAACATTAATAGGCTGATGATGATGAATGAGAAGGAGGCGGAACACGTGAGGCAGATGCAACGGAGACGTCCTCACGCCCTTAGCCGCCGCAGGAAACGCCCTGGGCGTTAGGAGTCGCAAGCCGATTTCCTGCCACCGTAGGCGCGGGCTTGCGGACGGCGAGTAATATAAGTTATATCACGACAACCGATTACCGCAGAAAGTCTCGACCGGTTCATTAGCCTTCCGTTGTCCAACATGTTCCGATGTCCACAATAAATAACTTTTCTTTCTTTCAACATAGTTTCATAGAAATAATTGTACTTTTCTTCCCCTAATAGCGAGAAAAAAATACTCGAGTATCAACCGGAAATGAAGAATGTGCAGCCCATAAACAAATGCACAAAGCTTATGGGCCGAAGATCAATGATTTCCGGTTCCTGTAGTTAAGGAGTGAGGAAGATATTAGACTAGGGTAGAGGGCTCGAATCTTTTGTTATGGTAAAGAAGTACACCCATTACTTTACAATGGTGATATGGATAAGAGAGATGGCTATGTTAATGGTACTTTAGTTTTGTAGACGCGAATCTTGTGATTGTGATCGCGATTGCTGAATATAAGGTCCTCAGTTTGATACCCTGGTCGTGTTTTCAGTAGCAGCCAGAGATTCTAGACAAAGGGTCATTATATTATCAGCGATGGACTCGGAAGTTTGGACGATTATGTCTACCTTAGACCAACGTTCCAGTTCGGTACGTGCAACTTCAAAAAAGAGGTCAACGTCAACCGTCGAATTCGACTCGGCTGGGCAGCGTTCGGGAAGTTGCGCGGTATCTTCTCGTCCAACTGACCACAGTGTCTCAAGACGAAAGTCTATGACCAGTGTGTGTTGCCAGTGAATACTTACGAGACAGAGACGTGAACAAACGGCAATGGAGAGGGCTATGCTGGGCGTTTCCTTGCATGATCGAATCAGAAATGACGACATCCTGATGACGATGCACTGGTTGAGTCAAAGCTCCAGAGCCTCGAACATCGACACAGAGTTGCCAGCCTATCGGTTTTTTATCGGTTACATTTCGGGAAGTGTGCGTTGAAACTGCACAATTTGATTCCACCTAGCCCTTTCCATCATCGGACTACAAGACGTACGGGAATGCGCCATCAGTACACGGTTGACATCCCACCCATACGCACAAAGCGTTTAGCAAATAGTGTCTATCTTTTCTAATAGCTACAACCTGGGGGCCTTTAAGTCAAGAGTGAATGGGTTACTTCTAGGCAAGAGTGCTTCACCGTCGACCACATCATGGCTTACTTGTCATCAGCTGAGATTGTGGTCAGACACGAGCCTATTGTTAAATAAAATAATAAAAAGAAGAAAGGTACGTTATTTCGGAGTGCCCTTAGCATACCTATGGTGCTGACGAAGACGTACTTATGCCTGCGACTACGCAGGCATAAGTACGAACCTTCACAGAATATCTTGAGATGTTAATACCAACTATTATAATTCTAGCACATAACAATATCTTTCATTTAACACGTCCTACAGAGGAATCCTTTCTAATACGGCGGCTGTAACAAATTACTGCGATATTGGCGCCAAGACTGATGCAAATTAGACCTCATTGACTAGTGACACGAAGTCACACCGACGCATAACGTGTGGGAGAAATTGCGCCAAAAATGCATTAAAATTAGTGTCAAAATGTGGAACTTTCGACGCTCATAACTATCAAATATTAACTTTTTTTGCTTCCATACAGGGCTAGATAATGATGAGACAAATTGATATTATTTTTTATTTTGAACGTACATCGTCAAACAGTGGCGTAATCCCTAGACTATGTTTGTATAGAAGAATTATCGACTAGTGTAACCTTAAGCGAACGGTGACATATTAGGAAACATCTGGTCTGTAAGTCACGAAGACTTTTCACCTACATTTTTTTCTTCTGTTCTTACTCAAATATTATATTGGAGGTGAGTCTTTTGCCACTAAGCAGCTCAAATCTAGATTAAACATTGAAGGGAAGCTTCTGTGGCGTATACATAGAAACAGCAGTGTTTGGCACATGTCGGCACATTGATGGTATAAATTCACATTCGGTACACAAAGGATCGATAAGTATCTCTTGGCATTTCAATGACTAACCGTGCCATGACTTGTCATTCCGTGGTGAATCTTAAGTCATGCAATACTTAGGTCTCGGTGTGACAGTCAACTGTCTTCAAATAATGAACCGTCTCATTTTTCCACAGCGAGCTCCGTTCGTCTTTGTTGTTCGTATTTTGACATTTAAATAAGATGAGCCCTCCACGATAATTGTATATTTTAAACATAATTAAAATTTCTCGAATATGATATATGGCTATAAAGGAAGTCACTGTTGAGATGACGAATCAAATTGATACAGCTCTAATAGCTTATGGTGGAAGTAGGATAAAATAATTTGATTCTTGAATGGCTTTTAATCCAGAAAAAAATATACGGAACCTGTAGTGTAAGCCACGGGACTTAGCTAGTGAACTAATAATATTCTGCAGAATCTGGCGCCAAACGACACAAGAGTGACATATGTACGAAACCTAATACCATAAGATAATCCTAGCTTACATTTTTTAACAATAAATACAGGATTAGGGATCCGCAAGCGTGACGGTTCTCTTTCATAGGAGATTTTAATTGTAAAGGGTTCCTTAATCTTGTTATAATGTTGACGGCATGTAAGGGTTTAGTTAGGGTTTAATACTGTTAAAAGGAATAAAGTTAAAGGGAATTTGTTTTCTGTACTGCCTCGTTGGTCTGATAGTTGCAAGCGCTACTATTGAGCATGAGTTTCTAGGTTCGATGCCCGGGTCGAGCAAAGTGTTATTTGGTTTTTCCGTCTGGAATTTCTCAATAGCAGCCTGGAGTCTGAATCTTTGTCCGGTTGAAGGCTCACCTATTACATGGGATGTGTGTGTGTGTGAATAAACTAGTTTTCTTTATTTTCTTTCTTTTCTTTCTTTTCTTTCTTTTTTTCTTTCTTTTCTTCTATTCTTTCTTTTTTCTTTTCTTTCTTTTCTTCCTTTTCTTTCTTTTCTTTCTTTTCTTTATTATCTTTCTTTTCTTTCTATCTTTCTTTCTTTCTTTATTTTCTTTCTTTGCTTTTTTCTTTCTTTTCTTTCCTTTCTTTCTTTCTAACCTCTTGCCTAACGTTTCGGGGAATACAGACGTGATATTAAGTATGTTTATATGTGAATTTATATTCCTCCTCCTCGCGTCGTGTTCCTCATTACTGAGGGTCGTGATTCTCCCAACATGAGGTCAACTTTCCTCTGACGATGATTTCCATCTGTGTCTGTCCTTGGCGACGTGGAGTGCATCGTGCAGCTTGGTGTTCAGCGTTGCACGTATTTGGTCAGACAATCTGATCGGGCTGCGGCCCCTCGGCCTATTGCCTTCGACCTTGCCAGTAATCATCAGCTGCTCGAGGTTATGACCATCCTTTCGGGCAATGTGACCAAAGAATACCAGGATTATTCGCAGGTGGAGAGCCTGGCCTTGACGTTCAGTTGTTGAAGGATAGACTCGTTTGTGCGGAACGCAGTCCATGGAATTTTCATAATATATTATGTACGCGTAATTGAACAATAAATTAATCACTCCACAGAATTCTTCAAATTATTACATGCCCTCAACTTTCAAATCACTTTTACTTATACCTACCCTCCAAAAATGTACAAAATACTTTACATACCGACATCTCTTTGCAAACCCTTTATTTTGAAATTCGAACATGTAAAGAGACCAGCCCTCGTATATTCACGGCTCACTGCCAGGGGTGAGGGGTAGGCAGCAATAGAAGTATGGATGTGTGAAATTAGCAGTACTTAGTAGTTGCTGGGCTGGAAGTGATTTGTTTTAATGGGTGTATGGGATATTTGTATGGGATGCCGCCATGCAAATGGTTGGTTCGGTAGCTTTTTTGTTATTGCGGTTTGTTTTCCAAGTGATTATTTCGTCTGTATTGGTTTACGGCTCATAAATATCTTCACGCCAAATTTGTTTAATTATCGTATTTCGAACTCGCTGGTCAAATTGTCGGAAAGTGGTATTGTTCAAAACCTTGACTTATTGTTGGCAATGCCAAAATCTCTGTGCCTATAATTTGAAAAAATCCTTAAATTTCTTAAAAAAAATTTTTTATTCAACATCAGAACTAGATTTAGAGAAAAATGGGACCAATCTGGCAGCGGTCTTGGTAGCTTGGATGCGTAGGTTTTTTTTTACAAGTATTTTTGTAATAGGCTTTGTCGTTGTTTAATGTGGCGTATTTAGCAGTAAAAGAACAAACAGAATACCAGAACATATTTGCAGTATGTACCTAGTCGGTCGTAAATATCGTACATCGAGATTTAGAAAAAGTTTAGCAGACCGTAACATATACGGAACGGTGTGTCAGTCTATTTGTAAAGATATTTTCCTCCAGTCTACTCAATCAAGTTAACATTTATAGTTTGATAATGAGTGAAATTAATCAAGGGTATTTTCTGTTACCATGGCAGCTGAGTCGAGGAAGACGGAGAAACGGAATAAGAACATAGGCTTTCGTGTACACCGTTAAAATTAAAGATTAAACTTAGTTTTAAACTTACTTGTAAACTTACCACTTAAAAGTTCTCCATGGTACAATTATTACGAGTATACCACCACTGTTAAGAGCAAGTTTAAACTACTTTCTGTATGGTAATGGTAGAAACTTTGTTCTCGGATCTTGAAATTGTTATACAAAGGCTTTTAATGTTCTTTTTTTGGGGTTAATTGGGATCAAGAGACCTAGAGTCTACACATGCAAATGCATGTGTTAGTGTCCGACCGAAACTGGTTTTACAACCGAAACCGAATTTCGGCAACAGTCTCAGTTTCGGCTGAAACCGAAACTTCCTTACAAGAATCATGTTTTGAGGGAAAAAAAACCGGCCAAGTGAGAGTCGGACTCGCGCACGAAGGGTTCCAGGGTTACACGTTTGTTGTATGGGAGCCTATTAATATTTAAATTCTTCTGTTTTTAGTATTTGTTGTTATAGCGGCAACAGAAATAGATCATCTGTGAAAATTTCAACTGACTAGCTATCACGGTTGTTGAGATACAGCCTGGTGACAGACGGACAGACAGACAGACAGACGGTTCGCGAAGTCTTAGTAATAGAGTCCCGTTTTTACCCTGTGGGCACGGAACCCTAAAAATTACGCTCAAAATCAGCAATTTTTTTATTTTCCAATTTTAATGTAGACACTCGCAGGGTTAAGACCAATCGATTGACGTAAAACCATCAAAATCGGCCAACGTGTTAGGCCTCTAGAACGCCACATAGAAACATACATACACAGACTGATAAATACATTACCCTCCTTCGACAGTCGGCTAAAAGGCCTCAACAGATAAGAATCACCTAAGATCATTACAAACCTTTTTTTTTTCGAAAACAGATAATAATAACATCACGCTAATCTCACGTCCTCGAGGGACTGCAGCCACAGATAATGCACAATTACATATGCACCCTCGAGCGGTCATACCCATCGGTGATCTCACCCCAAAGTTACGCTGGTCTATAGTCTATTGATTGTAATACTTTTACCATAATTGCGCAACATTCATCATGATTTGTAAACGAAGTTGACTGACGTTTGTGGAATTCGTTTCGGGGAATTATTTAGTATATTATATTCAATATAGTTTATTTGAATTTGTTATGTAAATGATGGACATGTGACGCGGATGAATGAAGAGCATGTGACTTGAAAATGTATAATATTGTCTACAGAACCAAATGGCATAATAATTTTAATTTATCTACTGAAAATTTGAGCTGATCATCACTTTTAAAGTAGTCGAAAGACGTCCTATGCAGGACAACAATTTTCTTCTTCCCTTGTCCCATGTTACTTGTGGTCGGCGCAACACGTTTTCTTCTTCCATACCGTCCTGTCCCCCGTCACGCTATCACTGACTCCCTTTTTTAATATCACTCCTCACGCAGTCCATCCATCTTTTCTTCGTCCATCCATCTATTCATAACTCTTTTAGTAACATGCGTTTCATCCCTCCTGATCAGATGACCATACCAGGACAAACGGTTTCCTTTCATTTTTTCTGTCACTGGCGCCAATTTCAAACTGCCTCTAATATACTCATTTCTCACTTTATCCATTCTAGTCTACATGCAATCTCTTTTCATCCATCTATTTCACAGCCCAACATTCTGATCCATACAACACGACAGGTCTAATCACGGACTTGTAAATTTTCCTCTTGAACTTCGTCTGGCATCCGTGGGTCGCAAGTTGTTCCAGTGACCTGTCGCCATTTCATTCATCCGGAGTTGATCCGGTGCAACAACAATGTAATGCAAATAAAAAAATGTGTATCAAAAAAATGAAACACATATTCTTCAATAACTATTTCAATAAAAAACGCAGCCTTTAAAAAAGGAACCCACGAAAAAAAAAACAATAAGTGACGCTTTTATCTACTATCCAATCCAATAAAACAATATTTATTGTTATCTGAGAAATTCGTGGGCAAATATACATACATATGAGGTGGGTACACGCGTACCTAAGCCCACATAAACCAACATTTTAATAAATATTGTGTAATGCCAGCAACACTACATACATACGGGTCAAATTAATTGATAACCTCCTTCTTTGAAGTCGATTAAAAACATTATCAAAAAGATTACAGTACATTTATGCCACAGAAATGAGTCCTGGGAGTATTTAAGAGGAAATATGGGCAGAGAGCGCTGACTGAATTTCCTTAGTAAAAAGTCATAATTCGAGGTTTGGCTCTCGTCTCTTTCCTCCTCCAATATTGGACCAATTTAAAAGATATGCCATAAACTGGTAAAGTAAGATATATACTATGTCCCTATGTTTTCCTTTTTTCATTTATATTTGTAAAATTTGTACACTAAGCCTCTGTTGACAGCGCAATTTTGAGCATTTTCTGGGGGCTCTAGTGCTTCTAAAGATAATATATCATCAAAAAGGAAAACAGGGACATAGTATATATCTTTAATTTTCAGTTTACGGAATATCTTTTAAAATGGTCCAATATTGGAGGAGGAAAGAGACGAGAGCCAAACCTCGAATTATGACTTTTTACTAAGGAAATTCAGTCGGCGCTCTCTGCCCCCGTTTCCTCTTAAGTCAATAGTGAATAGGTTACTTCTAGGCAAGCGTGCTTCATCTTCGACCACATGATCGCTTACCAACAGGTGAGATAGTGGTCAAGCGCGAGCCTAACAATATTAAAAAAAAATTCCAATAAAAGCCCGCACCAATAAAAAAGGGACCAGACTTCAATAAAAATCCAATAAATCACGGAACCACTATCCGACCACCGATCACACGTGTGGCCACTCCAGTCATAATCCCCACAGAATCGAGACACACAAATAATGCGTATTTGTGCACGGATTAGCGCGTCCCGTGTCCAATTACTGGTCTGTACAGTACAAAGCGTGGTCACCCTACGCCAGTATTCAAATAGACTGGGGCGAATCCTTTTATTGGAGGGTCTTTGTCTCTTTTTGTTGTGTGATGTGGTCACCCTAGTTTTAAGCTGTGAACTATATACGGGGTGTTTTATATGTGTTATTATTTTATTCGTGATTTGCTACTGGAATATTGGAATATGCACATTGGGTGCTGAGTTCGGTACCTAGGTAGTTTTTAACCGACTTTCGAAAATGGAGGAGGTTCTATGTTCGACTTCTTGTATGTTTTTTATGTATGTTCACCGATATCTCCGTCAATTGTGGACCGATTTTGGAAATTATTTTTTTGTTTGAAAGAATATGTTCCGAAATTGGTCCCATTTTGATTTGGTGGAGATCTGATGAAGAACTTCGAAGATATACAACAGAACTCTTCAATAAATAACGGCAAATCTCTCGGGACTGCTGCAATCGCATGTCTGTTTATTGTTTATACCATTTCATAACATAACATCCCGCCAGTACGGTCTTAAGGGTTAAGCAGATCTCTCATTTGATCGGTTTTGTTGAAGTTTCATGATATTCGGGTAATATATTCTGGCGTTATAGGAAACTTACTAAACAACTTGCCTATTAGGTAGGTACAACTAAAAAGTGAAAAATAAAAAAAACTTTTACAAAAAAATACCACCGACTTCCAAATAAGAAAACTACAAAGTGAAAAATAACTTTATTTTTGGCAGTCGGTGTCCATAACGCAAAAAAAATGGTATAGACCTTCGAAAGACACCGACTTCCAAAAATAAAGTTATTTTTCACTTTGTAGTTTTCTTATTTGGAAGTCGGTGGTATTTTTTTGTAAAAAGTTTTTTTAACTACCGATTTCTCAATAGAAGTCTGAATTTTGTTAATGGCAATAGGTTGGTTGACTGGCCGCATGAACTCCATAGTTCGATCTTAGACCCCCATTCGATCTGTAGTGCGGTCCTTGCAAAATTTTCCAGTGTAGCTACACCCTGATGCACAGGCGACAGAAATCGCCTGTGCATCAGGGTGTGGGGCTGTGTCTACAGAGCCAGTTGGCCTCCTTATTACATGGAACTTGAATTTAATTGGCGAAGTTGGGTGTACTTCTCTCATATTTATTTTATTTTGAAAAGCTTCGTATTTCGACTATCAATATCCAGGCAATTAATAAAAATACTCATCTTACAGCTAGTAAACCGCCCTCTTAATAATCTCAGATATCAAAGCCACATCCCTAACAATTGGTATCCATTGTGTTAAGGATAGTGACGCGAAAAAGTATCGACTCTTTCAAAGTATCGATAACTGAATACTATCGATAATTAACACTGTTTTAAGCATTCGTGTTTGTTACATGTGCCTGCTGCAACAGCGCCGAAATATAGCTCATACATACACAAATAAATTCCTCCTTTTTGCCATGGTGGTAAGCGGAAACTACAGAACGCCACATGCTATAATGCTTAAATACTCCTTTTGCTAGAGAGCAGTGGTGGCCCAGTGGTAACGGCCATGACTTACAAGTGGTAGGTAGAAGCCAGGCAGGCGCTTAACTTGTAAATTATTTCATCACTACTGATCCAAAAACGGTGAAGGAAAACATCGTGAGGAAACCGGCATGTCTTAGAACCAAAAATTCGAAGACATGTGACATCCACCAACAAGCATTGGGCCCGCGTGGTGGATTGACCTCTGCGTACTAAGAATTATCTTCTGCGTACATCAACATCCGTTGTATGGCCACTGCAGCCGAAGTTCGGTTGGAATTTCTACATTTTTAAATATTATCGATACTTTTCGATCGAAGCCACACATCCCGTGTCGTTTGTTGTCGCCCCCCGGCAGTAGCTCGTTGAAAATTGTCACAATAACCACTTGTAAAGGACAGATGTGGTTTTTAGGGCTTTATTGGGGATCCGTACTGACATGTTTAAAAAAGGACCTCGTATGACTTCGTGCGTGTCTGCTAAGTTTGCTTGTTTTAGCAACTATTATAATGCTATTGGTTTGAACTATGAATTTGACTAATGCTTGCCGCACCTTTATAAGATACTAGCTATTCCCCGCGGCTTCACTCCCGTGGCCCACCCGACAGCACCCGTTAGCGGGATAGAAAAAAAAAATAGCCTATGTAACTCTGGAATAATGTAGCTACCCATAGCTGTTTTTTTTAAATTAGTTTATAAGTTTTTGAGTTTATCCTATAATTTAAAAAAATAACATGCCCTGTTTAGTATCTAGATATCGATATAGATAGTCGAAATATAGCTAAAATCTTCAATGTTGATTAGTTTTTCAAAATATTGCATGGTCGCTTACAATGGGCCTTATCAGAAAGCTTACAGTCACTCAAAGGGCAATGGAGAGGGCTATGCTCGGAGTTGCCTTGCGTGATCGAATCAGAAGTGTAGAGATCCGCAAGAGAACCAGGGTTATCGACATAGTCCGAAGAATAGCCCAACTTAAGTGGCAGTGGGCAGGGCTCGCAGAACGGATGGCTGATGGGGCAGAAGGGTACTGGAGTGGCGACCGCGAACCGGAAGACGTTCCGTTGGAAGGCCTCCCACCAGGTGGACCGATGACCTGGTGAAGGCTGCGGGGATCCGCTGGATGCGAGACGCACGAGACCGGTCAATGTGGCGACGCTTGGGGGAGGCCTATGTCCAGCAGTGGACGTCTTTCGGCTGATGATGATGACGATGACATGAAAAATAAAACGATGAATCTGTTATTAAAGATTTCAGAACAAATACAGATTAGACAGAATTTTAACTAAACAATTTTCATTTATCTTTTCAAGGTACAGAACCCTCGTTAAGCAAGTCCGACTCGCTCTTGCCATATTTTTGATCTCGTTACAATTTTTTTGTTAATCTCTTTGTCAATAAAAAGATTGGTCACGGTATTATCTTTTTGTATAGAGATTAAATCGCCCCATTGCAAACTGGAGTATGTTATAGAGAGATTTAGGGTCACAGTCTTTATAATAATAATAACTGTGTGTTACTATCCCACTGCAGGGCAAAAGCCTCTTCTCATACAGAGAAGGTACGAGCAATAATCACCAGGCTTGCTCAAGGCGAGTGGCGATTTCAAACTTGCATTAAGTCCAGGCTTTCTCACGATTTTTTCCTTCTGTGATGTCCATGATACAAAAGTATGTACATTTTCGCGAGCTGGCTGATCAAAACTTAGATGTATCCTCCGACTGCGCAGCATGATTTTCTTCTTGTTTACGTCCTTTTAGTTAGCTTTTTAAGCAGTCGGATCTTTTGTTTTTATGAATTAACTTTTTTATTTATAACTTTTTAGTATTTTTTTTTTCGCATTAGGTACATTTAAACATATAAGTGTTAAATAAAACCACCTGTTCAAAACCTTTATTTTGATACCCCACACGATGGGTTTGGAAGAAAAAAGAAAATTGCTCCCCCCACAATATGGCGCCCAAAAGCCGCCATTTTTCTATTTTACAAGTTTAATGCAGCCTATGACACTCGCAGGGATAAGACGAATAAATTGACGTATGAATCATCAAAATCGTCCAACGCGTTTAGTCTCTGAAACGCCACATAGGAACAAACATACATACATAGACTGATAAACACATTACCCTCCTTTGGCAGTCGGGTAAAAAGTCACATTGGTACTTGCCCGTATTTGAATCCACGACCTTCAAGCATGAGAGAAGAGGTCATCATCACGATGGTATTTATTCATTCTGGTGCACCCAGATCCTGGGTTGCGAAGGCCCCGAAGACAGTCGCTCCATGCTCTTAGAGACGGAGCAGGGAAACACGGCGAGACGGTTGGCAGACAAACACACGGAAACAAACAATTGAAAAACGGCCTTCGTGACTGCCTCGCCGGTCTAGTACCTACGCAAGCGCCATTGAACATGGGCTCGGTTTTTGAGGACCAGACAGGACAATATGTTATTAGGGTTTCCATCAGAAATTAGAAAGACAGAAGACATATTTATGTGTGACTCGCAGTGCACAAGAGGTACAGCCAAGAAAACTAAAATTTAATATGAAGTTATTAATTAAAAATATTTTTTTAAACAAGCTTTTTAGGGTTCCGTACCCAAAGGGTAAAAACGGGACCCTATTACTAAGACTCCGCGATCCGTCTGTCTTTCTGTCTGTCTGTCTGTCCGTCTGTCACCAGGCTGTATCTCATGAACCGTGACAGCTGAAATTTTCACAGATGATCTTAAGTATTTCTGTTGCCGCTATAACAACAAATACTAAAAACATAATAAAATTAATATTTAAGTGGGGCTCCCATACAACAAAACATGATATTTTTGCCGTTTTTTGCAATAATGGTACGGAACCCTTCGTGCGCGAGTCCAACTCGCACTTGGCCGGTTTTTTTCGTATTATTCTCAGCAAACTCACAACTCTATTACAAGGAACTTGAACATAACTTGCATGGAAACATGTCTATTTGTACAAGCTTTCAATTAACTTGCAATGTATGTATGTATTGTAAGTGTGTTCGGGTCAAATCTTGCAACTGAAATTTAAAGCAGTTATCCTCCACTGATTAAGATAAAATTTTGCATACACGTTTAGTTTGGATGACAATGCATGGTTAACTAAGTGACGTCATTCTAAATCTAATATGGCGGACGGCTCAAGATGGCGGACTAGTTATTTTTGGTGCACTGCCATGATTTGGGTATCAAATGAAAGGGAAGAATGAGAAGAATACGAAAAAAGGGTGATTAAAAAAAAGAAAGAATAAATTATTACCATATATCACCACCTTCCCCTTCAAGGCCCACAGGCGATAATGACATGTATCTTTGAAATCTTTTTGAAGTCTACAATAGAACACACACAAATCTTATTACATCCACCATGGTTGTTAACTAGCTGAGGGTAAACCTCAGGGTCTGAGGGTTGCTCACACTAAAGGGTGCATATATTTGCTTTCTGCTCTTTGTATCACGAGCTACTGTAATTAATGAAGGACTGTCTTAATGCTATTTTTGTGTGGTTGTTCATTATACGTTCATTTAATTGTGATTTGATTGTAGTTGAGTGTTAAGCGATGATGTGGTCCACGGTAGAGTACGCTTGCCTAGAAGTAACTTATTCTGTCTTGACTTAAAGACCCCGAGATTGTAGCTATCGGGAAACAGACTCCGGCAGGCAATTCCACTCCTTAGCTGTACGCTTAATGAAAGTATTTCCAAAACGTTTAGTGCTTATGGGTGGGATGTCCACCATGTACCGATGGCGCATCGCCGTACGTCTTGTAGTCCGATGATGAAACGGGCTGGGCGGAATTAGATCATGCAGTTGGTATTAACGTAAGAATTAGATCAAGCATAAGTTCGTTCCTTAAGGTTACACTAGTCGATTTTTTTTCCATACAAACGTAGTCTAGGGATTATTCCACTGTTTGTCGATGTACGTTCAAAATAAAAAGTGATATCAATTTGTCTCATCATTATATAGCCCTGTATGGAAGCAAAAAAGTAAAAAAAGAAAATATTTGAAAGTTATGAGCGTCGAAAGTACCACATTTCGACACTAATTTTAACGCATTTTTGGGCCATAAGATGACGAAAAATTGCAAAACGGCGTCCATACAGGGATAGATTAGTAGTTCAACAATGCATATAGTTTTATTTTGAAGAGATACATTTAGTCGTTTTTTCATGATATCTAGACTGCCAAAGGTCTGTTTATAAAATTGCGCGCTCGGTTTCGTCCTAAATCATTATCCATTTCGCTACAAATTTGCAAAAGTGTGTATTCGTACGCAAACTAGCTTCCTACTGCTCATCACAGCATCTATCTCTTCCGCACGTGTTGTCGGTTGATATAAAATGCATTTTAACCCCGCGCACAAAATAGTTCGTGCCGTTGACTAGTGTACCCTTAAAGGTGTTAAATAGGGCGACAGTTTGTATGGGAAAGCATCATTATTTCTGATGGGAAATCCTATTGGACATGTAGCTTGTCCCTAGTAATACTTTAATGGTTCCCCTAGCCTAATTTAAACTAAAATCGTTCAAGTCATCTACGTGCTACAAAAAAAAAACAAATTGAATAGTGTTCTTTTGAATATCAACGCACTAACGGACGGATTCTCTTTATCAGGACAATATAGGAGGAAAGTCAACCAATATTGCGTTATATGGGGTGCAACTGTTAACTGTCACCTTGACCTTCCCTGCACATCACCTGCCCTACAATTAGGATCCTTGGGCCCTTACACCTCATCAGATAACGGATCCCCAAAAAAAAAAACAATACAAAAAACCGGTTTTCAATATCAAGTTCACCACAAAGCGTGGTCACAGTAGCTAGGGTGACTACAATGACGACCGCACTTGCTAAACTAGGGTGAATATATTATTGCACATTTTATCTCGGACGGATCTCGTTCTAGTAATAATGTATCGCCATTATGAGGGGTGTATTCTCTTCATAGGGGATGATATTGATAATTGAGTTATTGGTGGACGACAAATGACAGTGGTTTTGTGAAAATTGTGTGAATTGCATCGTTTTTGTTGTAATAGTTTTTCGGGTGATACTCGTAGAAATTTCCCGTGGGTCCAGAGGTCACAAGCGCTACTGCGCTACTGCTCTGCATGAGATCTCGGGTTCTATTTCGGAGTCTTACAGTGTTATAAAATAGAATAGAATTATTTCTCTAATTCTCTTTAATCGAGAATTCATAACTCAAAAATGATTACATATTGTTTGTTAATCCACTTAACAGCCGCACTGGTCGATCATCAAGGTTAAGCAACGCTTGACGAGGTCGGTCCGTGGATGGGTGACCATTTCAACATACCGAGTTTCCTCCGTGCCTCGGAAAGCACGTTAAGCCGTTGGTCCCAGCTGTCATTTAAAGATCGCTTGAGATCTGACACCAGTCTTGCCAAGGGGTACCGTGTTACCCAGTAACTGAGTTGTGGAGGTCAGATAGGCAGTCGCTCCATGTAAAACACTGGTACTCAGCTGAGTCCAGTAAGACTGGAAGCCGACCCCAATATCGTTGGGAAAAAGGCTAGGCAGATTGATTGTATGTTAATCCACCAACCCGCAATGGGCCAGCGGGAACATTAAATGGCTGATGATGTAATTTTTTTTCTATCTGAAATTTCTCAATATCAGTATCGGACGGGCTCGAGGTTCGAATGCTGTTCAAGATATAATTATGATGACTGTAAATGTACATAAGTCTTCGTTGAATATTGTATTAATAATTTTATTCTCTTGTTTTCAGGTACTAAATTTAACATCATTGAAAATTGACATATTGGTAAGACTTCAAGTGTGTGGGCATAGCAGTGCCCCCGTCAAGTTGAAAAGAATTCTACAGAGAGCAGGTACTAATTTTAATATAACGTTGGTATAGTGGTCGAAACTTGCAAGGCCTGCTGCTGAATATATAGTCCTGCGTTCGGTATCCTGGTTCCCGCGTTCGGTATCCCGGTTCCTGCGTTCGGTATCCCGGTTCCTTCGTTCGGTATCCCGGTTCCTGCGGTCGGTATCCGGATTGGTGCCCGGATGTTGGCAAACATACGGGCAAAACTGACCTCTAATATGAGTAGGTAATAGGCATGTGGGCGTACTCTGTCTTAGAATACATTTCTTTAATGTTCTTCATTTTGTAGTATTTTCTGTAAACTATCACGGAGTACCTACTTTTGTATAGATAGTACAACGCGGCGCCATGTGTGCGTGTGTTGTGCGTGCGCTTGTATTTATACATTTGTGTGGCAGTGACGCGGCAGTCGTCGTACGAGCAAACAAGCAAACACTCATGCTTCCCACACATAGCGCCGCGCGCAAAGATGACTTGAACTATGTACATAGATCATCATCATCTTCCTGCCCTTATCCCATGTTACTTGGGGTCGGCGCAACACGTCATTTCTTCTTCCATACCGTCCTGTCCCCCGTCACGCTATCACAGACTCCCTTTTCTTTCATATCACTCCTCACACAGTTTTCTTTGGCCTTCCTCTCCCTCTCCATCCATCCACATTTATATTCATAACTCTTTTAGTAACATGCGTTTCATCCCTCCTCATCACATGACCATACCAGGACAAACGGTTTCCCTTCAACTTTTCTGTCACTGACGCACTTTCAAACTGCCTCTAATATACTCATTTCTCACTTTATCCAATCTCGTCACACCGCATCCGCATCCATCTCAACATTCTCATCTCTGCTACATGCAATCTCCTTTCATCCATCTTTTTCACAGCCCAACATTCTGATCCATACAGTATGACAGGTCTAATCATGGAACTATCTATATAGATATTAGATTGTATTTGATGAATGTTCATTTTTCAATATCATACTTTTTAACAAAAAAACAAATAAAATCGCATTCCCCAATCCCGAATCGAACCCCGGTACCTTCAAAGCTACACCCCACTCCACTATATTGTCAAAGGGGCCGCGTAATCAAAAACCCGCAATGTAACACAAAGGGTGTTTCAAAAGTGATTTTATTAAGTGCGCGCTATACTGGGTGGGGTCGATTAGCAATTAGTCCGGTTGGGAGTACAAGGGGTGTTTTTTAATATTATTTATTGCTTTTTTTCCGTCCTTTGTCTTCTGTACTTTTATTGGTTAGTAAATTGTAATATTACTGAAAGGATGAAGAATTTTTTGTGCGCAATTTTTCGTGAAAACGTCTTTAATATTTTTTCAGTGTTGTTTTCAATTAATTGGCTTTTTCATTTGAAATGGAAAGTTTCAAGGTCTGGGCCCAGACGGCCGTGTTACATCGGATTTAAACATACCTAAGGTCTCCGCCAGATAACAAACAAATTCATTGGTCCGGCTTGTACCTTACCTAACTTGAAAACATGATTTTTTATTTGACTTATTTTGATAATTTTGGTCTCAAATAAAAGGTATAGGCGTAGAACCATTTTATCCTATATATATTGAATCACGTAAATCGGTCCACGCGTTTATGAGATATTAACTCATTACTGAATGCCAAGTGACGCTCCTTACAGCGATACGTTCTTTGAAATGTGAATTAAGAGTCATCATCATCATCAGCCTTTTAATGTTCCCACTGCTGGGACACAGGCCTCCTCTCTGTGAGAGGTAATGGGCCCGTAATCCACCACGCGGGCCCAGTGCGGGTTGGTGGATGTCACATGTCTTCGAATTTTTGGTACTAGGTCATGTCGGTTTCCTCACGATGTTTTCCTTCACCGTTTTGAGAGCAGTGGTGATGAAATATGTACACAAAGTAAAGCGCCTGCCTGTGTTCGAACTCACGACCTACAACTTGTAAGTAACGGCCGCTGCCACTGGGCCACCACTGCTTTCTTAAGTAAGAGTCCCAATATTCCACAATTTTGTGCTTAGGAGTTTTGATACAATAACAAATTATTTTTATGATCAATTCCAGAAAAAGTTAATTTTACACAGAATTGAATTACAAATCGATGCATATCGCGGCATCTCTAGTGACATTTATTTGAACTAAACATTTCTTTCAAAGCACTGGGGCTTCGTGCTTTAGTAGCAACTATTCAACGATCCACTTTCTTTCGTACTCATCGATTTAATGTTGATATTTCCTGCCCATCTTCTTCGATACTATGCTTAGTGGTTTTTATTATCATCAGTCTAGCCTTGTCACAACTATATTGTGGTTGGCTTCCGGTCTTATGATGCAGCTGAGTACCAGTACCCAGTTACTGGGTTACACAATATAACAGATATTGTGTAACTGGGTAATTATTTACCCGACTTCCTTCCTTTTTTTTTTTTGTGACAAAGTCGACGATGAAGTGAGCTTACCCAGAAGAAGCCTGTTCACTCTAACTTTGAAGAGATTTGGGTTGTATGCATTCGGAAACAGACGCAGGCAGTGAGTTTCACTCTTTTGCTGTGCGCATTATGAAGGATGTTTGGAAGCGCTTGGTGCGAATTGGTGGAATAGCAACTAGGTGAGGATGGTAACTTGCAGTGCGTCTAGATGTCCGATGGTAGAAGGGGGCCGGTGGGATGAGGTCGTGGAGTTCATGAGCACACTCGCCAAAATACAGTCTGTAGAAGACCGACAAGCAGGCAACCTTACGGCGATGAGCTAAGATGAATGAAAGATGACCCGGGCAGCTACCGTTCGTGACATGAGTGACAAACTGAAAGCAGCGCTGAGAGAGCTAGAATCGTCAAGAAATGAGTGCAGCAAGCTTCTGCGGGAACGAGAGGAAAGTGAGGTTGAAATTGAGCTAATAGTGAACAAAAACACTCAACTCAAGAACCAGCTTGCAGAACTACACTCCCAGCATATGGATATACTGGACCAGCATCACCATCTCCGTCAATTAGTGTCAGATTTTCAACAGTGCCATGACACTCATGACCAGGCACTGAAGCGTATATCTGTACTGGAAGCTGATTTGTGCAAGGCTCATAACACCATTACCTCCATCGACTCGCTGAAAGTCAGCGAAGAGGTTTCTAACAACAGTAAGCTGTACAATGAGCTGATGGCTAGTGCATCCGAGCTGGAGTGTGAGCGGCCCACCATTACCATAGACCTTACGGGGGATGATACCATTGCTAAATGTCCAATTCTAGGTAGTCACAATAAAATTAAGAAATATATTAAGATCAATAAAAGTATTAATAAATATAAGAAACTTTTAAAAAATCAAAGTGTTTACAAATATAATGTTAACCTTAGAAGAGATTGCAGAAATTTAAAAAACCAATTAAATATATGTAATAGTAAATTGGAAACTAGTACACAAATGTATGATGTTGACATTCAGAACCTACAAAGGGAATTATTGAGTAGGGAAAATACACTAAAGGAAATATTTTGTAAATATGAATGTAGTCAACAGATGTTAAGTGAGCGCTTGCAGGAGGCCTGTGAGTTGGTGGACCTGGTGAAATATAATGCAGAGAGGTATGAGTCATTGACTAACAACCTCACCTGTAGTTGTGCTGCCGCTCCGCCACCTCTCATGTCACAACATGTTGCTCCTACATCTTTACCCATTGATCTTACTGCAACAACTTTGAACCCCACCAAAAGTAATGTCTTAGTATATTCAGACAAATTAGGAACAGGTTTTGGATCTTTGTTAAATAACCGTTCTAAACACATAATAGTGAACCATTGTTATCATAAACTGCATTTTAATGAGCTCATTCATAAAATTCAACAGACACAATTGAATGAGCAAACTACTGTAGTGCTTCTTTTTGGAAATAGCCTTAGTGTAACAAAAAGGGACATAGTTAATGGTATTGACACCCTACTTAAGTTAAGATTAGGCAAATTAATATTATGTGCATTGCCCTATTCTGACAAGTTACTTGTTCAGGAAAATGAATACATTTCTAGTTTAAATAACTTGATGCATATTTTATCTTGTCGTCATAGTGACCGTTTATTGTTTTTTGACACCAACAATTTTGTTAGTGATTTTGTTTTGATTCGGGATCATATGTTTCTTCCCAAAAATAGTCGACATTTATTAGCTACATTGTTAGCTTTTAATATACACGCAGTTATTGATGATTTAACTGAGACTAGGTTTAGTGATTTAACAGTATTATCCAGTTTTTCTGATAATACTACAGTAGATTCTTTAAACTATTTGAGCCGACAATAGAGAAGACGAATAGTAATATTTTACTATATCATCAAAATATAAATCGCTTCTCCGGCAAAATTTTAGACGTGGAATTGTTAGTAGATAAATACCACATGGATATCTTATGTTTTTGTGAAACTTGGTTAAAACCAGATAGGATGTTGTTTAATGTAAATAATTTTTCAGTTGCCAGCGCGTACAACAGATCCACAGTGGGTGGTGGTACCCTGATTCTTTGTAATAGTCATCTCAAATATAAGGAAAGAAAGGATATCACTGCTTACTCTGTTGATCGCTTATGTGAGGTAGCATGTGCGGAGGTCGAGGGGCATACTATCTTGTGTGTTTACAGACCACCAGCATCAAACTTGTCATTGTTTTTAATTACAATGGAAGAATTGTTAAGTAAACTTTTCAGAGATAATAAATTAGTTTTTGTTTGTGGTGACTTAAATATAGATCTGTTAGTCAATTCACCTGAAAACTGTAAGCTCATTTCATTGTTCAAATCATTTAACTTAAAATATTTATTTAATGAACCGACAAGAATAACAGCAACTTCAGCTTCGTGCATAGATAATGTATTCACTAATTGTAAAGTACAAAAATCGTTTTTAATTAGTGGCGTTAGGTCAGACCATACAGGTCAGCTAGTATCTTTTGAGTCAGATAAAAAAAATAACCTAGCTAAATCAATTCGATTAAGACCTCTTACTAAAAATAAATTAAATTCTTTTAATAATAATGTTTTTAGCAACCTTTGTAACGCCAGTTTTGATTTAAAAGACCCCAATATAAATTACGGCACGTTGTTTTCTACAATTTGCCAAGAATTCAATAAAACGTGTCCTATAAAAACAGTTAAAGTCAAAAATTGCAAATCGAAATTTAGTGAATGGGCCACTGTGGGCATAAGAAAAAGCCGAGATAATTTATATAATTTATATTACGAAAAATCTTTGACTACCGATCAAGGTTTCCACACATATGTTAGAAACTATTCCAAAATATTCAAAAGAGTATGCGCTCAAGCAAAATCTCAAATAATAATTAACAAAATTGGTGTTTCTAATAATAAAATAAAAACTGTGTGGCAAGTAATTAATAGAGAAACTGGAAAGACACAACAACGCGATCAGAATGAGTTGTCTTTGAAAATATCTAATGAAACCATTTCTGATAAGCAAGAAGTCGCTGAGACATTAGAAAATTTCTTTACCAACATTCCGTTAGAGGTTACGAAGTCACTTCCCTCCTCATCTAAATTGGCTGCAGCTCTTCTTAAGGAATACTTTACTAAAGACATACCAACATTTAAATTTAAACCAATATGCATTGATACAATTAAAAACGCGTTCAAAAGTCTCAATATAAAAAACACTGAAGACTTATGGGGGATATCCGTTAGGGTTCTTGGAGATATTATTGACTCAATTGCTCCTGTCCTAACAGGCATATTCAATCAATGTTTGGACAGCGGCACGTTTCCTGACTTAATGAAACACAGTAAAGTAGTACCAATTTTCAAATCAGGCTGTAAGAGCGATCCCTCTAATTATAGACCTATATCCGTGCTACCAGCATTGAGTAAAATCTATGAAAAAATCATGCTGGACCAGATGTTGTCTCATTTCAATTCAAATGGGATCCTGCATAGTCAGCAGTTTGGTTTCACGAAAGGTAGGTCGACAACGGACGCGGGAGTAAAACTCATCAGCCACATCTTGGAATCTTGGGAGAAGTCCCAGGATGCCATTGGCATTTTCTGTGATCTGTCAAAAGCGTTCGACTGCGTCGACCACAACACACTGATCTGTAAATTACAACACTACGGAATTCGAGGACAAGCTGCTGATCTTGTGCTTTCCTATTTATCAAACAGACAGCAAAAAGTAAATGTTAATGGGGCGACGTCCTCCGGGTCTCTAGTCAAAATGGGCGTGCCCCAAGGTTCAATTCTCGGCCCTTTCCTTTTTCTTGTTTACATTAATGATCTCCCTTTTATGATGGCCAAATTATCGGATATAATTCTATTTGCTGATGATACTTCGCTAATTTTTAAAATAGATAGGAAAGATACGGATGTCTTACATGTCAATGAAAGTCTGGTTGTTCTCTCGGAATGGTTCGCAGCTAACAATCTTTTACTGAATGCGAAAAAAACAAAATGTCTAAAGTTCTCTTTACCAAATGTACCTCAACGTGACCTAAATCTAAATCTTGACGGCAAAAATCTTGAAATAATAGCGGAAACTGTATTCTTGGGGATTACTATCGATTCAAAATTGCAGTGGGGCGCGCACATTAGAACTCTTTCGGGCAGGTTAAGTTCGGCTGCCTATGCAGTAAGGAAGATAAGGCAGTTAACCGATGTAGCCACAGCTAGACTAGTATACTATGCTTATTTCCACAGTATTATGTCTTATGGCATTCTGCTGTGGGGGTCAGCAGCAGACGTTGACTCAATTTTTATCTTGCAAAAGAGGGCAATCCGCGCGATCTATCAAATGGGTCCTCGCGAGTCCCTCAGAGAAAAATTTAAAGAGATCGATATACTGACTCTACCTTCACTTTATATTTTGGAATGTATTTTGTATGTCCGCAAAAATCGAGGGCTTTTCAAAACTAGAAGTGACTTCCATAATTTAAATACACGCAGTAAGCACGAAATTGTAATACCCAAATTCAGATTAACGAAAACTAGCAAGTCTTTTCTTATAAACAGTATACGCTTTTATAACAAGTTGCCTAAGTCAGTTATAGAACTGACCGATGGAAAGTTCAAAAACTACATCAAACGTGTCCTTGTTAAAAAAGCATATTATAAAATCAAGGACTACGTTGAAGATAAAAAATTTGGCTTTGACACCCTCTGCGCATGCGGCTTCCCTGGTAACTCATAAACGGCACAAATATATGGATATCTCTAACTATTCTCAATCTCATTTTTTTTCTCTTTTAATTAGACTTTTTACAATATTTTTCAATCATCATTATAGCCCTTAGCTAAGAATAGTTACAGCACTGATTACAGTATTTGTGCCACATGTTAAATTTAGAGTTGTGTTTTTTTTTTTTTTACCTTTGTATAGATTCTTTTACCTATTGTGAATGTGTGAACATTGTAGGCTTTCTAGTTTTCTAGATGATTGTTAACATTTGTTAACTTTTTATTTCGTGCATTATTTTTTATTTTTTTTTCTCAATTTCGTACGACTTATTGTCGGGCCTACGTTGTCCCCCCATATCCAAGTACTAATGCTGTAACATGGAAATATTGTAAACAAAACAATTTAAAAGAGTAACCATGGAGTTTCTTGCCGGTTCTTCTCCATAGGAAACGACTAACCCGAACCGTGCACCTTTTGTCGACGTTTTATAAGTGCCCATGTAGGCCTATGTAAAATAAAAATATTTGATTTTGATTTTGATTTTAAGCTGTGAAGCTTGGCATCCACCAGTTTGACGTCGCCAATTAGTCTTTTCCAATTATTCCTTTCTACCGTAACGACTATAAAAGATCTACAAATGACAGCCGGTGCCAACGACTTCACGAACGAGTCATTAAGTAATTCATGGTCAGTTGGTCACCCATCCACGGAACGACCTCGGCAAGCGTTGCTTAACCTTGCAGACAGACCCGTGCGCCAGTTATTACTTAGCCACGAGGTTTTTAAATATATTTAGTAGGTATATAAAATTAAATAACCATTTCACGAGCTCCAAAAACAACAAAAGGCAGCTCGCACATGAAATTGCTATATTAAAATAAGCAACAGTAAGCAAAATTCAGACACACTTACGCACAAAAGCAAAATAAACGAAATAAAATTTTACGAAAATGTCGTTTGCGCGATTCAGGCATCTCAAACAAATTGTTCTATATTCAAATGTTTCGCAATACTTGTAACAGCGCCATCTATTGAGGAGTACAAGTGGCAATTGCGTTTGTAACGGTAATTTGATGAAGTCTCTGGGAATGTGCTGTAGGGTTGGCAATATAATTATTTATGTAAATTAAATATTCTTAGTTATTTTATTATTGTTTTGTTCGGAAGTAATATTGTGTTAGTTAATTTGTATTACAGTACAGGAGAAATGTAGTTATTTAATTCTCTATCTATTAACTGAATTGTAAGTGTTTTTTTTATTGCTGATAGGGTTGCATTTGACCACTATCTCACCTTACGGTAAACGTTGATGTGGTCGACGATGAAGCACGCTTGCCTAGAAGTAACCTTATCACTCAAGACTTACACACTTTGTATTTGTTTGTATGTACTGTGAATTTATGTTTTCACTAGCCTTTTTCCCGGTTATGCGCTCCTGTGGCCTAAATTAGAGGAACAATGTTTTTTTTTTCGGGATAAAAAGTAGCCTATGACACACGGCCAAATTTTAGCTTTCTGCAAGTGAAATAATTTTCAAAAACCGGCCAAGTGCGGACTCACGCACGAAGGTTTCCGTACCATTATCGCAAAGAACGGCACAAAAATCACGTTTGTTGTATGGGAGCCCCCCTTAAATATTTATTTTATTCTGTTTTTAGTATTTGTTGTTATAGCGGCAATAGAAATACATCATCTGTGAAAATTTCAACTATCTAGCTATCACTAATCATAAGATACAGCCTGATGACAGACAGACAGACGGACCGCGGAGTCTTAGTAGTAGCCGTTTATACCCTTTGGGTACGGAACCCTAAAAATGGAACTGGACTTTTGGAGATTACAGATGTATTAATATTAACAAACAAACAAACACCTACCTCTCTATAATATTATTTTCAAGCTTCAAGTCTGAAACCAAAGCAAAGAACGACCAATTCCACGACACCCCCATCTACACCAAATATTTCTTTTCAAATACCCTCAAACTGCTCATTTCAAAAAGCTTTTACGATGCGCAAAGTATAAAGTTATCAACACAAGCGCTTTTTATTATTTCTCCAATATAAGTAAGTAATTCTGCCTCATACTGTCGCCGTTATAGAGCTAATATACACGTAAGTGCAGTGCAATAAACAGATAGGGCTGAAAGATTTAGAAAAAGTGACTTTGTAGGGGCGATAGTGGTTCTATTCTAATTTTTAGGGTTCCGTACCCAAAGGGTAAAAACGGGACCCTATTACTAAGACTTCACGATCCGTCTGTCCTGTCTGTCTGTCTGTCCGTCTGTCACCAGGCTGTATCTCATGAACCGTGATAGCTAGACAGTTGAAATTTTCACAGATGATGTATTTCTGTTGCCGCTATTACCACAAATACTTAAAACAGAATAAAATAAATATTTAAGTTAGGCTCCTATATAATTGATTTTTTTGCCGTTTTTTGCGATAATGGTGCGGAACCCTTCGTGCGCGAGTCCGACTCGCACTTGGCCAGTTTTTATTAATGCCGAGTCGATGTCGACTATTCTGCAAGTGTTCATATTTTTAACCGACTTTCCCAAAAAAGTAGGAGGTTCTCAATTCGGCTGTTTATATATTTTTTCCTATTTACGGTTCCGTTTTTTGCCATTTGGCTATGGATTCGTCATGTCTGTCTGTCTGTCTGTCCGTATGTCACAGCCACTTTTTTCCGAAACTATAAGAACTATGCTGTTGAACCGCATTAAGATTTTTACACAAATAAAGTAAAAAAAACAATAAATTTGAAATTTGAAATTGAGGTTTCTAACATAATTTTTTTCTAAACTGAATAGTTTGCGCGTGAGACACTTCCAAAGTCCAGTAGTTTTTAAATTTATTCGTTACATACAATAATAGTATGTGTGGAATGTGGATCACCTTGTCCAGCCTGCACAACATTGCCCTAATAAATTGTTTAGTGCTAAAACATCATAATATTTGCCAACACACCGCAAATGTAAATAAACCTTTCAATAAACGGTGACAGGAGGGACCACCACTATACGGACACTGCTTTAGGCGCACGTAATTAATTACGTCATAAACAAACAACAAAACTAAATTATACTTTCGCCAAAAATCTCCCTTTCCTCGAAAGTTAAAGTAACCGCGACATTAAATTAATAACGGAAAATTAGAAAACTCACTCGAAATGAATTAAAACTTATTTTGGTACGTGACAACCCTGACTGTCCAATGGTTGAAACCACAGAACACGGAATTGCAACCACTAGAGAGAGATTCCGTTCTACTAATATTATAAATACAAAAGTTTGTATGTTTGTGTTTCAATCATGCAAAAACAGCTGTACGCATTTGGATGAAATTTTGCATACAGTTATAGTCTGGATTAATATATAGGACAATTTTTATCCCGGTATAAAGTTGGAATAATAAAACACTTTTTCCACTACCTTGTCTGTTATGTAACACATTATCTAAGAAATTCGTTTCGAAATATGAACATTTAGACACAAGATTATAAAATAAAAATAAAAACAAAATTACATAATAACAGTTACGAAATGACTTATTTGGATCATTATGTAACTGGCAGAATGATACTGAACCTGTTACCTCACGAAAAAGCGCGCGTTGATTGTGTGTGTGGTTTTTAGTCTGAACGTTTCTAAAAAATTGATTTTGGCACTTATTTGCATTTAATTAAGTAAGCTCATCAGGGAGTGGAAAATAAATCGTTCGTGTCTCGCATACAAAGGCTTTATTTTAACACTCGCATGTAGCTTTCGAATTGAAAATTGGCTACATCGCTCGTGTTAAAATCTCGACTTTTAATGCTCGACACGAAATGTACCACGCGTGCGAAGCTGCGGGCAGAAGCTTGATAACTAATAGTATTCGTGCCCGCGCAAAGCGCGTCATTGGTTAATATTATATAGAATGATGCGCGTTAAGCATAAGTTTTGACTATCATAGTTAAGTCATAGTCGAAATTTAGGTTCAAATTTAGGTCATGGTTAACTAAACAAGCCATACGGATCGATATTCAAGGACAAGCAACACTTGCCAAGGTCAGTTTGTGGATGAAGGACTATTAAGGCATTATGCTGAGCGACGACCATTTTGCGTGGTTGTGAGAAATTCTTTGTATTAGTATTTAAGATTTACCTTTTGTTTTTTGTTCTTTTTATGGTGTGTGTCGTGCCTGGTTCAAATAAACTCTTTTTCTTTCTTTCTTTACTTGTCTAGTCTTCGATACTCTATGGTCGCCAAGTAATAAAAACAAATAGTACGATTTGTGAATGATATATAAACATTATTGTTGCCCTAGGGATTAGGGTTTGGTCCTCGTAGATTCGATTGCTCCAAGTCTACAGCGATTATTTAACTTTTTATTATGTTAGGGGTTAGTGAAATTGCTAAGTGGTTTAGCAATAAAAATAATGGTATTTTATTGATTATTTGTTTTTAGTGTAATGGTTATTGTATGGGTTAGACTGTATGAGATCAGCTCAGGCGGTAAATGGATGACTGGTACAAATACAGAAACTTCTCAGACGTGAAAGGAAAATAAAAATAGGACTCTGTTTTTCCAGTCGGTATTGCCTACATTATTTATGGATGATTAAATCAGTTCGCTGATGGAAAAACTTTTTTTAAACTAACAAAAGTTTAACACCAACCTACCGACGAAATATTCCAACACTAGGTCAGAATCATGTTTTTTTTATTTGTCGATAGGCTCGCGTTTGACCACTATCTCGCCTGATGGTAAGTGATGATGTGGTCGACGGTGAAGCAAGCTTGCCTAGAAGTTACCTATTCACTCTTGACTTAAAGTCCCCAAGGTTGTAGCTATCAGGAAACGAAGACTCCGGCAGGGAATTCCACTCCTTAGATGTGCGTACAGTGAAAGTATTCGCGAAACGCTTTGTACGTATGGGTGGCATGTCCAACATGTACCGGTGGCGCATTGCCGTACGTCTTGTTGTCCGGTGATGGAAAGGGCTAGGTGGAATCAAATTGTGCAGTTCCATCACACACTCAACCAATAAAAAACCGACAGACTGGCCACTTGGCGTCGATGTTCAAGGCTCTGGAGTTTTGGGGTGACCACTGCATCGTTGCCGATAGGCCTCTTGGCCCGTTTGTCAATCGACTCAAGTGCATCAAGTTGATATTTGACAGATCCGTCCCAGAGGTGAGAGCAGTACTCCATGCATGTGCGAACTTGCGCTTTATACAATTTGAGCAGCTGTTCAGGCGTGAAGTACCGTCTCACCTTTGCAAGGATCCCCAACTTTTTGCAGCCAACTGAGCCTTTGCCTCAATGAATGGACCAAAATTGAGGGTCGATGTTACTGTGACACCAAGAAGGTCGAGATGGTCCGTTATCGGCACGGTCACACCACGGAAAGTTGGACCCGGGTGGAATAGGCTCCTTTTTGCGGAAAAAAGACACGCCTGGGTCTTAGCAGCATTGAAACTGACTAGATTGGCATCATGTACTGAACCCATAATTATGACCCCCATTAAGAAAGTTTGCCCACCACTGTTATTTTATTATTTTAATTTTGTTCTAAAGCATACTCCTTAGTAACGGCTAGGTTAAAATATTTGAAAAAAAAATATTGTTTCGTGTACCTACATTATTTGTGAAACATGTTTTTTTCGTGTAACTAATAGTTTTGATTGAAAAAAAAAATTAACAACACGATATTTTTTCGCTACTTTTGGGTACTCCTCCAAAACGACTTGGATGTTTAAATATATTTTAATTTTACAAACAAAACTGTCCAGAAGGAATTTCAATATTGATATTCTGGCTCCGAGCGGGCGCACGGCCAGTACTGCGTTAACATTGGGGAATTTGTACGCCTTAACCATCCAGTCAGCCAGTCCTCTGTATACCCTCACGACTATTTCACTAAAGGCTCCATTATCCAGTTGGTCGGTACAGCCAAACGCTTTAACACAAAGCTTTTAAACCGAGCCGAGTGCGGAATAGCACTTATGGAGAATGGGGCTCACTCTGCTTATCCTGAAACATCACGCTAGCATTCCTGAAGGTAGGCAGAGATGATAAAAAGGTCATGTCGAACGTTTTTAACCGACTTCAAAACTTTTTATTTATTTTCCCCGATTACTCAAAGACGTCTGGATGGATTTCAAAAAATCTTCTTTTGTTTTGAAGGGTATACTTCCTAGTTGGTCCCATAGTCATCAGGTCAGGATCTGATGATGGGATCCTAGAGAAATCGAGGGAACTCCTCAAATATTATAGGCATATATATATCGATTTTGGTATTTTCATCAATCATTTGCATTCAGAAAGTATCATTTGGTGAAGTGGAACTCATGAAGGAAGACCACAGATGACCACTGGAACTCCTATGCTAAGTATGTCACGGGTATAAGATATCTCGAATAGTTAACCGACTGTGAATTGAATTTTTAACTATATTGAATGTTTGAATTGTATCAGGAAAATTATTTGTATTTTGAATGTGTTAGTTTTATAATTTTAATGAATGTGATTTTATTTAGTTATTTAGATTAAGAGTTCACACAATGTAAATTGTTCATGAATAAAAATTGAATTGAATTGTGATGAAGCAAATACTTATAAATAAATGGTCCTGATGAAAATGGTACCATCGAACTGATCTGATGTTGAAGCCGGAAGGCAGGCACTGGAACTTTCTGATATAACACAATGTATCCTAATCGTGTTAAGCTTATTTGAATCGTCATGAGATGTACTTTGAAAAACCCCGTAAGATTTTACCCGACCCAGGAATCGGGCCTAGAGCCGAATGCTCAGTACTCACGCTTAAAACAACTTAACGAAGTAGGTATTCATAAAGTTTATATATTTATTACTCTTTATTACATTATGATCAAGAATTTAACGAGCAGAACCACGGAACTCGATAGTATATCACACAATCGAGTTTATGACATACATACTAGCGAATATTGGGGAAGAAAGGGAGGCGTGGAGTCGCCTTGGTTTATAAAATTTTCTGTTAGTCATTTTGTCCAGATTTATTTGACCTTAATCAAGCCTCTGATCAAATCTACTGTCAAAAGGTAACACATGTTTTTAGATTCGCGAGACTTGCATACTTCTATGTAATCAGCATCATCAATACATATAATAAATCTGTAGAAAAATATTTTTTGTACATCGAAAAAAAATACAAAAAAAATAGCCAGGGTGTTAAAGGATAACCAACAGAACCCATTTCTAGCATTTTTGGAATGTTTGTCTGTTTGTCTGTTTATTTGTGCACGCATCACGTGAAATGTACGAAACCAATGTAGATAACTTTTATACATAAAAATTGTGCGTATCTTGAAGAATTACTTAGTTTTTGTTTCATCGCAATCGGTTCACTCTATCAAAAGTTAGATGAATTTAAAGTGTTCAAGAAGTAAAATAATCACAGCTCACGCAATTCAGTTACTCGGACAGTTGAACTCGCTATTCGATAGATGGCGTTGTGCATTTAAAGTCATTTTCTGAATCGGTGTTAAGATTTTACGCGAAAGAATGACACTAGAAAAAAAATTGGTATGTAGTATGTATATTTTTGAGTATGTGGAATAGGCAGGCAGGCTGGTAAGTATGGTAGGGTTGGCAGGCAGATGACGGGAGCGAAGCCGCGGGCACAGCTAGTACATATAATAAATCTGTAGAAAAGTCGTTTTTGTACATCGGACATATTGCCAATAAAAAAAAATAGCGAGGGTGTTAAAGGATAACCAACAGAACCTATTTCCTGCATTTTTGGGTTTGTTTTCTGTTTGTCTGTTTATTTGTGCACGCATCACGTGAAATGTACGAAACTAAGGTAGATAACTTTTAAACAAAAAAATTGATAGTTTTTGTTTCTTCGCAATCAGTTGCCTCTATCAAAAGTTAGATGAATTTAAAGTGTTCAAGAAGTAAAATTATCACAACACACGCAATTCAGATACTCGGACAGTTGAACTCGATATTCGATAGATGGCGTTGTGCATTTGTAGGCATTTTAGAATGATGATCCTAGAAAAAAAATGGTAGGTAGGTAAGTAGGGTAGGGTAGGCAGTCAGACGGGAGCGAAGCGGCGGGCACAGCTAGTAAATAATATATGTTAAAGTTGTTATCTTTGTTAATCAATCATGCCCTCCACGGCTGAACGGTGTAACTTGAAACACGAGTAGACCATGTTCTAACATAGAATATTTCTTATCCTGGTACCAAGTACGATCCCTTTAAATAATATGCGCGAGCAGAAGCTAGTCAACATCATTTCAGTCGAAAGACGTCCACTGCTGGACATAAGCCTCCCCCAAGTGTCGCCACATCCCCCAAGTGACTTATCCCGTGCGTCTCGCACGCATCCAACGAATACCCGCAAAACTTAACCAGGTCACAGATAAATAATACTAGCATGCAGATGCCTCATCCCATACAAAGAAACCGCGCCGACGTAACTAGTGTTTTTCGTCTGATTAAGATGATTATTTTTATAAGTACTTCGATCGCGTTCGGTTCCGTTCCACGGCTATAGGTGTTAGCAGCGACTTGCAGGTAAAAAAGTGTTTTCTTGGTTCGTGACTATTTTTTTTTTAAATACAGTGACGATTTGTTTAATAGTATTTTTTTGCACGTTTTTACAGTTTCATTGTACCAAAATGTGTTACAATATAAATTAAAAAAATCGAGTGGCTCAGAAATTTATAACCGCGCCATCTATTGGAATCAATTTTAAATGATACGTTCAAATAATCTTTGAAATATAAATTAAGTTGCATTATTCCATAATTTTTGTAGTTTGGAGAGTTGGTTAAAAAAGAACATACAATTTTTATGATCAATTCTAGAAAATGTTAATTTTACACACAATTCAATAACAAATGGATGCATATTGCGCCATCTAATGACATTAATTGAACCAAATTTTCTTTGTTAGCGCTGGGACCCCGTGACCAGGTCGTCGGTCCATCTAGTAGCTAGTATTAATATTTGAATGATCTTGATCATCAGGGGAACTTCACTAGCCATTTTAAAAGCCCAATGAACAACAGTCGTGATTTAAATGAACAGGCTAAAGTTAAGGTTACACTAGTCAAAAATTCTTCCATACAAATGTAGTCTAGGGATTACTGCACTGTTTGACCATGTACGTTCAAAATAAAAAGTGATATCAATTTGTCTCATCATTATCTAGCCCTGTATGGAAGCAAAAAAGTAAAAAAAGAAAATATTTGAAAGTTATGAGCGTCGAAAGTTCCACATTTCGACACTAATTTTAACGCATTTTTGGGCGCGAATAAATACCATAAGAAGACGGAAAATTGCAAAACGGCCTCCATACAGGGATAGATTAGTAGTTCAACAATGCAAATAATTTTATTTTGAACAGATACGTTTAGTCGTTTTTTCATGATATCCAAACTCCCAAAGGTCTGTTCATAAAATTTCGCGCGCTCGGTTTCGTCCTAAATCATTATCCACTTCGCTACAAATTTGCAAATGTGTGTATTCGTACGCGAACTAACTTCTTACTGCTCATCACAGCATCTATCTCTTCAACACGTGTTGTCGGTTGATATAAAATTGCATTTTAACCCCGCGCACAAAATAGTTCGTGCCGTTGACTAGTGTACCCTTAACAGTCAATTTGCCTAACAATCCTTTTCCCCAACAGTCCACTACCATTAAACGACACAATCAGCATACATCGTCAAATAATGAATGAGATTGTCACAAACTTGTATTGTTGCTCTTTAGGGAGTCATAAATGGCTTGACGGTTTTTCACAGTTGTTTTGATAGTCCCTTGGGAAGGATAGATTGGTTGGATGTGAACCTAGTATGGAGGCTTGAGCTGCAGGGGGATTGAAAAGGATGGATCCTCCGACAAGACTGTTGTTGTGTCGGAGACTCTAGAGAAGACGAAGTAATATTGATATTTTTGATCCGGCTTGTACCAAGTATAATTACGTAACTTGTGAACATGATTTTTAGGGTTCCGTACCCAAAGGGTAAATAGGGTCCCGCCCTATTTTTTATTTTTTTATTTTATTTGTTATAGGCTCGCGTTTGACCACTATCTCGCTATTACTAAGACTTCACTCGACTTCGACTTCATGAACCGTGATAGCTAGACAGTTGAAATTTTCACAGATGATGTATTTCAATTGCCGCTATAACAACAAATACTAAAAACAGAATAAAGTTAATATTTAAGGGGGGCTCCCATACAACAAACGTGATGATTTTGCTGTTTTTTGCTCGATATTAATAACGGCAACAGGTAGACGCTTGAAATATTCACAGAATATTTAGTTGTATATTCACTTCAAAAAATAATAATTATTAAATTAAAATAAAATAAATTAAGGGGGGCTCCCATACAACAAACGTGCTTTTTTTGCCGTTTTTTTGCGATAATGGTGCGGAACCCTTCGTGCGCGAGTCCGACTCGCACTTGGCCAGTTTATTTTTGTTTTATGGAGATATTTTAATAATTTTGGTCTCAAATAGGCGTAGAACCATTTTATTCGTTTAAATCATGTAAATCGGTCCACGCGTTTATGAGATATTAAATCATTATTGAACGACAAGTGAAAGACGTAATCAATGAAAAATGTTCTAAAAACGAGAAAAATTCATTCTTTTTAAGAGCTTCCGTTGCGTGCACTGCGTTAGTGTTACGCAACAATCGTGTATGTAGGGTAAAAAAATAAAATAAAAAAAAGGTAGGGTATATGGGTAGGTAGCCAGTTGACGGGAGCGAAACCGCGTGGGACAGCTAATGTATTGATATTAACAAAATGTTCGACTCCACCGCACCTCTGTCCTGGTTTTCGTCGATCCAATAGCTGGTAACGAAGTCATATTAATGTCCTCAATCAAATTGTCGACGCGAAGCCTCACACTCTCGCAGATCATGCGAGATTGACATATCTCATCTAGATAATATTAACTCGAAAAGGTTCTTCTGAAATACCTTCATTTATAAAATTTCGACACTGTTTAGGGAATCCTTAGCACATTTTATTCAGTCCATCAAAAGGTTGTCTGGTAGATATCGCCGTTAGCGTTAAGGGTACACTAGTCTACGGCGCTAACTATTTTGTGCGCGGGGTTAAAATGCATTTTATATCAACCGACGACAAGTACGGAACAGATAGATGCTGTGATGAGCAGTAGGAAGCTAGTTCCCGTACGAATACACACTTTTGCAAATTTGTAGCGAAATGGATGATGATTTAGGACGAAACCGAGCGCGCGAAATTTTGTAAACAGACCTTTGGCAGTCTAGATATCATGAAAAACTACTAAATCTATCTGTTCAAAATAAATTTATTTGCATTGTTGAACTACTAATCTATGCCTCAATGGAGGCCGTTTTGCAATATTCCGTCTTCTTATGGTATTTATTCGCGCCCAAAAATGCGTTAAAATTTGTATCGAAATGTGGAACTTTCGACGCTCATAACTTTCAAATATTTTCTTTTTTTTTGTGTTTTGCTTCCATACAGGGCTAGATAATGATGAGACAAATTGATATCACTTTTTATTTTGAACGTACATCGTCAAACAGTGAAATAATCCCTAGACTACGTTTGTATGGAAGAATTTTTGACTAGTGTAACCTTAAGTCCGCCATTTTATCCGTAGAACTAAGACATATTTGTAGAATAGACCGGCTAGTACTATAGTGGTCAAACCCGAGGTTATAAATGTTAGTTCAAAAGCTTGAACAAAACTAAAATTGTTTTCGAGACAGGATTTTAGTTAGTGCTATCTCACGGTTATTCTTTTTTAACTCGTGTTTCTATTTCACATCACGCATCATCAGCCTATTAATTTTCCCACTGCTGGGACACAGGCCTCCTCTATGTGAGAGGGAATGCGCCGTTATCCACCACGCGGGCTCAGTGCGGGTTAGTGGATGTCACATGTCTTCGAATTTTTGGTTCTAGGACGTGCCGGTTTCCTCACGATGTTTTCCTTCACCGTTTTGAGAGCAGTGGGGATGAAATAATTAACACAAAGTGAAGCGCCTACCTGGGCTCGAACCTATGACCTACAACTTGTAAGTCGCGGCCGATACCACTGGGCCACCACTGCTGCGTTTCTATTTGCTTTGTGAATATTAGAACATCGCCAACATAGGCGAAGTGGTATAAAAAGCAAATTTCTCCTTGTATACTTTTACAATATTTTGTAGAGATAGACAATCAACAGGGTTAGAAAAAAATAATAAAGAAAATTACATTTATTTGGCACAAAATTAAATTAAAACTAAACATACAAACCCGAAAACTGATTACTAGGTTTAAGCCCATGTCTGTAGATGATCAATAAAACGGGTTTAAACCCAACCCACCTCTTTAAATGGGCAATCGTCATCATCATCATCATATCAGCCGAAAGACGTCCACTGCTGGACATAGGCCTTCCCCAAGCGTCGCCACATTGACTGGTCCCGTGCGTCCCGCAACCAGCGGATCCCCGCAACCTTCACCAGGTCATCGGTCCACCTGGTGGGAGGCCTTCCAACGCAACTTCTTCCGATTCGCGGTCGCTACTCCAGAACTTTTCTGCCCCATCGACCATCCGTTTTGCGAGCAATGTGCCCTGCCCACTGCCACTTATGTATGGCAATTCTTCGGGATATGTCGCTTACCCTGGTTCTCTTGCGGATCTCGGGCAATAAACCGCGCTTAATCCCGAATGTTGGGCTTAAACCCATTTCTATTTATAACCCAGCAAAACCACCTACGAAAATATTCAAAAATAATAACATAACAAAAATTTATAAATGCGAATATTTGGATGTGTAACTCAAATCACGCCAGAACGGCTGAACGGATCTGGACGAAATTTGGCGCACAGGTAGAATATAGTATAGAAAAGCCTATATTTTATAGCGATAGCATGATCTCGTGGGAGAATGCCCGACACCTACGCAGGCAAAGCCGATGGTACAAGATAGTCAGAAATAAAGATAAGTAAATCAATATACATATAATAAATCTGTAGAAAAATATTTTTGGTACATCGAAAAAAATTCCAAAAATAATAGCCAGGGTGTTAAAGGATAACCAACAGAACCCATTTCTAGCATTTTTGTCTGTTTGTCTGTTTATTTGTGCACGCATCACGTGAAATGTACGAAACCAATGTAGATAACTTTTATACATAAAAATTGTGCGTATCTTGAAGAATTACTTAGTTTTTGTTTCATCGCAATCGGTTCACTCTATCAAAAGTTAGATGAATTTAAAGTGTTCAAGAAGTAAAATTATCACAGCTCACGCAATTCAGTTACTCGGACAGTTGAACTCGCTATTCGATAGATGGCGTTGTGCATTTAAAGTCATTTTCTGAATCGCGGTGTTAAGATTTTACGCGAAAGAATGACCCTAGAAAAAAAATTGGTATGTAGTATGTATATTTTTGAGTATGTGGAGTAGGCAGGCAGGCTGGTAAGTATGGTAGGGTTGGCAGGCAGATGACGGGAGCGAAGCCGCGAGAACAGCTAGTCAAACATAAAAACAATGTTTCCTGAACTACAAGAAATAACAAACTACCCAGTTACCGCCAATTTCGATCCGGAAATCCCTTAATCGGAAGAGGACCTCAAATCTGGGGAAACAAAAGATTTTCCGAATACCCTTGGATTAACTTGCTCGAAAGTTACTTTCTACCCACATGTGGGTTCATAGTAAAACAACATGTCGACTGTATTTCCGGAAGGGGTTGAGCAGAAGTATATAAAAGGCGACATGGTAGGATATTTGTCTAATATTTATTATATGCTTTATTGTACACCTTAAAATACAATTATACAAAGAAACTTAAAATTAATACAAATACAATGGGCGGCCTTATCGCATTCCGCGATCTCTTCCAGGCAACCTGGTATGGACAGTAATTGTCTGGACTTGAAGTGGGGTTGTCATTGGTGTGACATTAACATTGATAACACACTATACTATAATAAATACACAGATAAATACATATGCTATGTAATATATACATAAATATATACATACTAAATATAATGGCAATAAAAATTAATGATGAATTACTATATTGACAATCACAATGATAAATCAACACGCTAAGACTAATATGTCTGATGTAATAGTTTCTAGTGAGTAGTGGTGGCCCAGTGGTAACGGCTCCGACTTACGTGTCTTAGGTCGTAGGTTCGAAACTTCGAACCCAGGCAGGCGCTTTACGTGTAAATTACTTCTTCATAAGTTAATTCAAAAAATTTAAAAGACGTAAAAAAGAAGATAATCATGCTGTGCAGTCGGAGGATACAATACATATTCGCGAACTGGCTGACCAAAACCAGACGTATCCTCCGACTGCACAGCGTGATTTTTTTCTTGTTTACTTCTTTTTAGTTCGCTTTTTAAGCACTTGGTTTTTTTTTTGATTTTTTTATTAATACTTTTTAATATTTTTTTTTCTAATTATTGAACATATAAGTGTTATATATTTTTGAAATCAAATCTTAAAACTCTTTATTTTGATACCCCACACGATGGGTTTGGAAGAAAAAAAAATTGGGCCCCCAATATGGCCTCCATTTTTCAATTTTCCAATTTTAATGTAGCCAGTGGCACTCGCAAGATTAAGGCGATATATACACCCCAATGCTAACGCAGTACTGGCCGTGCGCCCGCTCGATGCCAAAATATCAAAATTGAACCTCCTTTTGAACAGTTTTGTTTGCAAAATATTATTTGATTTACAATATTTACATATGCTATGTTAGTTATGAAGAAATACCAGCCATCAATTTTTCTGTGTAAAAATATTTTTAAACATCCAACTCGTTTTGGAGGAGTTTCCAAAAGTTGCGAAAATTATCGTGTTGTTAATTATTTTTTTAAAGCAAAACTATTAGTTACACGTTAAAACCTTGTGTTCAAAATTATGTACATGAATCAGTAATAAATATTTTTTTTTTTCAAACCTATTAACCTAGCCGTTACTAAGGAGTATGCTTTAGAAAGTTGCCGTTTTACGGCACTAAAGCGTATGTAGGCCCTTAAGACGAATCGATAGACGTACGAATCATCAAAATCGGCCAACGCGGTCTCTGGAACGTCACATAGGAACAAACATACATACATAGACTGATAAACACATTACCCTACTTCGGCAGTCGGGTAAAAACGGTGAAGTAAAACATCGTGAAGAAACCGGCTGGCTTAGAATAAAAAAATCGTAGACATGTGACATCCACCAACCCGCACTGGGCCCGCGTGGTGGTTTAAGGCCAATCACCTCTCAGAGAGAGGAGGCCTGTGTCCCAGCAGTGGGAATATTAAAAGGCTGATGATGATAGTTCCTTAGTAAGATTTCAAACTCTCAATTTACTGGTAAACGTCGTCAAAAGACTCTTTCACTTAGTTTAAGGGTTCCGTAGATACCCGAAGGATACAAACGCATAGGCTTTTAAATAAACTTCAATACTTGAAAACTAAATAAAATGTACAAAAAGACTATTTGGTATAAAACTACTTTTATTACGAGCCAGCTCGGGGCAGAACAAACTATTTGTTGAAAACAGCGGTTCTCCAAGTTTTACACAGTACTTACTAGTTTCGAATTAAATTTTACAAGTTTTGTGATGCAGTTTTTCAAGTAAGTTTTTGTTTTTTAAGAAGCTTCGGTCTATTGTTTGGGCATCGCAATAAGAAATCAGTAGATTGTAGTGATGAGATATTTTCAAATCTTAAGGGCCGAGTCTTCGTCAATGTAAGTCTTAGAAAATTACTGTCACCAATTTGTTTTCTAAGTAAGGTGATAATTACCATGCTCATCATTGCTAAGTAAAAAATCCTTTGATGATTCTTACGTCAATCGATTCGTCTTAACCCTTCGAGTGTCACAGGCTACATTAAAATTGGAAATTAAAAAATTGGCAGATATTGGGCGCCATATTGTGGGGCAACAATTTTTTTTTCTTCCATCCCTATCATGTGGGGTATCAAAATAAAGGGTTTTAAGAGGTAGTTTCAAAAATATATAACACTTATATGTTTAAATGTACATAATTCTAAAAAAATACTAAAAAGTTATAAATTAAAAAAGTCCGAAATCATGCTGTGCAGTCGGAGGATACATGTTCGCGAGCTGGCTGACCAAAAACAGATGTATCCTCCGACAGCACAGCAGGATTTTCTTCTTGTTTACTTGTTTTTAGCTTTTTAAGCAGTCGGATTTATTGATTTTTAAAATAACTTTTTTTCAAGTATTGTTTTCATAATCATCAACAACCAACATATCTCATAAAAGTTGCCTCTGCGCTAAACGACAAACCATGTACAGTGAGTTAAACAAATTGTTCGTCAAATTAAATATGCTTTAAAATGTTCGAATAATTTTATCACACGTGTCTTTCTTTATTAATCGTATATGAAATGGCTATAGCAAGACAAAATAACGTGAAATGGCAAGCCATTTTTTCGAAACAGTTAGAAAAAAAAAATCCCCGACACATTTTTATTTCATGGTACATAATTTATCTAGTAGTAGATGCACTTCGATCAACAATCTATTGAACACGTAATTATGACACGATATCTTACGAAAACACCCAGATTCAAACAGTAAAACGCCTATAACTTTTGAACGGCTGAACCGATTTTCATCAAACATAGCTCTCGATAAAGTGACCTTTAAAACAAAAATTAAACGAAACCAAAATCGGTTTATCCGTTTAAGAGCTATGATGCCACAGACACACGTCACAAATACACAAACACACAGGTACACAGACACACGTCAAAATTATAACACCCCTCTTTTTTCGTCGTTGGTTTAAAACACAACACCATAAAAAAATAAAAAGACTTTTAATAGAAAAAGTTTACTGTAAGCGATGTGTCCTTACAAGCACCAATCAGTAAGTCATCAATAAATGATTATGCCCACATTCCCAACAGTGGACATTTCTCACTTCGATATGAACGTGAACGTCCGCTCCGTAAGACCCAGGTTATTTTGATAAGGTAATTCCCTATTACAGCTATCTTATGATCCCCATTTTCCGTTAATGGGGCATAATTTAGTCCCTTCACCCCCTTATTGGGGGAGGGAAGGGCTTAATGATTATTTATATTTTAAATTAAACGTATCTTGTTGCTGCTGCCTCATTTTAGTGTGAAATGCGAGTTGAATTCGAAATTGTATCTTGAGTTCAAATTAATATACTTGTAAGTACTCATACCAACCCGCACTGGGCGCGCTTGGTGGATAACGGCCCATTCCCTCTCACAGAGAGGAGGCCTGTGTCCCAGCAGTGGGAACATGATGATGAAGTACTCATACTATCATAAAGAGTTTAATTTAAGCAAAATGTATGAATGTTTGTATGTCATTTTGTCGCAAATAAATACTTAGTACCTGGGCGACCGAGCTCTGCTCGGGAGAAAATAGAGAAAACGAAAATTCGAAAAATAAAACCTAGCTAGATCGATTTATCGCCCCCGGAACATCCTGCATACTAAATTTCATGAAAATCGTTGGAACCATTTCCGAGATTCAGATTATATATATATCGGAAGAAGGTCTAATTATGATTAATAATCGGGAACAAAGAAATATCGCTTGTAAACTTATTAATTTAGTTTTGATGCATTGGCAACATTTTGATACTGAGTCAAATTTCAGTTCGATTTTATGCAATTGGCAACACTCAATTTTGTCCAATGTCCAATGCTAGGGAAGGATTTGAATCCTAGAGGAAGGTGACACACAATTTGGAGGGAGACGCGAAGGCGCGGGTTGACTTGACTAGAGATAACTGGAAAGGGACATATGTCGCGATGAAGTGTGTTAAGTGGAATTATTGTTGCCGGTGGAGTTGCGTCTAAAAGTATCAGGCTAGTGAAAGTGATTACAAATTGGCGCGTCAACTTGCTACTAGAATTGGACAATGGACTGTAAGTCTAAACGCATAAATTACCTACATTCTGTGCTTTGGACTTACCCACAAAAAGCCCACAAGAGGTTTATCCAAGATAGCCCTCCTATTTCCGATATATATATATATATACATATACAAAAATTGGTCATTTAAAGGTATAAGATAGATCCTTTCTAGTAGTACATGTTGTAAATTGAGAGAGTATTGTTTTGAAGGTTTTCAATTTTATTCATTGCCTCAAAATAGTGTAGTTTCTTAGGTCGAAATGAGGAAAGAAATAAACGAATTCGTTAAGCACATTAGGGTGGGTTAAAGGAAGTCTTATCTTTTACTCCCTTGCCATATCCCAAAGGAACCGTGCATTTATACTGCGATAAAAAACCCATGACACTTGGCGATACTGGTAATTTTTAACAGTGACTAGCTACCCTACCTTACCTATTTACCCTACCCTACACTACCTGCACTACCCTACCTACCCAACCCTTCATAACCTACTCTACCTACCTACCCTACCCTACCTACCCTACCTAACCTACCCTACCTACTCTACCCTAACTACCCTACCCTACCCTACCTACAAAAAAAACTTCACATAAACCATCTACTAAATAGTCCGAACAAAGCCTAAACATGTGGTTTGGATAGGTGAGCCCCACAGATCATAGAAAATGATCTGTGGGGCTCACCAGTGAGCCTGTTCTTGAGTTATAAAATTACAACGAGAAGTGGCATTGATTTTTATATGTATAGATATAATTATTTTCATCGATTCAGTACTGCCAGAGAATACATCATCATCATCATCATCATCATCAGCCTATAAATGTTCCCACTGCTGGGACACAGGCCTCCTCTTTGTGAGAGGGAATGGGCCGTAATCCACCACGCGGGCCCAGTGCGGGTTGGTGGATGTCACATATCTTCGAGTTATTGGTTCTAGGACATGCCGGTTTCCTCACGATGTTTTCCTTCACCGTTTTGAGAGCAGTGGTGATGAAATAATTTACACAAAGTAAAGCGCCTGCCTGGGCTCGAACCCACGACCTACAACGTGTAAGTCGCGGCCGATACCACTGGGCCACCACTGCTCCACCACTGCTCCTCCTCCAGAGAATACAGTTTACAAAAATTCAAAAAAATATATAAACGAATATTTTACCCCTTTCTTGTAATGTATTTATTTATTTAATACATCATGTACAACGTACAGAGGCGGACTTAATGCGTTAGGCATTTTTATACAAGTCGGCCAATGAAAAGAAAATCGAACACTCACGCAGTTTTTTCATCAATTGTCAAATTTGCAGTTTGCAAAAGATTATGGTAAGCGCCTCTGAATCTGAAACGAATAATAACAAAACAATTACTCATAAATTGAATGCCCTGCAAAAGAACCAGTCCCACTGAAAATAATTACTACAGAATTTTTTTTTCATTTCTCCTAACTTGCAAACAAACAAAAACTTTGAGCATCACTATCCCAACTACAATATCCTTCCCGCCGCGGGCTAGATCGTGACTACGTTCTGAAAACTTCCTCGCGTGTGCTGGGCCATGTTCGGCCATCGCCCCGAGGTGTTCCATTTTTAATAATGTGTCAGCAGTGTTCGTCTAGTGGTCGACTCGACCTCCGTAAGTGTCGAATCCTGATTTCTATTGTCAAAGCGTCCATCAGTAATTTATCAATAGCAGTTTTGGGCTGCTTATGTAATAAATTTTTACTTGATTTGAGGCTCAAGATAATTGACATATCGAGGTTTGCTGTTAGAGAACCCAATAATAGGTTAAGCTTGCCTTTGTACATGAACTGTCCTATTGTTATGTTTGTTTCATCATCTGCTTAGCCTTTTCCCAACTATATTGGGGTCGGCTTCCAGTCTTACCGGATTCATCTAAGTACCAGTGTTTTACATGGAGCGACTGCCTATCTGACCTCCACAACCCAGTAACTGGGTAACACGGTACCTCTTGGCAAGACTGGTGTCAGATCTCAAGCTTCTGACTACCCGTAACGACTGTCAAAGATCTTCAAATGACAGCCGGGACCAATGGCTTAACGTGCTTTCCGAGGCACGGAGGAAACTCAGTATGTTGAAATGGTCACCCATCCACGGACCGACCTCGTCAAGCGTTGCTTAACCTTGATGACCGGCCCGTGCGGCTGTTATTATTTAGCCACGAGCTGCTCATTGTTATGTTTGTTTAGCGTACAATAAATAATCTATGAATCTATGTAGGCGTAACATACACGTCTGCAAATATAGTCGCATCAGCAATATTACTATCCCATCTTGTCTCAGCAACTCGAATCTACCTGTGTACTACGCTAGAAACTTTGCATATCTGCTCGAAGTATCCAGTTAGTTAGGAGATATCGAAATAGTTCGCGTATTCCCAGCATTAAGTTTCAAACATGTAGTATCTAGACTATCTAGTACTAGTATACTGTCTTATGCATAATTATGAACTTGCTTTGAAGAAACTGAACGTCCAGTGTTTATGTATTAAGGTAAACGAATCAAGAGGAATATTTAATGATTGTAAAGCTGCCGGCATGTAAGTTGGCATGAGTCGTTAGATGCGCACAAGTCGTTTTTAGGGTTCCGTACCCAAAGGGTAAAAACGGGACCCTATTACTGAGACTTCGCGATCCGTCTGTCTGTCTGTCTGTACGTCTGTCACCAGGCTGTATCTCATGAACCGTGATAGCTAGACAGTTGAAATTTTCACAGATGATGTATTTCTGTTGCCGTTGTAACAACAAATACTAAAAACAGAATAAAGTAAATATTTAAGTGGGGCTCCCATACAACAAACGTGATTTTTTGGCCGTTTTTTTGCGATAATGGTACGGAACCCTTCGTGCGCGAGTCCGACTCGCACTTGGCCGGTTTTTTAGGTGTCTTTGGTTACCAAGCGGGACGCGAGGAACGTTTAGGCGTAGCTCGCACTGCGATTTTTATTCCCGCGATTTTTTTTTAAATTCTGTGACCTATGGAAATGTATGAAGCTGCACGCACTGCGGAAAAAAAATCGTACTCAAATAGTACTTAAAAATTCGCGCGAATAAAAATCGCAGTACGTGTTAAGGCGCGTCCCCGAGAAAAACACCGCGCTAGTTGAATTTTGTGCAGTTTTTAAGAGCTATCTACTCTTTATTTAAAAAGAAATATCAATTAATAAAAATACATTAAATTTCTACATAATGTTGATTCTAAAATTGTAGTACACTTTATTTTTAAAGATGTATATGTGTCACTAATCTCCTTCCAACAAAACCATAAAAATGTGAAATAATTATTGATAGCATGCATCTCCTCGTAAAGTGTTCATTAATTATTTTTTATTCTAACACTAATGGATAGACAATTTGATAAGGAACATTTTGTAAGTTTTATTTTTTTCAAAAGACCAATATTCGATTTTATAAAGATTTCATTCTAAAATCTGGGCGTATTCACTACCGTAATTCATGCGCCAACAGTGCCGCTAGGCCAATAGGAATGCTCATATCTCATGCTGCTTTTTTGGTCAGGGTACGGCCTTAAGCCTTAGCAACGTTCCGACCGCGCGTTTGGTTAGTCAATTGATACAAGGATCGACTGACCAATCGCGTCGCGTCCACGTTCCGTTCGCTCCATGTTCGCTCTTTATGGTGGTTGGTAAGTTCGCGCATAGTGCGCTACGTCACCCCCCCACTAAGTCAAAACCTTGCCAAGTTGCATGCCGAGGACTATAGCAGGTGGTGTTCTGTAGTACTGAAGGTCCTAGGTTCGATTCCTGGATCGGGCCAAGTGGTGTTGAGTTTTCCATCTAGAATTTCTCTGTTGCAGGAGTCTGGACTTGTGCTCAGTTGATGGCAATTGCTCGCCCCTACATGGGGCTTAAACATAACTGACGAAAATATTATGGTACTCCCTATTACACGCGTAAAACTAAAAAAAAACATAAAATCTTTTTAAACAAGCTTCTTTCGTATTCTTCCCAGCAAACCCTTTCATTTGATACCTATATCATGCCAGTGCACAAAAAATAAGTATTCCGCCATCTTGAGGCATCCGCCTTATTGGATTTAGAATGACATTTACTTAGCTAAACATGTATTGTCATCCAAACTAAGCGTGTAAGCAAAATTTCATCTTAATTGGTGGAGGATAACTGCTTTAAAATCCAGTTGCAAGATTTGACCCGAATACACACACATACATACATACATTGCAAGTTAAATAAAAGCTTGTAAAATACACATCAGTATGCGAGACCTTTCTTATGTCTTCCATGTTTCGATAATTTCTTCTTTTTATCTCTAAATAGAATACAAACAAAATCGCGACCTCTGTTTCTCCGCTAACTTCTTTTAAACCACTCAAAGGATTTTTATACGGTTTTCACTAATATAAATAGCGATAAACGAGGTAGGTTTGTGTATATAATTTGTCCCGTACGAAGCCGGGGGGCGGGTCGTTAGTACGAAATATAACAAAGTCCTAAAACTGTTGAGAACCGCTGTCTCCTGTACGAACAATATCCCGTGTGCCGCGAGCTATGCGGATGCATCTAGCATTCTATGAAATGTTCTCGTAGTTGAGATTTATACTGAACTTCCTTTATGATATGCTCGTGCACTTAAGGTTACACTAGTTGATAATTCTTCCATACAAAAGTAGTCTAGGGATTACTCCACTGTTTGACGATGTACATTCAAAATAAAAAATTGATATCAATTTTTCTCATCATTATTTAGCCCTGTATGGAAACAAAAAAGAAAAATATTTGAAAGTTATAAGCGTCAAAAGGTCCATATTCCAACACTAATTTTAACGCATCTTTGGGCGGCAATAAATACCATAAGAAGAAGGAAAATTGCAAAACGGCCACCATACAGGGATAGATTAGTAGTGCAAAAATGCAAATAAGTTTATCAAAATAAAATATACATTTAGTCGTTTTTTCATGATATCTAAACTCCTAAAGGTCTGTTTATAAAATTTCGCGTGTTCGTTTACGTCCTAAATCATCATCCATTTCGCTACAAACTTGCAAAAGTGCTTATTCGTACGCGTACTAGCTTCTTACTTCTCATCACAGCATCTATCTCTTTCGCACGAGTTGTCGGATGAGATAGCAGGCATTTTAACCCCGCGCACAAAATAGTTCGTACCGTCGACTAGTGTAACCTTAAGATATAACCTAGTAATTTGTGACAGAATATATTTCTGCTAAAGAACGGGTATATTTCTTTTAATTAAAAATATTAATTTTATACGTTGAAAAAACATTACATCAGGCCTGTATTCTGTATGTAAGTACCCCTACATTTGCATGATTAAGTTTGTTTTTATCAAAATCTCCTTTTATATGAAACTTAAACTAAATGTGGCCTATTGTCATCAACCGGGAACAAGTCGGGCTGCTCTTGAGGAAATTCAGATGTAAAACCCAATAACCCTTTGCCCGATCCGGGACTTGAACTCAGGACCTACCACGGAGTACTCCTGTTTCACCCAAAAGTTGAATGGTAGGTTACTGTGCGGCATTAAGACCGCCTACATAGAATCTCAGTACATCATCAATCATCAATACATATAATAAATCTGTAGAAAAGTTTTTGTACATCGAAAATATTTCCAAAAAAAATTGCCAGGGTGTTAAAGGTCCAACAGAACCCATTTCCAGCATTTTTGGAATTTTTGTCTGTTTATTTGTGCACGCATCACGTAAAATGTACGAAACCAATGTAGATAACTCGTGCGTAACTTGAAGTATTACTAAGTTTTTGTTTCATCGCAATCGGTTCACTGTATCAAAAGTTAGATGAATTTAAAGTGTTCAAGAAGTAAAATTATCACAACACACGCAATTCAGATACTCGGACAGTTGAACTCGATATTCGATAGAGGGCGTTGTGCATTTGAAGTCATTTTCTGAATGGCGGTGTTAAGATTCTCCGTGAAAGAATGATGATCCTAGAAAAACAATTTGTAGGTAGGTATGTAGGGTAGGAAGGAAGGTAAGCAGGTTAGGGTAGGCAGTCAGTTAACGGGAGCGAAGCCGCGTGCTAGTTTTTAATAAATAAATAATTCTTCGCCCCTACACCTTGTAAAATCTTTGACAAACACTGCCTCTCACGATATCCTGTGCGCCTCGGGTTGTGTGTCTGTACTCTCGAATAGTGACATCCAGGATTTCCAGAAATGTTACATTAGTCTCGTATCTGTGGGGTGAGAACCCCAGGTATTTAAGAGTGCCTTTTGTTTTGTGTCTTGGTGTACAGTTAGGGAAAAGAAACGTGCAGCCGTTTGATTTTTTAAGCCCCCCGTAAATATTCAATTCACAAAAATATCTGTTACTAAGTTCTGAAATGCATTTTGACAACTAACTTGAAAGGCTTTTACTTTAATTTTTGGTTGGTTAAATGTTGAAAATATATATTTATAATTGATTCATGTACATTATGTGTGAAACATGTTTTTAGGGTTCCGTACCCAAAGGGTAAAAACGGGACCCTATTACTAAGACTCCGCGATCCGTCTTTCTGTCTGTCTGTCCGTCTGTCACCAGGCTGTATCTCATGAACCGTGATAGCTAGACAGCTGAAATTTTCACAGATTATGTATTTCTGTTGCCGCTATAACAACAAATACTAAAAACAGAATAAATTAAATATTTAAGTGGGGCTCCCATACAACAAACGTGATTTTTTTGCCGTTTTTTGCGATAATGGTATGGAACCCTTCGTGCTCGAGTCCGAATCGCACTTGGCCGGTTTTTTCGTGTAACTAATAGTTTTTCTTTATAAAAAAATACGATTTTTTTTTTCGCTGCTTTTCGATACGCCTCAAAAACGACTTGGTTGTTTAAATTTTGTTTTTACATAGAAAAATTTATGTATAGAATAATTTATTCATAACTGAAATAGCATAATTATGAAAATCAAAGAATATTTTGCAAACAAAACTTATCAATATTGATATTCTGGCCCCGAGCGAGCGCACGTCCAGTACTGCGTAAATATTGGGGAATATATACGCCCTAACTTGCGTGTTTGTCTAGTACAGTCAGGGAAGATAATAGTTCTGCAATTTGACAGGAAACTTATCCCTCATATATTCGATATCAGTCTCGAACTCTGTCTTCCCCATCCAGGGATACAGGCGACATGTTATAAAAAAAAAACCGGCCAAGTGCGAGCCGGACTCGCGCACGAAGGGTTCCGTACTTCGTAAATTGCGGTTTACGATTTATGACGTATTAAAAAAAACTACTTACTAGACCTCGTTCAAACCAATTTTCGGTGGAAGTTTACATGGTAATGTACATCATATATTTTTTTCTTTATTGTTTTGTCATTCTCTTATTTTAGACGTTACAGGGGAGGGGGGATTTTACCACTTTGGAAGTGTCTCTCGCGCAAACTATTCAGTTTAGAAAAAAAAAATATTAGAAACTCGGACGGACAGACAGACAGACATGACGAATCCATAAGGGTTCCGTTTTTTGCCATTTGGCTACGGAACCCTTAAAAATGCAGAGAATCAACATCGTGGCAAGTTTCGCAACTATATTAAATATTTTCGCACTAAAATGTCTGTTTTATTGAAACATACTGCATACGCTAGGTTTCACAAAATTTGTTGGTTTTGTTTTTAGCAGATAAATAACGTCTCTGTAATATGTTTACTTTTTATTTACTGCGGAATAAATAACATAACATTGGTTATCTACAAATAAACGGTATATATATACTCGAATAACATAATTATTTGTCTTTCGGAATTGGGTAATAAAAGCATTCCTGTGTTGTGGTTTTCTTACTTAAGGATACACTAGTCGATTTTTTTTCCATACAAACGTAGTCTAGGGATTATTCCACTGTTTGACGATGTACGTTCAAAATAAAAAGTGATATCAATTTGTCTCATCATTATCTATCATTATCCCTTTACGGAAGCGAAAAAGTAAAAAAAAAAAATGTTTGAAAGTTACGAGCGTCGAAAGTTCCACATTTCGACACTAATTTTAACGCATCTTTGGGCGCAAATAAATACCATAAAAAGACGGAAAATTGCAAAACGGCCTCCATACAGGGATAGATTAGTAGTTCAACAATGCAAATAATTTTATTTTGAACAGATAGATTTAGTCGTTTTTTCATAATATCTAGACTGCCAAAGGTCTGTTTATAAAATTTCGCGCGCTCGGTTTCGTCCTAAATCAATATCCATTTCGCTACAAATTTGCAAAAGTGTGTATTCGTACGCGAACTAGCTTCCTACTGCTCATCAAAGCAACTATCTCTTCCGCACGTGTTGTCGGTTGATATAAAATGCAGTTTAACCCCGCGCACAAAATAGTTCGTGCCGTCGACTAGTGTGTACCCTTAACGTCGACCCTTAAGCGTGAGTACTGAGCATTCGGCTCTGGGCCCGATTCCAGGGTCGGGTAAAATGTTAACGGGTTTTACTATTTTTCGAACTTCTTAGCACAAAATAGTGCGTGCCGTTGACTAGTGTAATCTTAAGTGATAATAAACTTAGTTTTCTGTACCATCTGCCTACACCAAATCACAAGACATCGAACCCTGACCAGCTAAGCACACACTCCTCACAAACTTTATCCATACTAGTCTAGAACCTAGAGTACTACATATCATCAAACTTCCGTATGTCCTAAGTTTTGAAACTAGGCAAGACTACATTAGTTTCATTGGAGTTCATAGGACAGCAATAATACGAGTATAACATTTATATTTGGCGACTAGCTTCTTCCCGCGGTTGCACTTTTTTAGGGTTCCGTAGCCAAGTGGCAAAAAACGGCACCCTTATGGATTTATCATGTCTGTCGGTCTGTCCGTCCGTCCGTATGTCACAGCCACTTTTTTTTCCGAAACTATAAGAACAATGCTGTTGAAAATTGGTAAGTAGATGTATTCTGTGAACCGCATAAGATTTTAGTAGATGTATTCTGTGAACCGCATAAGATTTTCACGCAAAAATAGAAAAAAAACAATAAATTTTGGGGGTTCGCCATACTTAGAACAGAAACTCAATTTTTTTGTTTCATCAAACCCATACGTGTGGGGTATCTTATGGGTAGGTCTTCAAAAATGATATTGAGGTTTCTAATATCATATTTTTCTATACTGAATAGTTTGCGCGAGAGACACATCCAAAGTGGTAAAATATGTCCCCCTCCTGTAACTTCTAAATAAGAGAAATAAAAAAAATAAAACTAAAAAAATATATGATGTACATTACCATGTAAACTTCCACCGAAAATTGGTTTGAACGAGATCTAGTAAGTAGTTTTTTTTAATACGTCACAAATCGTAAACCGCAATTTACCAAGTACGGAACCCTTCGTGCGCGAGTCCGACTCGCACTTGGCCGGTTTTTTTAAATCTATATGCTCGCGTTTGACCACTATCTCATCCGATGGTAAGCGATGATGTGGTCGACAGTGTAACACGCTTGCCTTGAAGTAACCTATTCACTCTTGACTGAAAGACCCCGAGGTTGTTGCTATTAGGAAACAAAGACTCCGGCAGGGAATTCCACTCCTTAGCTTTACGCACAATGAAAGTATTCCCAAAACGTGCACTTCCGTGACCATCAGTCTTATTGCGTAATGAATTCGGCAAGGCAAAGAGTATCAACAATAAAAAAAAAACAAGAACAAACTGTTTAATCGTAGAATAATTCTGTTTAATCCTATTTTTACTCATTGCTATAGAATTCCGCACAAAATATCTCTCACAAAGAGCGACGTATCTGAAACTACACGGTACGCCATTTGCATTATACTGGTTTATACCGGCACAATCCGCTTCTAGCCGGTTATATCCGATTTCGGCCGGTTCTCATCGGATTTTCATGGAGTGTTTCAAGTGAAACTTCATATTTGATAAGTTTGTAGTCGTGAGAAAATTATTGTTATCTCTACTAATATCTAAAACTTAACTAACACGTACATAATAAATAAATAAGAAAGAAAAAAAAAAGAAAAAAAAAAGAAAAAAAAAAGATGTATCTGTCAAAAATTTCACAGTTAATGCACACAGATGTATAGATGACACAGCGGGTATTTGTGTATCTGAAGTTGGCTCTGCGAACCATTGCGCAAGAAACAGTTTGTCATCGAGTATAATGCATAGAGTAAGCGAGATAGGACGATGCGACAAACTTAAGCGAGTGAAAGAGGCAGTACAATGCTATCTTCTACTTCAACATTGACACAAAAATAGCAACTGCGCAGAGTCTTGCAGCCAACTCAGAGACACTAAAATCCAGTGTGACTACTATACAGAGGCAGATTTAATTTCATAGGCTCAGATTAGAGAACACAGGCATTGCCATCTGTAGTCGTATGAAAAGATTATATCGCGCCCAATTGACGTAGTCATCATCATCTGCCTAGCCTTTTCCCAACTATATTGGAGTCGGCTTCCAGTCTTACCGGATTCAGCTAAGTACCAGTGTTTTACATGAAGCGACTGCCTATCTGACCTCCACAACCCAGTAACTGGGTAACACGGTACCCCTTGGCAAGACTGGTGTCAGATCTCAAGCTTCTGACTACCCGTAACGACTGTCAAAGATCTTCAAATAACAGCCGGGACCAACGGCTTAACGTGCGTTCCGAGGCACGGAGGAAACTCGGTATGTTGAAATGGTCACCCATCCACGGACCGACCTCGTCAAGCGATGCTTAGCCTTGATGATCGACCCGTGCGGCAGTTATTATTTAGCCACGAGCTCCTCTACTGACGTAGTCTATTAATCTGCTTAACAAATTATTTCTCTTACATGTACCAATTTGCATAGTTCGCAAAACAATTTCAACTCTTTGTTCTCATTCTAATGATATATTTTCTGTTGTTTACAGCTCAAAATGTGGACATCACACCTCGCGAGGCGGTTAGACGGATCGGAGACGAGGTCACCGTACTGTGCAAAGTGCCCTACCCCATTGATTCATGCAGGTCAGTTGATTTCTATGTTAATTTATGGCGAACAAACCGACGACGTTATTAGCTAACAATTTTAGAACCATTAATATTAGTAATGACTTTATTCGGTGGTGCTTGGCTGGGCTTACTCAGCTGTAAATATTCTTTTGTACCTCAATAGGGACACAGGGACTTTAGGCCAAAGACTAGACTATCCACTGCTTTTTAGGGTTCCGTACCCAAGGGTAAAAATGGGACCCTATTACTAAGACTCCGCGGTCCGTCTGTCTGTCTGTCTGTCTTTCACCAGGCTGAATCTCATGAACCGTAAAAGCTAGACTGTTGAAAGACAGTCTAGCTATTACGATTGATCTAGATACTACACTTCACAGATGATGTATTTCTCATCTTCTCTCTGAAGAACTCTTCAGAGAGAAGTTCTTCTGTTGCCGCTATAACAACAAATACTAAAAAGTGAATAAAATTAATATTAAAGGGGGCTCCCATACAACAGACGTGATATTTTTGCCGATTTTTGCAATAATGGTACGGAACCCTTCGTGAGCGTTTCCGACTCGCACTTGGTCGGTTGTATTCTTGATTAACATGTTACGAGATTCAAGACAGTTGAAACGTTTTGCGTGTACTTGTCGAGCTTCATTGCCTCGGCGCTTTTTTAACGGTGCCCGATGCTGATACAGGCTTTCAAGAGTTACTGTGATGGGGAATTGTATGGCGGACTTGTCCAAGTCGACAGCCTATTATGAAGAACGAGAACTGTTCAATAAATGCAACTTTTCTGTATGTTTCAGGGTGACATTAGGCACGATCCCACGTTCCTACAGACTGATTCCTGAAAACGTGCAAGGAGATATCGTCTACGCGGGCCAGGGGCTTCGGGTAAGCTTTCAACTCCTCATTTTTTATTTATTAGCCTACTACACTATACTGGGCTTAACCTTCCCCCAAAATCCAGGTATCCTTTTTTGTAGGCCTCCTCAAACCAGTCCTTGCGAGCGGCGTTTAGGTCGTCTCACAACTCAGCGGCAACGTCCTTCAGACATCCACTATTAATCTGGCTGACGTGACCCGTTCAATCCTATTTTAGTCTGGCAGATTTTTTTCCTAAATTCATAACTAAAGTCACCGCCAGATAACAGAAAAAATAAATGTCGTTAACACCTGTCTACCAATGTATACCAATATTGCAAAACGATACGAAAAAATTGTAAAGGCAGTGTCGCTAACACGATCAAACAAACGTATCGCGGTAAGAGGTGTTCTTGACCCTTTCACTTGGCATTCAGTAATGATTTGATATCTCATAAACGCGTGGACCGATTTACATGATTTTAAAATGGTTCTATACCTTTTAAAATGGTTCTTTACTTTTTGTTACAAGTCGGATCAATGACTCTTATTTTTTTGTTATATGGCGGAGACTTTATATTCTCCTAAACTCCTCTCGCTGTGGTTTCCTGTGAGAGGAGTGCACTAGACTAAACATTTTGAGGTCCTATATTAATCTGCCTAGATATGCCAATTATATTACTGTTGCATGGAGCTACTGCCTATCTCACCTCCACAACCCAGAACCCGGGTAAAACGAAACTGGTCAAATCAAGGCTCCAGAGCCTTGAACATCGTCGCCGAGTTGCCAGCTTGTCGGTTTTATATCGGTTACATTTCGGGGAGTGTGCGATGGAATTGCACGATCTAATTCCACCTAGCCCGTTTCATAATCGGACTGCAAGACGTACGGCGATGCGCCATCGGTTCATGGTGGACATCCCACATATACGCACTAAACGTTTTGAGAATACTTTTATTATGCGGATAAGGAGTGGAATTCCCTGCCGGAGTCTGTGTTTCCCGATAGCTACAATCTACGGGTCTTTAAGTCAAGAGTGAATGGGTTATTTCTAGGTAAGCGTGTTTTACCGTCGACCACATCTTCGCTTAGCAGTAGGTGAGATTGTGGTCAAGCGCGAGCCTAAAAAAAACAAAAAAACACCCCTTGGCAAGACTGGGATGGTCACTAGTACACGTACCGACCTTGAGAACTGTTACTTGATCTTTGCCACAAGCTCCTCACGTTTATTCATCATGATTGGATCACAGCCCATTCTCTCACAGAGAGGAGGCCCGAGTCCCAGCAGTGGGGAACGTTTTTTGCCATCACCCGGGCACCAATTCAAACTGTATGCTACTGTTAAATTCAAAATAACAATTACTTTAATTATTAAAGAAATGAAAGTGTTATCAAATTGTTTGTATGTCAAGTTTTTGTGCAAATGAGCATAAATTCGATAATTTTGTTAATTGCCATGCGGGTTACATTTCAAGGATATCATTGAAAAGATAATGATAAGAAAAGTGTCGAAAGAAACTATCAATTATTTTAACTTACCTTGCTCATCCATGAATTGCCTTGTTAAGGGGCCGTTTTCCCTGAGTAGCTGCTTTTAAAATGAGAATCACGTCTAAGTTGCTAGTCGTTATGTTTTGAAAAAAAATATATATGTTATATTAGACTATTTTCTTAATAATTTGATCTAAGCAAATTTTGAGTTTTATTCGTATAACATAGTGTAATTAATTTGTAAAGTTATGTCTAAAACAGACGAAAACACGACAATCTCACCTACAGATAATTGTTCCGGCTCTGGGTGTTTGTGTTTGTGAGTTTATATGTTTGTACACGCACCCATGATACAGGAGAAATTCCTAGTGTGGGGCATGGCATAAAAAACGTCTATCAAAAGATCTGCGAAAGGCAGTAGGGAAAGGATGAATTAGCTAGACCGTAGCGGGCGCTAACAGAGTCCCGTGCAAGGTACGGACGAGGCTCGGATTCGAAACTTCACGAATATTTTTATTCTTCCCATAAAAGAGGAGGTTCTCAAATCGGATGTTTTTTTTTTGAACAAAATCCGCCATTTTTCTATTTTCCAATTATAATGTAGCCAGTGACACTCGCAAGGTTAAGACGAATAGATTGAAGTAAGTATCATGAAAATCGGCCAACGGGTTTGGTCTCTAAAACGCCACATAGGAACAAACATACATACAATGATAAACACATAACCCTCCTTCGGCAGTCGGCTAAAAATGTGTAAAATGTACAGACGTCTCACGTGATCCCTTGCATTTCGACGATCCATCGCTGATAGAGTAACACTTTGTCTAACTAGAGCCTCAGATGTAGGTGATCTATCCTTCAATTCAATCCTATATTAATTTCCGATCTTCCTCTCCCTCTCCATCTATCAACATAATTTAGGGTTTTTCAATAAGGGCGGGTAGATGTTGAAATGAAATAAACCAAGCAATGTGTGAGGTATTAACAAAATTCTTTTTTTATTTGAAAGGCGCGCTTGTGCCATTAAGTGTGGCATATGACATTGTTCAAATGCCCTCCTCGGCTATTTACAGTGGCACGGATCCAAGTGGTCCAATTTTCAATGACTCTTCTGCATAGATTTGGCTGAATTTGAGCGATAGCCTGTGTGTGTGTGTGTGTGTATCCGCCTTTAAGGTCAGACCGCACTACGCGTCAGCGGAGCGACGCGATGCGACACGACCAAATATACTTTGTATGAAATTGTATGAGATAATCCGCACAACGCGACAGCGGAATTACGCGACGCGACACTTTATCTCATACAATTTTATACAAAACTAGCTGTTGCCTGCGGCTTCGCTCCCGTGGACCACCCTACAGGACCCATTTTTGGGATTAAAAAATAGCCTATGTCACTCAAGAATAATGTAGCTTTCTATTGGTGAATGAATTTTTCAAATCGGTCCAGTAGTTTCGGAGCCTATTCGGTATAAACAAAAAAATCTTTCCTCTTTGTAATATTAGTATAGATATATTTTGTCGCGTCGCGTAGTTACGCCTAGTGCGGTCGGACCTTTAAGGCATCGGTAGATTGTGGTTTGTTTGCATAGACCTGCGACTTCAAGAAACCCCACAAGAAAAGTCTAGCGGGGTGAAATCACATGACCTTGGTGGCCAATTCACATCACCCATGTGAGTGGTAACCTTACCCTCAAATTGCTCATGCAGATGTTTTATCCTTTGAACGTGCTGTTCAATTGTGTAACTTGCCATGGTGATTTGATAGATGTCACCAAAAGAAAATGGCCGCCACAGACCGCCAAAATCTACCCGCGCCACTGACCTCTAACATACAAGTACGTATAATAGAGGTCAGTGACCAGCGCCAATAGGGAACTATCCGCAAAGCTGCGCTCAGATGGCGCCACAGGTTAAACAAACTAGAGAAGGGTGTTTTCGGTTTTTTGCGCAAACGGTTATGTATGTGTTTTCATATCGGTATCGAAAACGGTTTTCAGATATCGATACTACTGATTAGTACAGTTTGCAAAAGTTAGAATGTTATTAAGATGAGCAAACTAACAACGAACGCGAAATAATACTTAGAAAGATAGGTAGCGCATATGGTTCCTAACGTTTGTTAAGTTTGCGTTTTGTTCGTAGTTCGTACGTTTTCGCATTGTTACGGTTTAAAGTTTTGATTTATTCGTTCTCGCACGCTAGTAAGGTTTTTATTAGTACATCTTTTGTAATATCGATTATTTTGATATCGACTAACACATATCCGATATAAGTTACGTTTAGATATATCGGACACATCCCTAAAAAAAACCAAACTGTCAAAGTCGAGCGACAAAATTTCGCAGTTTATGTATATACAAAATATAAAACAAATAGTGAAAGAAAAATGAAGCTAACTAACTTCCCCAATATTATTATTTGGTTTTTGAACACAAGTTATCTTAAAAACAGTAATAAAGAGTTTCTTAACCACAAACAGTAGTAGACGCCATGTTGTTATGTTTTTGTTTACTCCGAGCCGTCAAGCGCCATCTGGCGGGAGCAATTGGGAGTAATGTTCCCTATTGAAAAACCCTTTATTATTTGTATATGATATCCATGTTATTATTTCTGTTGATGTTCATAAATACAGTCTTAATTGCAATATCAAGTTTGTTTCGAATTACAATCCTAACATGTGATCTTCTTCCCCTCAGTCTGGCGAATGCGGAGCGTTGATAAAAAACATCAAGGAGGAGTGGAACGGTAACATCTCATGCGTGCTGCCGCCTCCGACTGGAAACATCGAGCTGGTTGGCACGATGAGACTACTCGTTGCACGTGAGTATTATTTAATTACTTAAAATAAATCTTTAGTCTAAAATATTGTGTAATACAAAGAAAAAAAAATACAAAAACCCGACTGATTGAGAAGCGAACTAAAAAGACGTAAGCAAGAAGAAAATTGTGCTGTGCAGTCGGAGGATACAAATGTTTTTGGTTAGCCAGCTCGCGAATATGTAGATATTCTTTTAAGATAATTTTTATTTACAAACTTTTTAGTGATCATTATTTTTAGTTATCATTAATGAACACTTTACGAGGAGATGCATGCTATCAATAATTATTTCACATTATTATGGTTTTGTTGGAAGGAGATTAGTGAAACATATACCTCTTTAAAAAAAAAGTGTACTACCATTTTAGAATCAACATTGATATTTCTTTTTAAATAAGCTCTTAAAAACTGCACAAAAACGACTAGCGCGGCGTTTTGCTCGGGGAGGCGCCTTAATAAAGAATATAACATACATACAAGATACGCGCGAAAAACATAACCCTTTCCTTACAGTCGGGTAAAAATAATCTGCTCATGTCGTATCAAAAAAATTGTCCGTATTGTTGTCAACGGAAGAACGGCTTAAAGACTGGCAGTATCGCCACGTTTAATGACAATGGTGATTTTTGGGCGAAAACTAAGCCAGCCCTCTGAATAGGCAATCAACTGCTTGGCGATATCTTGAAAACTGTTTCAATCCGTAACGGGTAAAATATAAAACTCTCAACGAGGTTAGGACATCTTTAGTAGGACGAAAAGAGAATGCTTAAACAAGATGTCAATAGTGAGCAAATTTAAGTTAGTCTAAACCACTTATCCCTACTTTATATATAATTTTATAAATGCGAAAGTAAATCTGTCTGTCTGATTTCTTATCATGCTTTTGAGACCCGGGGAAGGACGTAGTTCTTATCCCGGCAATCATACTTAAGGGGGTGGAAAGAGTTTGTATAGTGAGCCAATAATTTTACAAGTAAGGCAGCAAAAAAAGGCTATTCTAATTCTACGCAGATGAAGTCGCGAAGCTAGTACAATATTATATTTTCTGAGTTAACATTATGCGCAATGAGCATAATAAAATAATTAACGATAATAGCGAACCCAAAAGTCTGCAGAATATCTACATAGCAAAACAAAAGACTGCAGAATACATTGCAAAACAAAAGTCTGCAGAATACATTGCAAAACAAATGTCTGCGGAATACCTACATTGCAAAACAAAAGACTGCAGAATGCCTAAATTGCAAAACAAAAGAATGCAGAATACATTGCAAAAAAAAGACTGCAGAATACAACGCAAACCAAAGCCTGCACTTCTGCAGTATACAAAATTTCGTAGTATTAATATATGGAACCAGCTACACAACATTATTTTAGTTTTGTAACATACACAACAATACAAACACCGATAGCGTACCCAGCTATATAAATCTTTATAAGCAGCCTGTTAACCCACACATTGATATACTCAGGTGCCCCCGACGATGCAGTCTTGTACTCCTCAGACCAGCCATCCTTCAAGGATGGAGACAAGTTCATGGCCCAGTGCGTCGTGCCTAACGGAAGACCAGCGGCCAAGATTACCTGGTTCTTAGGTAAGTAGACCTGTTCATCGTCATCAACCTAATGCAGTTAGGACAACCTATTTAACTGGTTTGGAACATCATCTGCATAGCCTTTTATGTGGTCGGTTTCCAGTTAAACGTTAAAAGTCATAATTCGATGTTTGGCTCTCGTCTCTTTCCTCCTCCAATATTGGACCAATTTAAAAGATATTCCATAAACTGGTAAAGTAAGATATATACTATGTCCCTATGTTTTCCTTTTTTCACTTTTATTTGTCAAATTTGTACACTAATCATTGCGAAGACTGAACTGAGACAGCTGCGAGGGCGTGCATACCCTCTTGCGTTGCGTTGTCGCAGCGTCAACGCAACACAGGTGTGGCATACAATGCGTTGTTCCGTTGCGACGACGCGACGCAACGCACTAATGGGGCCTCGCCCTAAGCCACTGTGACAGCGCAATTTTGAGCATTTTATGAGGGCTCTAGTGCTTCTAAAGAAAATATATCATGAAAAAGGAAAACATAGGGACATAGTATATATCTTTAATTTGCAATTTACGGAATACCTTTTAAATTGGTCCAATGTTGGAGGAGGAAAGAGACGAGAGCCAAACCTCGAATTATGACTTTTTACTAAGGAAATTCAGTCGGCGCTCTCTGCTCCCGTTTCCTCTTAAACCGCGCCGATACCTGTACTGTCTAACACCAACCCGCACTGCACCCGTTTGGTGTATTACAGCCCAAACTTTTTTAGAGAGAGGAGGTCTGTGTCCCAGCAGTGGGAATGTTATGGGATGATTATAGTTTGCTATTGGCAGCCTGAATCATATCATCATAACAGGTTCTGGAGTGGCGACGGCATACCTACCGAAGACGCAGCGTTTGAAAGCCTTCCACACCCCTGTGACCTGGTGAAGGTCGCAGGAATCCGCTGGATACGAAGCGCAAAAGTCCGGTCGATGTGACGACACTTGGAGCAGGCCTATGTCCAGATATGAACGTCTTTCCCATTGCTGGAAAAAGCCATAAATGAAAAATGTGAACCATATTTGTTTTATTTTGTCCAGCTCTGCTCCACTGTCATATAACATCACCATTTTAAAACCCTCTTCTCATTTCCAGGTTCCGAAGAGCTTCTCCACGGCAAACACCAGCCGGTAATCACTTCAGAGCCAGGGTCTGACCTCCAGACCATCAGTCAGAACGTAAGCCGGACGCTTTCGGATGAGGATGACACCAAGATCCTGATCTGCAGAGCGGAACACGAGGCTTTGGAACAGCCTAAGGAAGCTCGGAGGCAGCTGATTGTGCAGTGTAAGTTATGCTATGGATTATGATTCATTCTTTTGATGATTCCCGGATTCTTTAGACCCGGGACATTTTGTATTTCTCTTAGGCCCATTTTTATCACCCTTTTTTTTTTTTTTTTTTTTTCGGTGGGAAATCATCCAATGACTTCTCCCGCTCATTTTTGTCACCCTGGGCTGTTTTACTAACTCTGAGTTAGTACCTAACACGGGTTCATTATGAATGACATATTATTTGAATTTAACCTTGTGTTAGAAGTTATCGCCGCAATTGGGCCTTAGTAAGTTATATTTGATTAATTATATTTATTTTCTAAATTATTATTGGTTACAAATAATACTTCTACGCGTATTGTTTTCTATCAATTTAAGGCGCAGATACCCCTGAGTAGCTGATGTTAAAATGAGAATCACCTCTAAACGGCTTGTCGTAATTTTTTGGAAAAAATATATGTTATATTAGACCATTTTCTTAATAATTTGATCTAAGAAAATGTTGAGTTTTATTCGTATAACATAGTGTCATTAATTTGTAAAGTTATGTCTAAAACGGACAAAACACGACAATCGCACCAAAACCGCTGGCCGTATTTTAATGAAATTTGCGTTAGTCGTCGTCTTACACAAGATGAAGTCGGTATTTCCTAATTTAGTAAAGTCAGAGGTCAAAATCTGTTTTGAAGACCACACAAATTCTTGTCATGATCAGATCATTATGAGGTCCATGTAAGTTACTTAATGTCTAAGGTGGTCTCTTCAGGAAAGAACCACTCAGATTTGAGTTATACCTAAGCAGACAAATACACTAACTTAGAGCAGTTTCCTTCATCACCACTGCTCATAAAGCAGTAGGAAGACGTGGATGCCAAATGATGTGGGAACCAAAACTTCAAAAACATATGACATCCACAATCCGCACTGTGACCGCCTGATGGATTTCAGCCTACTTCCTCTCACAGAGAGGACATTAGGACATTTAGGCTTCTATGTGTCCTCTTCAAGGCAAAAAGTCTTTAGGCTTTCTGACAGAAATCGCTGGCCAACACTCGTCGGTATGAACCTTTTTGTAGAATCCATTTAAGCCTTTTAAGTGTATGGCGTTTTAATGCAGAAGTCTTCAGGCTTACTGACAGAAGTTGGAGCCAACAGCGAGGGTGTTTGCAAGAGCCACTTGGTAGAATCCATGCTTTCTTCCATATTTGCTGAGCAATAGTGTTCTTACTTTTTCTTTCTCTACAGACCCACCCAAACGCCAAGAAGCCGGAACCATCACGATCTTTGGCCTGAAGTTAGGAGCTGAAGGTCGCCTGAACGTCACTGTGAGAGCGAACCCCAAACCCACTGCAGAATGGACCGTCGGAGACCAGGTGTTGATGGCCCCCAGAAGGACCGACAATGGAGAGTTCACTGCCATTGAGCCTTTGTTACTGGTAAGTGGATTTTTTGTCTGTTAATTACTGTTTAACTGTAGTTAACTTAACCAATGGTTAAATATGCTAACCAATGATTGCAAATTTTGGTAAAACACCTTTTTTAGGGTTCCATACCCAAAGGGTAAATACGGGACCCTATTACTAAGACTCCGCGATCCGTCTGTCTGTCTGTCTGTCTGTCTGTCACCAGGCTGTATCTCATGAACCGTGATAGCTAGACAGTTGAAATTTTCACAGATGATGTATTTCTGTTGCCGGTATAACAACAAATAATAAAATCAGAACAAAATAAATATTTAAGTGGGGCTCTCATACAACAAACGTGTCATTTTTTCCCGTTTTTTGCGATAATGGTACGGAACCCTTCGTGCGCAAGTCCCACTCGCAGTTGGCCGGTTTTTTTTCAATTGTCGGCATCACAAATGGTCAAATAAGTTGAAGAGTTAATTATTGACCACTATTTGAGTCAGGACTAAATAGCTCTCAATGCTCTCATCTAGAGACAGAAGTCTAGTCATAATAATTATTAATAGGATTCTCTTTTATTATTGGTATTTATTAGTCAATTTTATTTGTATAATCTCTCGTCATCTGTCTGCCAACCCTACCCTACTTACCTTCCTGCCTACCCTACTTACCTACCTACCAATTTTTTTTCTATAGTCATCATTCTTTCACGGAGAATTTTAACATCGCCATTCAGAAAATTTATTCAAATGCACATGTGATAATTTTACTTCTTGAACACTTTAAATTCATCTAACTTTTGATGGAGTGAACCGATTGCGATGAAACAAAAACTAAGTAATACTTCAAGTTACGCACAATTTTTATGTATAAAAGTTATTTACATTGGTTTCGTACATTTCACGTGATGCGTGCACAAATAAACAGACAAAAAGACAAAAATTCCAAAAATGCCGGAAATAGGTTCTGTTATCCTTTAACACCCTGGCTATTTTTTTTGGAATAAAATTCGATGTACAAAAATTACTTTTCTACAGATTTATTATATGTATTGATGTGTATTATTAATACATATGTAAGTATATACATTTTCGTATACTAGTTGTTATTTTTAAATATTATTACCCTTTACAATTTTGTCCTTTTTAACCCAAAGGTCGACTGGTAGAGAATGCCTTGTGGCATTAAGTCCGCCTATGTAAACAAAAAACTGGGCCTAAATAAACCTCCAATTCTAACCCCTCCATCTTCCCCCAGGGTAACGGCTACTACAACATCACGCTGATCGTGGCGCGCATCGCCAAGGAGGATGTGGACCGCACGTACTACCTGCGCGTCGACAACGGGCTCGGTCGCGAGGAGTTCGCCGTGAGGATCAGTACCATGGATGAACCAGCTGGTACGTTGAGAACTTTTGGCTATTGTAAAAACGAGCTAGACTAGATGATAAAAGATTACACTGGAACTTAGCCGGTTTTTATGGAGTTCTTTCAATGGCACCCCTAAGAGGGTTGTAAGAACAACTAGGGGCTAGATTTTAATGAAAGGAAGTGTTGTAGTTGAAGAAGTATATGATTACTTTTACTTGATTGGTAATAATTCCGGTACATCAAAATAAGATTAACTTATACTATTGAATTAACGAAGAAATTGAATTTCTCTATATTATGGCGAGTTATTGAGAGAGGCTGGTCATGTCGAGTTATTCGGACATAAAATGTAGTGCACAGCTATTTTATTCATAATATAGAGCTGATCGTTTAGTAAAAGTTGTTTGTATTCAAGAATTGGTCCTATGTGCATCCTCTAAAAAAAATACAATAAATTGAAAGTCACTTTGCCTAAGATAATACAGGGTTTTTTCAAATTAATTAGTGAAAATTCACAGATCAGGGGGTGACCATAAGCTCCTAGAGATCTCAAATTGATACCGCTCTAAGAGTTATGAAAGCTCTTTTATTGTTATTAAAAAAATAAACATTATTTGTGGGCAGATAATTATAACAAATAAATATATTTTAAATCTAAACCTCTCATGATTCTCTCATCTCGTAAAATTGGTTATAAATGATAAATGATTTTGTTTCTGTAAGTTAGTTTGTACAAACACTTATACATGTCGATCATATTTTTAAAACTAGAGGAGGTCGGCGTTTCCTATCTGACTACTCTGAGAAGAAAGGCCGAAATAAACTCAGAGGTCACAGTCTCTTTTGAAGTCCAGACATAATCTTGGTTAGATCATGTGAAGACCCTGTATGAAATGGTCTTTTGAGGGAAGAACCAGACATATTGAGTGGACCTGTCCAGTCAGTGCACGCATTTGTCAGTAACCGCTGCACGGTTACTGACAAATCAACTCAGAATTTAAGACTTGTGCTTTATCATTAATGTCAATATCTTTCACTTCTGTAAAGTTGCACCAACTAATGTTAAATCCTGTATAATAAGTAAATATATATAAACTAATACCTATATTGATAAGTTTTGTGTTCCCTACAGCCCGGAAAGCGAAGTCGTCATATTTAATTGACATCTATGGTAAGACTTACATTCAGGAATGATATCTGTAAATGAATGTAAATAAATGCTTCGCGAATGAACGACGTTTTTTGTTCGAATGTTTGTAGTCTAGGAGACTGGAGTAGATTTTAAGTAAAGTATGTTTTTTTCGAATTGTGATTTTTTTATTAATTGGATTTTTAAATGAGTTTTTGTGTCAAAATTTTTCCAATTTCTACTTTCGTATTCGTTTTTCATATTTCAACTTCCTAAATCTTTTTTTTCCTGTCTTTTAGAAGCATGATTGCCATTTTCTTACCTTTTTTCGAAGCGTTAACATTTTGAAAAAAATATTTTCGTCTTCTTATCTTAGGCATGATTAAAAAAAACCGGACAAACATACAATATTTTTAGCATGAAATTCGTTTCCGTCTTTGGTTTAGAAAATATTTTGATTTCATTGTAAATGCATGAAAATTTAAGAAACCAGTAGTGCTCTGAATTGAAATAAAAGTGTTAATTATAGTGCTCGAACTCTTTAGTTACTGTCATCGTGGAATTTAGAATTTTCAGAAGCTCCTGGGTTCGATTCCCGGGTCGGGTGAGAGCAGTAGTGCCGCAGTGGTAACGGCTGCGACTTACAAATTGTAGGTCGTGGGTTCGAACCCAGGCAGACACTTTACTTTGTGTAACTTATTTTCATCACCACTGCTCTCAAAACGGTGAAGGTAAACATCGCGAAGAAACAAAAAAAAATCGAAGACATGTGACATCCATCACCTTGCACTGGGCCCGCGTTGTGGATTACGGCCTCTAACAGAGAGGAGGCCTGCACGCACAACGGACCAAATGAGAGTCTTCAGTGCGGAAAATACGGTCCATCTTCCCGGGTCGGGCAAAGTTTTATTGGGTTTTTCCTTTTGGAATTTCTCAGCAGCTGTCTGGACTGGGATTTGAACATAAATGGCGCAATGTGTGTGTACTCAGGGCCGTCTTAACCCACGGGGAGGCCCCTGGGCACACAGAGTTTGGGGACATGGGCCCCGAGATATGAAAAGCGGTCACAGGCAGTAGGGCCCCGTAGTCAAATTATTATTCTTCTTGCTTTCAGCATGTCAACGTTAATTTTCCTGTCTGCTTGTTTTATTCTACGAAAAACGCTCGAGACGTATCAAACAAGATGACTTGTAATAATATTATTATGAAATTTCTAGAATACTCGTACCTTAATTGTATCTAACTAAATTAAACGGACGATTTTTCAAATCCCTCGCAGCTTATTACATTTTTTGTTTGTATTCTGTTTCTTTTTTCACTTAGTTTTATTTTAATCTCATGATATTTGAGGGCCCCCCAAATGAACCGGGGCCCGTGCACGTGCCCCTTGTGCCCCTATGGTAAAGACGGAACTGTGTGTACTAAAGGGAAATCTCTGCTTAAACCTTCGAGGATTACTGACGTGATGTTATGTTACTGTCCTCTTTGAACTAATACTATTTTATCTCTGTCAATCTGTTTCAAAATCAAAATCAAAATAGATTATTTCAAATAAACCTTAAAGGTACTTTTGAATTGTCAAACAAAAAAATTATAAAAAGATGGCTCTAGTTGCAAATTCGCAAGCATCTATAGGTCTCAATTGAGAAGAATTTGCAAGAAACTACACGGTCACTCTTCTTGTTGAAAAAATACATATAAGTGAGGACGATGTAAAAAGACGTGTACGTAAAAGCGTCTAGAGTAACAAATACTTACTTAAAAAAAGTACAATAACAGACCAAGACATCTAAGTTATGACCAATCCGAACTGATGACGCCCGTTCACGAACATGACGCATGGATCGGCACCACTCAGCTCAACCATCATGAAGGTCATGAGGATCATTCTTGCGAGTGTCACTGGCTACATTAAAATTGGAATAGGATTGGGTTTATCATCAGAATTATCTTTGTAACTAAACTGCTTTAAAAAAAAAGTTTTTTTTTTGTAAATAACCGTATAAGCTTTTCATTTTACTTCATTCTTAAGTCATCGTCCTCTTTTTCAAATCTTTTTTGTTACCAACTTTATAGAAAGAAGAGTTTCACAATTCGGCTGTTTTTTTTAGGATGGTCATGTTTTCAGTTACATTTTTCTGGGATTCTTATAAAACATTAGATTTTTAGCCATTCTTTGTTTTCTGTATTGTGTGATATTGTGTCTTTACCCAGAAACCATCCTTTTTCGCTAACATAACCTCTTTTATTTTTCCTAGGTGTGCAGCTAGATGCCGGAGCGATAGTTGGAATTGTAGTTGGCGTCCTAATCCTGCTAGTAGCCGTGTTCCTAGGCGTGTTTGCCTTCGCCACCGACAGATGGTGCTTCGCCGGTAAGTCGCATTACTTCTTTTATATTCTCTGTTGAATTTGTTGATATTTTGGAGCATATTTTTCTGTTACCCATCTGCATGATACGCATGTTGAAATTAATTTCGGTTTAACATGCATTATTTTGTGTAAAGTAAAGGGTACTGAAACAAATTGGCATAGGCTATCGCCATTTTGATTTTTCTTCGAAGATGCGACGCACTATGATACTGCTATGAGTAGGACGCTAAACAAAAAAAAATATTTTGAGATATTATGCCTAAGGGACTTCCCTGATTTCGCGACGCAATTTAAATTGCATGTCATTGCGTCCATTTGAAGGTTCATGCAATATTGCTTATCGGTGATTTATCAATTGAATCATCAGGAAGGTCGCTAACTCGACACTTTAGATAACCATATCCCTTTTATACATCGTTACAGTTTGGTCGTTTTAATCCCATGAAGGGTCGATCCGTTATTCACCAGTTTCTTTGTGCGCCGCAACTTTGAAGAAAAATCATATTGGCGATAGGGTTACTATGCCAGCGTCCATTAGACAAAGTTTATAAATGTAAAAAAAATACTGTAATGTAACTTTTAATACTCATAATCATTTTATTATTTGCTCCATGAATGTTGACTATTCCTTAGTGTAGCTGTGCCGTCATGTTTCTCTTTTTTATACCATTAGTCCAAGAGCCTTGATAAAAATATTTACGTCATCATTAATAATAATTTTCTTGAAAACGTGGCATATCAATAAAATATATTTTTTAGTTTATTACTATTATTTTTTGCTCAAATATTTTTATTGATATCTGCATTGTGATTTGACCATGCTTTTTACAATCGCTTTTATTACAAACATAGGCATGCGTAATAATTCCTTTATCCTTTTAAATAAATATTATTAATAAGTAATACATTTCTGGCAGGCTCACGGGCTGTTGGTCGATAGGTAACGTTGGAAAAAAAAAAGAAAAAAGTAGAAAAAATAGAAAAAAAACACAAATCACACTAACTGTTTGAGGCTCGCACTGGTTGGATTTTCATCGAAAAACTTCAAAGATTTTTTTACTGAAATTATCATTTTTTTAGAAAAAATGTTTGGCTGTTTGTAGAATTAGTAAAAAAAAAAAAGTGCAACTTTTTGGCAGTGTTTTGGCTTTAATATGTAGTAAATATAAGTGTTTTAAATTAAGTGTCTCAGCATAACAATATTTTTGAGCGATCAAGAACGAAAAGAAAATAACAAAAAATTCTAAAAATGCATGATTTTTTATTATTATTTTTATAATAACTGTTTGTCGCATGTGAATGTTATTAATTATATTTATGATTTTCCACAATAATAAGCATGATTTAAGATTGATTTTATCTGCATGTGACTTCCTTGTTTTTTTTTTTTAATATAAATAATATTATTTGTCTTCTAAGTAATTTCCCTTTGGTAAAGACTTCGCGAACAGGTGGTGGTTTAAATTAATAAGTAGTTCAGGGAGGTGACCATAAGCTCTTAGAGCGGTATCAATTTGAGATCGAATAAGGGACAGATGTATCTGACTTCTATACATCTGTCACTTACTCGATATCAAATTTATACCGCTCTAAGAAGCTTATAGTCACCCCCCTGGTGTTTCACGTGTTGTAGCTAGTATTTTGGGCCTTGAGCTTATTTCAGACTATTTTCATTATTTCGGGAATCTATTGGAGTGTGTTTATTTTTCCTAATAACTAATATGTTTTGCTGGTTAATATCAAATTTTCTTTTTGGGGTTCATCAACATCTTTCATTCGATCATGGTTTTTTGAATTGTGTGTGTAAAAAAGATAGTCAAGTCAACATATTAGGTCATGATTCTAATTATTTATTTTTATCTGAACAAGTCATGCTTTGTTTTACACACAACACTGTTACTGACAAATCTTAATGAAACATAACAGTAATTATCAAATACTGTATTCCTACAATATACTCATTGTCAATGTGCTCATTTCAAGTTATCTGAGTTTTACAGTACAAATAGACTCATACAAAAGCAATAGTATGTTTTGACCTTTCGAGACCCTAAATGATACATGATTTCATCCCACAAGCATCTTTTGTTCGTGGCTCTTTTGGAAGTTGGCGGGTCTCGATAATGGAAGAAGTGGTACTGAGTTACCACGTACTGACATTCCGCCATAGATAGTGATAAGGACTCATTAATAGAATAAGCAACAGGCCCAACCTCACAACCAACTCACAATCACACTTTAAAAAACGCTCACCGCACCTCACAGCTTCTAACAAGACAAACTGTAAAAAAATAGCCAAGTTCTTGATCGCTTAATGTATTGTATGGCAGGACGCTCACACCGAACCGACATTCCGGACGGGGCGGACTCTGAGGCCCCTCTTCCCTCCCACGAGGACATCAAGGGATCAGAGAACCCCTCCCATGACCACGGCGACTATATCGGCAATGGGGACACGAAGCACCCGGAAAAAAAACCGGACACGGCTGTTTAAGCGTAAGTCGGTAGTTGTCGCTTGGGTTAACGGTGGAACTCGGAGTTTTTTTTTTTTTATATTGTCGTACTTGTTTATTTTTTCCAACTGAGAGAGAAATTTACCACATTTTTTTGTGAATCTTGCCCAACAAATGATTGCGAAGCATTTTCAAATGAATGTTTTTCATAGATATTAGACGGGTACAGAAATTCTGACATTAATAATACCAGCTGGTAAATAGTAGTAATCTCCTTTTGGACTCGTCAAAGTCTGGTAAAAAAAGGGAAAATACTACTTTTCATCTACTTAAACTTAGCATTAATAGTTGTACTTGTAAAAAATCTATGAAATATTCATTTGAAGCTACTTAAAATATTTAAGTATTATTACTTATTCTTTTGAAGATTACTTAATTTAGAAACATTGTCTAGGCATATTTTATGTTATAATTTATAGTTATGTTATATCGAAAGTACCCGAGTTTCACCTAAAAATAATTCGAAATCTCATACCATCGACCTCAAAAAGTGGCAGAATTAATTATTTTGGACTAAAACGTTTGATTATTATTAATCTCCGTTTTCTGAATTAAGAATTTGGATTAAGTATCGGTCAAACTACCTACTTTAGCCTGATGATGTCGAACTTTGTCTTTAAAGTAGGGATTGTCACGACCTAAACTTTAAATTCTAAATTGAGAAACCGGCCCTAAGTGTCGTTTAGTGCCAGACGTGTTTAACATTGTTACTTATTAATAAATATTGTATTTAAATAAATATGTACGCAATTTTTAAAAGTAAAATTCTAAAATAATAAGAAATTTTTTGAGAAAGAGATTATTAGAAATGATGGGAACGTGTTCAGAAATTACTTGCAATTACTTTTTTTAATATATTTTTCGTAAGACAATGTGTAAAGCACGTTTTTTAATATTTTGCAAAAAAAAAACTGAATACGCTATGATAGAGCTTGCCAGGTTTCAGAAAACCTTTAAAAACATTCCACAACGCATTTGAGTTTAAAAAAAACCTAATAATAATTAAATTTGCAAGTAAATTCTGAAAGCGTGCCAAGCAAAATCTAGAATAATAGGATTGTAATTTGACGAAAAAAATTAGTTACACACGTGTATATCTGTCTCTCATGTACAACAGAATTTGAAATTGGAATCGAGAAAAAGTACTTAACGTTAAAAAAAAACTATTGATTGTAAGTTTGTAATTGAAAAGTAACGGACGTGGAGTAAACGATATAAAAAAACAATATTAGACGTGACAATTTGAACGACAGACGTCGTTTACACAAAAAAAACCTGTATTTTTTCTCGATTGCAATCACTGATATAATGAAAAAAAAATATGTAGGTAAATGTACTAAGAATCTCATTATAAAAAATATTTTTTTTTCTAAATATACTTGTGTAACAACGAAAGCCCAACGCGTATATTTAAGGCATTTATAAATAAAAATAGAAAAAAAAATTGGGAGCACATTTTTTTTGTAAAATTTCTTGAAAATGAGACTTATTACAAGTTTGCAACTTAATAGCTTATTATTGTGTACTAAATAGTTATTTTGCGAAATAATTTTTATTGGAATAAATAGGTTTTATTCACATTTCGAATGATTTCATATAGTTTTAAGAAGGGTGGAGAGACCAATTGTCGGCTTCTTAAGACTTTTACCACCACAATTTATAGTTAGACGTCCTTTTGAGAAGTGGATATAAAATTTTGCTTGAAATCAAGTTTTAAGAATTATTTTCATTATCTCTGAATGATATTTAACTTCTACTTAAATATTGTTTAATCTGAATGGCCGCCAATTGGTGCATCCACCTTTTATTTAAGTTACAATGTGTTCGTACCACCATATTAATATTTTTGTATATATTATGTAGTAAATGAAATAATTTCTTAAAAATAAGTTTTAATCCATTTTGACTAAGCTTTATTTTATTGGTACAATAAAAACTTTAAATCAAATAATATCTCCTTTACATTTAAAAATCATAATATGCAAAAAAATTGTAGAATCCATACAATATTGACATTTTTCTTCTTTTTTTTTAAGTTAGTTTTATAAGTCACCATGATTGTGATTTTTAAGTATTTGTAATTAAATAATAATTAAGAATTTATTTTTGTACCAATTTAGTTTTTAGCGTATTTTTACTTAGCGCTCCATACAGAAATAAGGTCTACTAGTAAAATAAAAAAAAAAACTAAAGACACTGCCATTTTGCACTTTTTGCCAAAACATTGCGTCTTTTGAATCTATAAGCTCAAATTATTTCTAAGCTTATACCTTTTTTAATGTCCGCCGAACTTTTTACTAAAAAAAAAAACATTTGACATGACAAAAAAGCCAATATTTTCTTGAAAAATCTCTCACCTTTTTGTTTAAAGTACCTAACTAAAAACCTAACGAAAAACTTTTTTGTCATGTCGTGTGTATAATTTTTATAAAAATTAATAGTTTAGTCTCATCACTATCAATGTCTATGAGTAAAGGTTATGACGAAATATTATTGAATATAAAGTATTTATTAAATAAGAATTTGATGTTTCATTTTTATCTATAGGTTACACTGCCAGCTTTTGCCTAAAAAATTAAAAATAAATATTCAGGGTGAGAATCAGCACTTTTTGAACGCCAAACATTACGAAAGACAGTATTTTGAAATGCCCGCCCGTGACCATTTCCTAGTTTTTTACCAGTGAAGAAGAAATGGCACAACAAAAAAAAATACAAATAAAAAAAAACTAAATCACATTTTGGCGCAATAAATGTTTTATCTATCTTATTTTATCTATCTCAACAAAGTCTCCAGCGACTCATCTGCCTTTTAAATTAGAATCTATACAATAGTAAATCAACAAAACTGAGACAAATCAAATAAATAAAAATACTGTCTAAAAAGGAACTGTTGATTTATCACAATACCAAACAAAAAATACAACACAAATGGGGGCACGGCAGTGCTACAAATTACTTATATAATTTTTACCCTAGCTCCTGGACTATTGAAGTATCATGAATGAGCTGCTTAGAAGAAATCCGATAACCTTTTTTCCAGTAAATATAAACTTAGGCAATAACTTACGAGACGGTCAAATTAAATTACCTAGCTTATAATAGCGAAACTTCACAGACGTGGTAGAGTTCGTTCGATATCCTACAAAATATTATGAATGTAAAAGATGTGAGAATATAATGTTTGTATTTGCTACTCTTTCACGCAAAAACTGCTGAACGGATTGGGATGAAACTTTACAGTAATATACACCGTGAAATTTAAGTGGTTGTTTTCCCGCGGCAGAACGACTTGCCTTAAGGAGTACTTTCGAAGCATAGAGTTAAAGTAAAAAAATAACGATGTTTTTGTTTTAAAATAATTAAAAAAAAAAAACATAAACTCGAAAAAGTAAGTAACAATAGTAACTTGTAGGTACTAGGTACTACGGTGAATAATACGGTGGTGACGCGAGTAGTACCTAGTACCTACAAGTTACTATTGTTACTCACTTTTTCGAGTTTATGTTTTTTTTTTTTACTACGGTGAATAATACGGTGGTGACGCGAGTAGTACCTAGTACCTACAAGTTACTATTGTTACTCACTTTTTCGAGTTTATGTTTTTTTTTTTTAATTATTTTAAAACAAAAACATCGTTATTTTTTTACTTTAACTCTATGCTTCGAAAGTACTCCTTAAGGCAAGTCGTTCTGCCGCGGGAAAACAACCACTTAAATTTCACGGTGTATAGCACATCGGAATAACACATAGGCTATAATTTGTAAAGATATTGGGAGTAGTACTAGTATTATAAAAGGTAAAGTACGGATGGATGTTTGTTACTCAATCACGCCTGAACCGCTGAACGGATCTTCATGAAATTTTGTACAGATATAGATTAATAATCCCGTGGGATAATTTGGCTGGCTAAGGCTATTCAAATGTAGTGTAAGACCAGATGAACGGAATTTAACGTCGCAAAGGGATTTTGCAAGGATGATGAGGCGGACGGTGTCTGTTGATTCTGCCTACCTGCATAGGAAAAAAGCATGGGTTTTTGAGATTATTCACCCATTATTTTCAGAGGTTCGCGAAGTAGGTTATTTAATTGACAACCTAAACCTCAATATAGAATTACTCGTATTATTTAAAAACTTAAAAAAATCAACCGACGCATTTTTATTTAATGCTACATAGTTTATCTAGTAGTAGACACGCTTCGATCGACAATATATTGAACACGTAATTATGACACGATATCTTGCAAAAAATCCCGATTCTAATATTAAAACGCCCATGAATTTAGAACCGCTAAACGGATTTTCATCAAACACAGCTAATTTTATTATTTATTAATATTATTAATTTTAATTGAATGAAGTATCCCTCAACTTACGGAATAGTACAAGTTTCATCAAAATCGGTTCAGCAGTTGTCAAGATATGGAACATATAAGTGAACTCCTTAACGACAATCCCACCGCACTATTCCAAAACCACTGAAACTCCTGAAAGCCAAAATCAACCGTGGCGACCACCAGAAAAGCGCCGAGGCAATGAACCTCGAAACAGCAGGAATGTGTAAATTGAGTTACTATGGGTATTTTGTCAATCCTTTCGGTATATTATTATAGAACTTGCTCACTTCTTAGTGATGGTGTACCAAAACTAAAAAGAGTAACTAAAAAAGTTATTTAAAAAAGCCGACTGCTTAAGGTTACACTAGTCGAAAATTCTTCCATACAAACGTAGTCTAGGGATTATTCCATTTGTCTCATCATTATCTAGCCCTGTATGGAAGCAAAAAAGTAAAAAAAGAAAATGTTTGAAAGTTATGAGCGTCGAAAGTTCCACATTTCGACACTAATTTTAACGCATTTTTGGGCGCAAATAAATACCATAAGAAGACGGAATATTGCAAAACGGCCTCCATACAGGGATAGATTAGTAGTTCAACAATGCAATTAATTTTATTTTGAACAGATAGATTTAGTCGTTTTTTCATGATATCTAGACTGCCAAAGGTCTGTTTATAAAATTTCGCGCGCTCGGCTTCGTCCTAAATCATTATCCATTTCGCTACAAATTTGCAAAAGTGTGTATTCGTACGCGAACTAGCTTCCTACTGCTCATCACAGCATCTATCTCTTCCGCACGTGTTGTCGGTTGATATAAAATGCATTTTAACCCCGCGCACAAAATAGTTCGTGCCGTCGACTAGTGTACCCTTAAGAAGCGAACAAATAAGACTTAAACAAGAAGAAAATCATGCTGTGCAGTCGGAGGATACATATTTGCGAGCTGGCTGACCAAAACCAGTTGACTCACACGATGGGTTTGGAACAAAAATATTGCGCCCAAAATCCGTCATTTTTCTATTTTCCAATTTTTATGTAGCCAGTGACACTCCTAAATATTTGTCTGAAAAATAAACACTTAAAAAACTGAATTGTTAATCGATTTTCGCCGCTATCCGTACCAAACTAGCAGTGAAGACACGACAGGCTAACAAATCGAAATTCGGCTAAAAGGCTGATATTCATCTAATTATGTTAAAGAGCCAAGGGTCGAAGGAATTACACACGCATGCCGATTTCGAAGAGGACGCACCAACGATGTAGATAATCGAGTATGTACCAATTAATTAATTATATGAATACCCAGACGCAAATGCTTTTAATATAACGAAAGGGTTTTTCGAATTATCTTTATTGACATTTTGGGCTAAAATGTTTTGCGAACACATAAAGATACGAAGATGACTTTTCATTCAATTGAGAATGTTTCAAGGGATGAAAAGGGAAGTTTTTTTTTATTGGAGATTGGCTTGCGCTTGACCACTATCTCACCTGATGGTAAGTGATGATGTGGTCGAAGGTATAGCACGCTTGCCTAGAAGTAACCTATTCACTCTTGACTTAAAGACCCCGAGATTGTAGCTATCGGGAAACAGACTCCGGCAGGGAATTCCACTCCTTAAGGGGATGGCGAGGTAGACCGAGACGTAACGCACCGGATCAACTCGGGATGGATGAAATGGCGACAGGTCACTGGCACAACTGGCGACCCACGGATGCCCCTCAAGTTAAAGGGTAAAATTTACAAGTCCGTGATAAGACCTGTCGTACTGTATGGATCAGAATGTTGGGCTGTGAAAAAGATGGATGAAAAGAGATTGCATGTAGCAGAGATGAGAATGTTGAGATGGATGTGCGGAGTGACGATGGATAAAGTGAGAAATGAGTATATTAGAGGCAGTTTGAAAGTGGCGCCAGTGACAGAAAAGTTGAAAGGAAACCGTTTGTCGTGGTATGGTCATCTGATGAGGAGGGATGAAACGTATGTTAATAGAAGAGTTATGAATATAAATGTGGATGGATGGAGAGGGAGGGGACGGCCAAAGAAAAGATGGATGGACTGTGTGAGGATTGATATGAAAGAAAAGGGAGTCAGTGATAGCGTGACGGGGGACAGGACGGTATGGAAGAAGAAAACGTGTTGCGCCGACCCCAAGTAACATGGGACAAGGGCAGGAAGATGATGAGCTGTACGCATAATGAAAGTATTTCCAAAACGTTTAGTGCGTATGGGAGGCATATCCACCATGTACTGATGGCACATCGCTGTACGTCTTGTAGTCCGATGATGAAACGGGCTTGGCGGAATTAGATCATGCAATTCCATCGCACACTCCCCGAGAGTTCATTAAAAATTCATGCTGTATTTAAAAAGTTTCAAAAGACATGAAATGCATTCTGGAGCTTATTTCAGCTTTATTAAAAAAAAACTTGTTTAATTGCCAGTATCAGCCGGTGTATTCTGAAACATTTCACCGTGAAAATTAGGGCAGGTGAACTTGAAAGAAAGAAAAAGAAAGAAAGAAAACACATTTTATTGACACAAGCTAGAGCACACAACACAAACATAAAAAAAAGAAAAACTTAGACTAAACAACAACAATATAAAAAGAAAAAAAAAAAACAATCAAACAATGTAAAAGTAACATTGTGTGTCCCACGGCTGCGCCAAATAGGACCAGTTCAGCAAAATGTCGGGCAACTAGTGCCCGACGCTGGTTTTCAACTGGACCTGTGACCGACGACGTGACGGACGTAAAGCAGTCTCACAGTAACTAAATGTGTATATAAAACAAGTACTTACTTACATAAAAGATAAGAATAGATGTTTATATTAAAAATATTAAAAAATACATGAACACTACATAAGAATAAATAAATGAGGTGAGTGGTGACAATAAATGTGGTGTGGGTAGGTAGGCTAATGCGTCATACTATTGAGGCATTCAGGGCGACCATATCCAGCTTACGTTTCGCCTCCACCAGATACTGCCGTAAACGTTTTCTAAATGTGTCTATTGTGTATGCTGTTCTGATCGGTGGTGGAATATTATTCCAAACTTTGGAAGCCGCATAACGAAAGCTGCCTCTGAACGCTGCTGTATTATGCGATTGCGTCGAGAGTTGCTGCGAGCATAGCCTTCTCCCACATTCCCGTCCACTCGCTATCCACCCAAGTTTATTATATAAATAAGCCGGTTTTTTGTATTTAACCACACCAAACAGAAGGCATGCCGAGTGTAATTTGCGCCTGGACTTCATTTTTAGAACAAAGTGTTCATTGAGAAAGGGTGTTACATGACTTCTGCGAGGAATGTTATAACAGAACCGAGCGCACGCGTTTTGTACCCTTTGTATGAGCCTATCTGTACGAGCTAACAGGCGCGGGCCATACACAGTGTCAGCGTAGTTCAACCTAGATAGAACCAGTGTTTCAACCAGCTGTTCCCGCAACGATTCAGATAAGTAAGGCCTCACCCTCTACAAAACTTTCAAGCGATAAAAACAGTTTCTTATTGATAATGCTACGTGCTTCTCAAAACGTAGGTCCTTGTCCATGATGAGACCTAGATTTCGCGCCTCGTACACTCGCTCAATTTGTTCACCCATTAGTTGTACGTCAAAAGTCGTAGGTAGTCGAGACAGCTGCTGTCTGGTGCCAAACACCACATATAAACACACACTACGTGAAACACACTTTACTATTTTCTTCTGTCCACACCGTTTACATTGCGAACTTTATACTGACGAAGTATGAAATGACGCGGTAGCTGTACGGGGGATAGCCTGTACAGCTACCGGCAAGGGGCTGTCTTATTTTAATAAAAACTGCTACTGCTTATGGAAATGAACAACTTTCTTCAAAGAATTCATAGTCAATACTATTTTTTTAAGTATTAACGACCATAATGTGCTCACTACTGGGACACAGACCTTCTCTGTGTGAGAGGGAGTAGGCCGTAATCCACCACGCCGGCACAGTGCGGGTTGGTGGTCCGAAGCTAAATGAACTGTGTGACTGACACTGGCATGGCCACCATCAGGGATTTTAATTTTGTTAACACAAAAAAATTGTCGAAATTTGTCGCCAAATATTAGATTTTGTCAAAAGTTATAAGCGTTTCTAGATGGCTGATCTGGGGCGAATCTCCCCAGCTTGGCCACATTTATATCTCAAAAACTAGCCGACTCGGGCGATTCTACCCAGGTTCGCCACCTAGAAACGCCTGTAACTTTGAAACAGTGACCGACGGATTCTGATATTTGGCGACTGATTTCGACTAATTAGCGACAATTTTTATGTGTTATCAAAATCCCTGATGGTGACACTGACACTGGTCAGTCACACCAATTATCATATTTTTTATTCCACTTGTGGCCTGCGCTTTATATTTTCACATTGACATATTTACAGAATCGTCGTTTTGAAGCACCATAACACATTAACTTAGAACAAGTACATTTTACATTCCAGGCAGGAGACGAGACAACCCCAAGAGCTCCGGCGAATCGTAAGTGTTATTTCTTTATGGGAATTAATCTGTAATGTGCCCTGTATTATATTATACTTTTGTAAATTAAATAATACTTAGGGATTACACGGCACATCGAATTTTTGAAAAGGAAAGAAACAATAAAATAAATTGTAGTTCTAAAAACTAAAAAACACGCTTTAATGGGAAATTGAACTTAAAAGTCGCTAATCCTGAAGATATTGGTAAGGCTAATGGGACAAACTATTTAAACGCGCACGGTGGAATCAACTTTTATTACTTGTAAATTTTAATTTTTGTTTGACTTTCAAAAGTGCCGCTGATTGGCCTAGTTGAATAAATATATTTGACTTGGACTTTGACTTTGAATTAATTATTGCATTGTCATCGGTCCTTGATAAGTGTGCAAAGTTTCAAATCAATCCCACGTTTTGAAGGGGGTGAAAAACACGTTCAAAGATTCCGTTACATTGATACATACCAAGCTAATAAAAGCGTGTTAAAAAGAGTTCATTTGCGCCAGGCACGACTCATACCATAAAAGGTACAAAAAAAAACAAAAACAAAACTAAAAAGTATGCGTCACACTTACATCACATCAGCTGAAAACGGTCATCGCTCAACATAATGCTGAGATTTATCGCGAAATTGCTAATGTTTCTAAAAATTGCATCGCTATTTTCTTATTAGAGAAATGCCGCAGATCGGAAGGTATATTACAAAATGTATAAATAGCAATCAAGCAAGAATTGCGCAACTAATTATTCCATAGTACTGTGCAACAAAGTTGATATGTGGTGTGGCTGTCGCTGATACATAATACATACGGATTTGCGATTGAAGAACATTTTTTGCTCAAAAATTGCTATCATTTTGCTCCTGCAAGTTACATAATAAGCCTGGTGTATCCACTGTATGTGCCGTTTCTTGCAATAACGACATTTTTTTTCTTTTTTGATGTTTTTTTAAACTTTGCCCCTGTATATTCCACAAAACCGAAGTTTTCTGAAACTCGATGTGCCTTGTTTTACTGTTTACTGTAAATAAAAGGGTATTTTTCTTTATGTATTAATTTTACTTTTTCTTATTTTACTTAGTACCTTTGAGCAGTTCTATTTTTTATGAATGTGCTAACTATAATATTTTTTAAATTATTACAAGTATGTTTGAACATAAATTGGTATTTCAAGCGGACTTTTTTCAAAATTGTTGCCATATACAATATTATTTTTTCCCGCAAGGACGCCGGCGGGGGATGTGCTTTTAGAGTCTGGCAACTCGCTTCCTAGAACGTACGTCTAACATTAATGTAACTAGCTTCGCTATGCTTCACTACACAAAAAAAAGCTGCGTGTACGTTTGTGACATTTCAACGGACCGTACTCTTTTACTTCAAAATGTAAATATTTTTAATTCAACATAGGTACCATTCCATACATTAAATTGTCAAACAAATTATGAATCTAGTTGCACATTCGCAAGCGTCAGTAGATCTCTATGGAGAAGAACGTGCAAAAAACTCCGGACACTCTTTTCCATCAATCATCACAATTATTTGGTTACATCATTCTTGATGGAAAAATATGTGAGAGCAATGTAAAAAGACGTGCACGTAAAAGCGTCTAGAGTAAAAAAAAAACAATTCGAAAATAAAATAAGACCTAATTAAAAGCAGGCCGAAGCAGTTAAGTTATGACCAATCCCAACTGATGGCGCCCGTTCACGAACATGACGCATGAATCGGCACCACTCAGCTCAACCATTATGAAGGGTTCAATCTGTAACAATGTAATTTAACATAGCAAACATTTGTCATTTTTCCAATCTATAGAGATTCCAATCATAGCCGCAGCAGGGCCACGATATCTTTGATATAACTTTAATTGTCTAGGGCCTACGGACAGCTCTCGAGATGTCCATGTCTTATAATTGACTTCAATAAGACCATTAAAACAAACTAGTCAATGTCTAAAATCCTTTTGAAGAGAACCTACTATGGCACTATCACACACGGAATATTGTTCGTTAAAATGTCACAAATATGTACACAGATTTGAACAAATAAGACACTTCGAGAAAAATTTGGTTTACTCGGTATATTTTCTAGCGTCATATAGTCAGCCTATGTTCGCATTGTTGGGATTCGGGCCTTCACACACTGTGAGAGGAATTCGCCAATTCGCAGCCTGAGTTGGCGAATAAACAAACCTAACATCCAGCTTGTAAAATTTTGTGTCGACAATTTTTTATCAACTTTTGTTCGATGTGTCTTATTTGTTTAAATAGCTTCGCTTCACTCACTGCTCAACTATTTATATACCTCAAGCGTTTTATATCTGGGAAGCGGTCGTGTCTTTAATTCATCATATTAAATTATTGAATAATAATTTTATGCACTTATTTCTACTATATCTCGTTAGTCCAGGGTTCTATTATGCTGTGTGTAGAAAAATAACTTAACTTAGTTGTCACTGTTGTCTGCACTGGCCCAACGAACTTTAACCACTAAGGAACGTCCTCAGTGGGAGCATTCTTTCGTGAGCATTTGTAAACAAGCAATCGTAGGCGAGCAACAAATGCTTCCCAGCGAGCCCAGCATTCACTTTCGAGCAAAACTATGAACGGTCGAATCGAACATTCCCTTGCGAGCTTGGAGCATTCGAATACGATCTCTTTAAATGTCATTCATTCGATAATACGATTGACCAAGAAGATCAAAGATCAAGTAACTGTTTTTTGTTTTTCAAGTGGCCAGTAATATTCCTACATACATACTCATTCATTTAATTATCTGAGTAACTCGCTTTCGAGCGTTTTATTTGCGTGAACATTCGAATGCGAGGCGTTTCCGCGAAAATCGTTGCGACGTCCACACCGGCCGAAGTTCGAGCTTGCGTGTAAGCTCGGCTCAACGTCCACATCACGCGAATATTTGACGACAAATGCTCATTACACGTGATTGCTCTAAGTGAGGACGTTCCTCTAAGTACTGCATGCAAAGATGGCTAAATTGTATGTATCATAGTAGTGTTATTAATTAGAACTTAATTCATTTCATATTTTTTTGGATATTTAATTAGTAACTGGTTTCCAGCAACCTCATACTAGCATCGACAACGAAAAATGTACAAATAGTTGCTAGCCGACTACATACACAAGATAAAACTACAAATTTAAAAAACCCCCGATTTTAATTTTTATCTCATGCTTTTTAAACTACATTAATAATAATAATAATAACGTGTTGGACCGAATCGAGAGGCGTGCAATGATTGTTGACATAACTGTTCCGCATGACGGGAACCTCGTGAAAGCCGAGAAAGATAAGCAAATCAAGTATCTTGACTTGGCTCGCGAGGTTGTCGACATGTGGGATGTGGACACAGCGATCATTGTACCGATAGTCGTGTCAGCCAATGGCTTAATAGCCACGAGCCTCGACCAACACCTTAGGAGGCTCTCGTTAGGCGGCTGGATCAAGGGCCTGATCCAGAAAGCAGTATTGCTGGACACGGCTCGCATTGTTAGGAGGTTCCTCTCTCTGGAGCCCTGACCGCCGCACAGTATACGATTTGACCAATCTAGCTGGACAATAGGTATTTAAATATAATACTTAAAATAACGATTTACTGATCTCCTTACATCCTTGAATATATTACTTAACTGACAATAACAGTAACTTATCCCTAGACCGCGCGAAACTGGTTAAAACAAAGGGCGAAAGTACTCAAACCCTGCAGCTAGTCGGCCGACCCCCTCAGTGTGACCGTTAACGCTAAAGAGTGTACGTTTTTTTTTGTGTTTTGAGCAACTTCGAGTAGTTTTTTTCATGGAGTCGTCAAATAGAGATAATTATTTGTATATTAAGATATTAAAATAATCATTATTCTACTTTGACGAATGTGTGCCGTTTGTTTAAAAATACATAGAAGATTTCGTATTTTTTCCTCTACTTAATTTTGACTTGGAGTTATACTTGGTAGTCAAACGCAGTCAAGCTGTGATCTTAATAGTCTAGTCTTAATAGATTACGTGTTTATTATACTTTGATGATATAGTACTCATTACTTGCGATTTTTTGCGATTATAATATATTTATCATTTTCCTTCATAGACGCCCAAATGTCTGAAGAGGCTTCTGAAGCCAAAAATAAAGAAATTAGGAAGGCCAGATTAGGCCATACAATGAAAACCTCAAGATACAGAACCAATTATGATTTAATAAAGCATTTACTGATATCTTCAGACCCCTCATCACGCTATTACGAAAACTTCCAAGAAAACAGTACATCGAGACGAAGACAAAGATGTACTTATTTTGTTAAAATATTAAAATAATATTGTTTACATTCCATTTGGCCTTTTTTATCATATTATTCTTTTAAATGTAATAAACAAAGCATTTTTTTAGTTATTAAGTTTTGTCCACCTAGATTAGTCAAATCGTATACTGTGCGCCGGTAGCTTGGACCCTGTTCCCGATACCGGTGGGCCTCTATTTTTTATATTTTTAAATGTTTTTCTATTTTTGTGTTTTGTAAAAATATTTAAAAATGTAATTGATAAGAAAAAAGTTGAATAAAGGAGATAATAATAATAATAATCTTTATTATGAACATCTTACAGGGTATCTTTGAGGTGAGACACTGACCTCCAAACTAGTAAAATACTGTATCTTGAAGGTCAGTTCCTTCCCTTCACAAACGTGTTATTATATTCAAGTACAATATGTCCATAATTTTAACGTAGGCTATCTTAGACCAGTAAACAACAATATATTACTAGATTTCAATATAACTAAAACTAGAAAAATTAAAATTATAAAATAAGAAAAACAAAAATCCATAATAAAAAAAGAATGTGTTTGGGTAGTTGAGCGTGTGTGTGTGTATATATATGTATATGTGTGTGGATGTGTGTATATGTGTGTGTGGGTGGGCGTGTGCGTGATGAGTGTGTATTTCATACCGTTACAACAAAAAGAGACTCAATTTTTTCATAGTCCATGTCATTCAACCATGCAATAATTTTACGTTTGACTTGGTTATTACTGAATGATCTGATATTATGAATATACTGAGTTAATTTATTGTATAATCGTGGAGCTTGGACGTTGTAAATTCTGCTAGCAAATTTTGTGTTGGTTCTTGGCACTGGACACTGCACTTTTCTTTTATTCAACTTTGGTAATGTCGGAATTACCTGTCTGTGGTATCTACGTAGGACTTCATAGATATAAAGTTTACGAACGCTCATGACATTTATTTCGTCGTATAGATCTTTGGTGGGATAGCGATAGGGAAATTTAAATGCGACTTTTAGCAATGATCTCTGTGCGCGCTCAAGAACAATCATAATTGTTTTACAAGCCCCACCCCAGGCACTGATGCAATAGTTAGTAACACTTTGACTAAGTGCAAGATATGTTTGTACCAGGAGATCTCTTCCAACCACATCACGCAGGTTTTTAAACGCGATTATTAATTTCCTAGTCCTGGCCGCTACCGAATTTATGTGTGCACCCCAGTTCAGTTTATCATCTATTATAATACCTAAGTACTTAATAGTTTTTGATTGAGCTAAAATGGGACACGTGCAACTTGTATCGTTATCTAGATAAGGATTCCTGTTGCATGGGTATGTGTGACTCTTAATTGTAATTGTATCCTTTGGGGCGCCTGATTTGGTAATACTGAAACAAAGATATTTTGTTTTCCCCGCATTTAGGTTTAACAGGCTGTTTTCTAACCACCGCGTTACGATACGTAGGCCTTTTTCAACAGTAGTCCTTATTGAGTCCCATGAAGTATCGTGAAACAGAATAACTGTATCATCTGCGAACATAATTATTTCAGCTCTATCAATTTTGATGTTGCAGAGCTCATTAATATAGAGTAAAAATAGGCTTGGTCCAAGTGTACTCCCCTGGGGAACGCCATATGCAATGTCACTGCTGTCGCTAACCTCCTCTCCAATCCTAATGCACTGTTGCCTTCCAGATAAATAGCTCTGAAACCACAGAAGTGGAATACCTCTGACTCCTGCATTCTGAAGGCGTGAGATGAGAATAGGAATTGATACGGTATCAAATGCCTTCTGTAGGTCCAAAAACACCCCCATGCATTTATCTCCCATATCTAAATATGATGCGATACTAGATGTTAATCTATCCACAGCGTCAGCAGTAGAACGATTAGATCTAAACCCAAATTGGTTGTCGGATAAGATGTTATTTATTTCTAGGTATTTCGTTAATCTCTTATTGACTACTTTCTCTAAAATTTTAGACAAAACTGAAAGTAGTGATATTGGTCTATAATTATTAGGTAAACATTATAATATACCTATATTGTGAGTTTTAATTTCGTTGACTAAACTGTCAGCAGTCAATGACATATTTTTTTTTTAAATGTTGCAAGCTCGGAGCATATTATAGTGTTGTAGGTAAGGCTCAATCATAAGTGATTCATTGAATCGATGTGACATGACTCATCAATTTTATTTTACTAATTGATGTAAATAAATGTTTTATGAATATAAACGTAATATATTGTTTAAAACAGTATTTATAAACATAGTACATAAACTTTTATTGTGTTAAATATGAAAAAAACAATAAAATAAATGCGATCGATAAAATGAAGTCTGACATAAATGAGTAGAAACTAAATTAGGGCCGCTAGTTTCTTAACAAATGTTTTTTTGTTGCCGTGATATACTTCCATTTTCGATCAACTTTCGATCATTCAGGATAGTCAGGCTACGACACTATTTTTATGTAACGATAAAGTGACAACCCCCTAAATGTCAGATTAGTTTACGAAATTAAAAATCAGATTATAGTAGCAGCACGCTTATATCGACAATCTATCGAAACATATAATAATGACACGATATCTTGCGACACCACTGACCTCTATCATACAAGTACGCTGGACTACATATATTAGATGAAATGGCAGTTGATTTTTGTGCCGAATCAAAGCGCCCCACTCGAGGTTCTCAGGAACTAAAATTGACACATTTAGAGATAGGTTAATACCGATATTTCTCAAGATTAGGTAATACTAATATATTCGCCTGGAAATATTATATTATTTTAACTAATACGAGTATATGAGTATTAGTAATATTTTTAAATTACACTAATATCAAAATAGTAGACTTGGCAAGTCTACTCATCTACTGAATGATGTTCCATCCGAGTGAATCCAAACTATTGTAAATGTAAATATTAACTAACTAGTATTAAGCGAGCAGATACTTGCTCAAAAATACTAGTTTTAAGGATAAGTTGTTAGCCTATCCCCATATTTAAATCTCACTGATCTGACTACTGCGCTATAACTTTAGTAGCACGCTATCCACTAGTTTATAGCTTGCAATCTGATTGAAAGTATTTTTCAGTTAACCTTTACAGCAAGTTTTCTATTACTTAGAAATGAATCTCAATTAAAATAATTGGGATTTTCTTGTTCTCCTAAGTATTAAATTATTCTCACGTATTTTTATACCGAAGGCTATGTCCCATCTCTAATATTAGTTCCATGGAATCTCACGTTAAGTCACGTTGCTATCAGCGCCAAAATGGCGAAAATCAAATGTCTTAATTTTGTCATCGATAATATGAAGTCCAGCGTACTTGTATATTAGAGGTCAGTGTGCGACACACATATATACAGCAACACACGTCAAACTTTTAACATGCTCTTTTTCCGTCGGGGGTAAGATAGTTCACATGTTCAAATTTATCACACGCTTGAATCACTAAATAATACCTTGACTATAGTTCTCGCTGATTTTCTGAGCCGCCCTGAAGTTGGTTTTCCGATGCGCAAGGCACGGCTCGGTGCTGTTTTTGTATGAGATTTACTACTGCGCAGCCATTGTAGCCAACTCCAGTGCGGCCGAGATGTTTGGCGAGAACTGTAAATGCAGCTGGCTCCCCTTACATACAGATCATATTCAACTAAACTCGACAACCATTTTTACACAGAATAGTCCCATAACTCATTATCATGGTAGACAGTAGTGAAACTATTAAGGGTTGTGCTAGACCGAAGCGAGGTTTAAGGTAACCGTGATACGAACTGGGCACGGACTAAACATGGCTTTAAATTAGGTCAAAGAACAATGGCAGGTGCCCATACATTGTTTTAGCTGAGATTAAATTCCTACGTCATTAAATAAAAAATATCTGGTTTAACTCAGGGTGATGTTCTGAATTAGTTCGTGCAAGAATTTTTGTTCGAGAATGCCGATATTAATAGATATTTATTTATTTATTAAAACTTTATGCACAAGTACAAAGGCGGACTTAATGCCTTAGGCATTTTCTGCCAGTCGACCTTAGGGTGGTGCAGAGATAAAAAAAAGGCAGGTGCAACTAAATTAAATGATAAATAGAGATAATATATATATAAAAAGAATATATATAAATATATACTTAGATACATACATATATACATAAACAATGTTATAGAGAAACCGAAACCAACAAATCAATTCTGTGATGATTCTGCAAACTTCTTGCGAATGTGCTCACGTGCCTTAAATTTGAAAGTGAACCGACTGGTTGCCATCCTGATATTCTGAGGGAGCGCATTCCAAAGAGAGATAGCCTGGACAAAGAAGGATGAGTGGATAAACCCAGAGCGGTGAGAGGGACATTGAAGAAGACGATTATTGGTGGAACGAAGATTTTTACTGTGAGCAGAGCAAAGGAATTGAACATGAGAAGTCAGATAAGAAGGAGAAGTGGGTTTATCAATAAAAGAAAACAGGGTAGTCAAGGCCCTCAGCGCTCTACGCTGGCGAATGGGTAACCATTTTAAAAGTGATCGATGAGTGGATACATGATCATACTTACGGAGATTGAAGACAAATCGAATGCAGTTATTTAGAAGGCGGTCAAGTTTATTGAGTAGATCTGCATTCAGGTAGATATTCAGTCATAAACTTTTGTAAGTTATGTCTAATAAGTAATATTATTCGATTTCGCGGAAGGAAAGGGGCAATATCGCAGTAGTATTTCCCTTACCTAGTTATTTCAGCATAATATGTATAATATACTCTCTGTAAAGAGTATATTTATTTAACGTCAACAACCAAGCTATATTTTTTTTTGACGTGGATTCTAGTCTTTTTGCAAATCGTTAAATGAAATTAATTCATTTATTTCTACTACACTACAATATTCTTACCTTCCTGCAAGGAACATCTACACATAGACATAAACTGTATTGTGAATTCATTAACTGCAATAAATACAATAATGATATTATTACTTAATATAGTTACTACATGTCTCTTAGCGGATAAAATATATAATGGCAACACTAAGCTAAAGAAATTAACTAAAAAATCAAATATCTTATTATTTATTATGTTTTTATTTATCCGTTTTGAACCAGCCCAATTACACTTTAAAAAACGTAGACAATTAATAGAATTTCTTTCGTATATAACTCACTTTCAGACGCTCAAATTTAAGTCAGCTAAGATTTCGCCATTGTTCTTTGTATTTATATCAAGACCATGCATTGATTGAGATATTATTTTTGGGAAATAAAAACTACAAATGTTTGAGTGGGCCTGTCCAGTCGTAAAGTACTACTGAGGTGCTCAATGACTATGACACGGCTTCTAGAAATCGAGTCGTCTTGGCTCGGTCTAGCATACCTAAATCATCCTTAACTGTCACACATGTTTTCTGACAGTCAATAAACACAGTTCTTTCGTTAGTAGCGACACAGAGAGTGCTGTAGGCGGCCGGGAGCGATCACGCATGGCGGCACTCAGCGCCAGAGTGAGGTCTGTCCTCCCTCGCGCCAAAGATAAGGTGCAAGCTACCGAGGCGCAGACGGTTGATACCGAGGATAAGGTTAGTTCTCTCGTTAGTAGCGCCCGCTAGCGGCACTCAGTGAGGTCTCTCCTCCCTCGCGCCAAGGATAAGGTGCAAGCTACCGATGCGCAGACGGTTGATACCGAGGATAAGGTTAGTTCTCTCGTTAGTAGCGCCCGCTAGCGGCACTCAGTGAGGTCTCTCCTCCCTCGCGCCATGGATAAGGTGCAAGCTACCGATGCGCAGACGGTTGATACCGAGGATAAGGTTAGTTCTCTCGTTAGTAGCGCCCGCTAGCGGCACTCAGTGAGGTCTCTCCTCCCTCGCGCCAAGGATAAGGTGCAAGCTACCGATGCGCAGACGGTTGATACCGAGGATAAGGTTAGTTCTCTCGTTAGTAGCGCCCGCTAGCGGCACTCAGTGAGGTCTCTCCTCCCTCGCGCCAAGGATAAGGTGCAAGCTACCGATGCGCAGACGGTTGATACCGAGGATAAGGTTAGTTCTCTCGTTAGTAGCGCCCGCTAGCGGCACTCAGTGAGGTCTCTCCTCCCTCGCGCCAAGGATAAGGTGCAAGCTACCGATGCGCAGACGGTTGATACCGAGGATAAGGTTAGTTCTCTCGTTAGTAGCGCCCGCTAGCGGCACTCAGTGAGGTCTCTCCTCCCTCGCGCCAAGGATAAGGTGCAAGCTACCGATGCGCAGACGGTTGATACCGAGGATAAGGTTAGTTCTCTCGTTAGTAGCGCCCGCTAGCGGCACTCAGTGAGGTCTCTCCTCCCTCGCGCCAAGGATAAGGTGCAAGCTACCGATGCGCAGACGGTTGATACCGAGGATAAGGTTAGTTCTCTCGTTAGTTGCGCCCCCTGGCGGCACTCAGTGAGGTATCTCCTCCCTCGCGCCAAGGATAAGGTGCAAGCTACCGAGGCGCAGACGGTTGATACCGAGGATAAGGTTAGTTCTCTCGTTAGTAGCGCCCCCCTGACGGCGCTCAGTGAGGTCTCTCCTCTCTCGCGCCAAGGATAAGGTGCAAGCTACCGAGGCGCAGACGGTTGATACCGGAGGATAAGGTTAGTTCTCTCGTTAGTAGTGCCCCCTGGCGGCGCTCAGTGAGGGCTGTGATACCTAACGCCAAGGATAAGGTGCAAGCTACCGAAGCTCAGACGGTTGACACCGAGGATAAGGTTAGTTCTCTCGCTAGTAGCGCGCCCTGGCGGCACTCACTGAGGGCTGTGATACCTAACGCCAAGGATAAGGTGCAAGCTACCGTGGTGCAGATGGTTGATACCGTGGATAAGATTAGTTCTCTCGCTAGTAGCGTCCCCTGGCAAACTAAACTAACTAATTAAACTCTATTAAATTCGGTGTTTGGTAAAACCCGTATCTATCTTAATCTGCCGTGTTTGGAAAATATTCACAACAATAAAAAAAATAGTGAATAAACTCGCGCTAAAAGCCATAAAACGGTAACATTTAACATTTTGAAGACCTCACTGTTCACCAGCGCCTCTAGCGGCAAATTTAAACAAGATAGCCCTCATTCACAAGTCTGTGCTCTCATTCGTCGCCGTTAGTACCTGTAATGCCTGTTGTACAATCGCGCGAGAGCCCGCGTGAATGATGTACATTGCTCGCAGCGCAGTACTGAATTCAATCATGAAGTATTTTTGTATAGCGTTTCCTCGGACTCTCGCGCGGGAGTGTACAGTTGGCATAATAAAATACACCGGCACCAAAACCGTTCAAACAGGAACACAGAAACAGATGCAGTTTTTCATTTTCATCATACTCAAATCATGATTTTTCTCATTCCAGCCTCTCTCAGACGACAAGAAGGGCGTAGTCTACGCTGAACTGGCTCTCGGAGAGCAGACCTCAACGGAGAAGCCACCCCCTCCCTCAGCAGAGTACGCAGAGATCGTATATACCGACCAGCCGAAGGAAACTAAAGAAACCAACTAGATTATATATACCTTACATTCTATTGTAAACGTTACAGCTGCCTCGAAATTTTGTGACATTTGAATGAACCGAACGCGTTGAAAGTGAGTAATACATACGTACATACGTTCATGCCTTGCTTGCTTCCATGGGGTGGGCAGAAACTATAGAGCGTGTCACCTAGTGACAAATATAGTGCTCGAAAAACTTCTGGGCCGCCCTGAAGTTGGATTTCCGATGCGCAAGGCACGAAGCGGTGCTGTTTTTTTAGTATGAGATTTACTACTACGCAGCCATTGTAGCCAACTTCAGGGCGGCCAGGAAGTTTGGCGAGAACGATACGTGTGGCAAAAACTAATTTAAACTATTTCTGAAGCCGCCGCCAGATAACAAAAAAATAAAAGTCATTGTACTTGTACCAAAAAGTATAATAATAATTACGTAATTTGAAAACATGGTTTTTTGTCTATGGAGATATTTTGATAATTTTAGCCTCAAATGAAAGGTATAGGCGTAGAACCATTTTATCCGTTCAAATCATGTAAATCGGTCCACGCGTTTATGAGATATCAACTCATTACTGAATGCCAAGTGAAAGGGTCAATGACGCCCCTTACCGCGATACGTTTGTTTGATCGTGTTAGCGACACTGCCTTTACATTATTTTCGTATCGTTTTGAAATATTGGAATACATTGGTAGACAGGTGTTAACGACTTTTATTTTTTGTTATCTGTCGGTGACTTTAGCCCTACCTACGATTGATAGAATATTGGCCCATTGGTAAGTGGTAATGGTCTCAACATAATTGTCATAGTGGGTTCAAATTTAAAATCAAGGCAAGCAATTTACTTTGTGTAATTCATTTCATCACCACTGCTCTCAAAACGATAAAGGAAAACTTCGTTAGGAAAACAACATATACTAGAAAAAAAAAACCCATTCTCTCACACAGAGAGGAGGCCTGTATCCCAGCTGTGAGAACATTTTAGGTAGGTACTACAACCCCGGTCACATCAAGCATGACGAGTATGGAGTATGTTCACTTTGTTCTGTGTTTTGTCCGTTGAAATGTTACAAATAAAAAGCAGTTTTACCAACCAATTAAGAAAGTAAACATCTAAAAATTATATTAAGAATTAAATTCTGGTTACGTTAACCAGAAGTATACCTATGGTTACAGGAACCAAGCTCTTCTTTGTTAATTTAAGTCATATAAATTCATATTTAAAATATTTTTTAAGTTAGAGATAATTATCAAATGTTGGAACAACCAACTATATGTTATACAAGTCAAAGTTCAATTTCCGTTGCAACTTTTAAAGGGCCTTTATACATTTAAAAATCAACTTAAAATACATAATGTTAAATTCGATAATTGAGTTGGTGGCGATGGATTGAAATTATCTCGAACTGTAAAATCCAGTACACAATATTCCTTTATATCAAGTTAAATCAAATAAATATCCAAGTTTTGTTTTTAACAATAGGCTCGCTTGCATTTGTCCACTATCTCACCATGGTAAGAGATGATGTAGTCGACGGTGAACACACTTGCCATGAAGTTGTTTATTATTTGATTTAAATTGGAAAATAGGTATCAAAAGTTTTGAATCTACCAAATGGGAAATATAAAGTAACTTTATTGACTCTAAAAACAAAAAAAATTGACAGCTATGGCCATTTCTTGGGCACATTGATAAATCGCAATTATTTCACACCTTTTAAATAAAAAATATCGAAATAAAAATGTTAACATCACAAAATCTTTAATATTTATTTTATATTAATTTAGTATTGGAATAATCCACCGAAACAAATTTTATTTTTTTCGTATTTATTACTTTTCTTTTAACATAAGGAAGATAATATTACTTTTATATTAAGTTTTAAAGTTATTTTTAAGTTTAGAACAAGTTGACTTTGTAGTTTAAGAGACCGAGGTAGTTACACCCAGTTAACTAGAACAAAAAATATCGCAAAATTTATGAGACTTATTGTTACGAACGCGTTACTCGCTGTGATTGATGGAATGAGCTATCAATAGCCAATCTCATCATTTGACTAGCGTTTAGTTTGTGACGCGTTGATAATTTCAGTCTCGAAACGTATGTAAGGAATGTCGACTACATTATCAGAGATTAAAAAAAAAAAAAGTATGTTTCGATTGAAACCACAATTAAACTAGATATCGTAGATACCAACCAAACCCAACTTCGACAGTAATATTTGTCATGAGTATATTATGAAAGACACGGGCTCCTAAACTATACAAGTCAATTTGATCTAGTTGGAGTAATCTCGCAAACTATTTTATCGATAATTATTATTTTTAAGATGTAAACGTGTGTGCTTCTAAATGATATTACTTTTTTGTATATTTATAAATGGGCGATTTCAAGTTTTACCTGGTTTCTTAAATTTACGAACTGTGTTTTTTTCTACCTTGGTAACACTTAATGGTAGGAAATTTGTAGGAACGGAGAAGAATATTATGTCGCCAATTTATAAAATTTAAAGCTTGTGTATGCTGCCTTTTTGCAGATTTATTACGTACAAAATATATTATTAGTATTAAAGATGTTATTATTGTCAGTGTATCTGTCCAATGTATCTGGTGTTACACGCTCACTGCCAGAAAACTGCACAAAATACGATTTATAAAAGTTTTCAAAACTCTATTATACTTTCACAAGCTAATTTTTATAGACTTGTATTGCCATCTAGTGGTTTCAACTAGAACTTTCAGATCTTGTTAGTGTTGCTAGATGGCGCTGTATGTAACTTTTGAATGGTAGCTTTTTTATGTACGTAATGGTAGATTATCCGTATTATTACTTTGTAACATTATTTTCCTTGTCCATTATAGGGGAAATACTTTTTTTAAGAAGTATATTGAAGCGTTTAATGTAATATTTTAAGGGAGATAAAAGGTCTTATATCTATTAAGGCGTTAGGAAGAGAAGATATTTCAGTTATCAGTAATTTAGCGTACAAAGAATTATTTTTACTAGTTGAAAGAACAGAGTCAAATGTATTACGGAGTATTTGAAAGTGGAAATGTTAATGCTAGTTTTCTACCGTCATTTTCTATACTCTCTGTATCTTAAAAAACAGCTTCCACCTTTTTTATCAGCATTTTTATTACGGAACTTCTTTACCATTCAACTTTTTTTTTAATCTTCTATTATTTAGGGGCTCTGTCGGAAGCAACCATTCAACTTTGTATCATACTTCTTCTGTATCATTTCACTTGTGTTCAACTCTATCTTTGTATCATTAAAGTAATGTTTAAAGTAACGTGTATGTTATCTTTAAAACTTTAAAGAGATCGTCATCTTGCATGCCTTGCCCCATATTACTTGAGGTCGGTGTATCACGTTTTCTTTTTCCATTTGATTCCGTCCTGTCAACCGTCATTTTATTTAGGTGATTAATATTAATTAACTATTTAGCATTTCCACAGTACTCTAAACTATATTTACAATCCGTCCAGATTTATATTTATTTTAAAGAAAATATTTTATTATTGTAACTATTTTAAGTTTTTACTGTGCTATACATAGGTGCTTAGTTAACAGAAACAGTTTTATATCAAATAGTGTAAGATTATGGGTTTTCATATAAACAGTTTAGATACTTTGACTGCGTAAATTGATTTGTGCCTGATTAGGTGCAACAGGCTAGCTAGCCTTTACATTACTGCCTACCTGTTTTGTAATTCAGACGTGATTTGTTAACTGCGTTTCTAATGTAATAAATATATGGTTTCTCTTACCGTATATACTTACCTTTTCAACTCATTGCAACACATTTGGAGGTCCAAGTGTTCGCGGAATATTTTTACTTTGAAAGGTCGATATATTTAAAGGAAAATAATCCACTAACTTTTGGACCTCTCCTGGTATATAGTCATATACACCCCGAAATAGGGCTTAAAATAAATGCAGTCAAAGTGTCAAAAATGAATATCTTTTGTAAAATAATATTAAAAAAGGGTGCTCACTATCGCAACTCAAAACAAATTAAGGTTTAAAGGTTTTCACTCGCAGCTTTACACAAATTTATATTATAAAGGGTGCTTACTCTCTTTTAATGTTTAAAAAATAGTATAAATCACAAATGAATGTTAAAGGTATATTATAAATAATGAATGTTCTCTCTTGCTGCTCTACACAAATGGATATAATAAAGGCTGCTTACTCTACAGCTCTTCACAGATGAATGTTAAAATAAGGCAAATTCGTATTTATTGAAAGCTTTCTCGTGTACTTATTCCTTTACCTTGTATTTTTAAATAAAAATGTGTCATTTTTATTGTTGTTTTATTTTTATTGATAGTAACCCTTAACGAGACTAAAATGATTACCTGTCCGGAGTGATCCCCAATAGTACACTAAGACAAAAACGAAGCGAAGCGACGCTTAGTCTGAAATGTAATTTAAAACCCTTTATCTACACTAATATTAAAAAGAGGAAAGTTTTTTTTGTTTGTTTGTTTGTACCAAATAGGCTCCGGAAATACTGGACCGATTTGAAAAATTCCTTCACCAATAGAACACTACATTATTTCTTAGTGACATAGGCTACATTTTTATCCCGAAAATGGGTCCAGTGGGGTAGTCCACGGGCGCGAAGCCGCGGGCAACAGCTAGTATATAATAAACTCATGCCTAACAAAATAAACGAAACAATGTTAATTGATACAAAAAAACAGCCTGACTGAATAAGAAGCGAACTAAAAACAAGGAAAAGAAAATCAAGTTAAAACATTCATTATAGGCCGTTGATTTACCTATGGTGCAAGGGGAGTGGGGGTAGGTTGGCTACCATCCCCACCACTCGGAACCTAAAATAATAATAATAATAAATCGTTTATTTTGGATCAAACAATTTTACACATTTAAGTAAACCCACCAAACTGCGTAACAGTTTGTCGGCGGCAGTTTGTGTCTGATTGTATGGAGATATCCATGGTTAAAAATTCAGGTTAGAATACATCGATTTAAGAGGCGGGGAGAGGGAAAGGAAAGTAACCATGGATATCTCCATAAGCATGGGGTTCCGCGGGGTGGGGATGGTGCAGATAGGTAGCACCCCCACCCTCCCTTTCCCGCCCCCCCTTGATGGACATTTATGGAAATTTTTATTCTAACCTGAAATCTTTATCCATGGATATCTCCATAAGCATGGGGTTCCGAGTGGTGGGGATGGTACAGGGGGATAGACACCTTCCCCCCCATCCTCCCCGCGCCATAAATCAACGGCCTATAATAGAAATATTATCCAAAAATCATGCTGTGTAGTCGGAGGATATATATTCGTAAGCTGACTGACCAAAACCAGATGTATCCTCCGATTTTTTGAATAAACATTTTTTATTTTTAAATATTCAGTCACCTTTTTTTTTCGGATTACTTTTAAACATATATTTATTATGTATGTTTGAAATCACCTCATAAAACCTTTTATATTTGTACCCCACAGGATGGGTGAAGAAGAAATTAAAATTGAGGCTACAATATGGCGCCCAAAAGCCGCCATTTTTCGTTTTCAATTTTAATGTAGCCAGTTACACTTATTCTATATTAGTCTTTGGCTCATACTCGCAAAGTTAAGACGAATCGATTGACGAAAGAATCATCAAAATCCGCCTACGTGACTACGCGTTTGGTTTCTAGAATGCCACATAGAAACAAACATACATACATTTACTGATAAACACATTAACCTCGTTTGCGTCGCGCAGTCGGGTAAAAATATGTTTAGATGCTCGCATTCGGTCGGCCGCGCGAACTCAACCGCAATTACGCACATCAAGATAAGGGAGGCTTTTACGTAACGTTGTCATCTGCTTCTGCTGTATGCAGTGATGCAATCGGCTAAGAACTCTTACCTTATCGTCAGCGACGATCTGCGTAGGTGCATATAAAATCAAAATCATTAATGTGCTTTTAATATAGTAGGTAGATAGACAAGAGGTAGTACAAATGTATACCTAATAAAGCCTATGTTTGTCAATAAGTGTTCATCAACAATACATTTAGTCTGGACCAGTGGTGTCTCTCCCATACAAAGAAACAGTCCCGACGTATTGTACTGATTATTTGTTGTACATCGATCGCGTTCGGTTCCGTTCCACGGATATAGATGGTGGTCTATCTATCGCCTTGGAACGGAACCGAACCTGATCGATTTACAAAAAATAATCGGTATAATCAGACGAAAAACGCTAATTACGTCGGCACGGTTTCTTTGTATGGGATGAGGCATCTGTATGCTAGTAGTATTATATTATCTGTAGCCTGGACCAAATTTTTCAGAAACTAAATGAAACCAAATGTTCATTTGCGTTTTGCCTAACTGCACCTTGGTTTTTACAAAATATACATATTTATTCTCAAATGTTACATGAGTAAAAGCATGCAAATGATTTTTATTGTTTATTAATCAACAAATCTACAAGATAACTTGAATTTCTCGGGTCACAACCCACATCCCAGCTTTTGAAACTACTGCACGTGCTTGGTAGATTTTTATACATAGTAGCTGTCAACCCTAATCTAAATCGATTAATTTTGACATTAGTTGTCAAATTCGCCGTCACCTCGTCGGTTTCAAAAAACTTGATAAATTCGTAAATAATTAGTTTTTGTGCCTAAAAACCACTGAAAACAACGAACCTATTCAAATAATTATGATAACATAGAAGAATCACAGATTGTATAACCAAAAAAAATTATGTGAATTGGAATAAAAACAAAATAGATATTTTTTGTTGATATTTTAATATTCCTCTAGAATGACCAAGAAGAAGAACAAAAAGAAGATATCGCAAGGTAAATAATATAATTCTTTATGTTATCTAGATCCCTTTAAATTCTAGCGCCGATCCTGCTTGTTATAAGTAGTTGTATTTTTGCTACAATAATATTTTTTGTTTGGAGCTTGTTATTTTAGCATAGGTCTTTTTGGTACTGATACTGGTACTGTTGAATGATGAGTCCCTGATGCATGAAACTATAATATGGCAATCTAGGGATAAGATTTTTATTTTTTCATTTCCCAATTATGTTGGGGATGGCATCCATTCTAACCGGATTCAACTAAGTTACTTCTAAGTACCAGTATTTTGCACATCTGACCTCAACAACCCAGTAACTGGGTAACACGATAGCCCTTGACAAGACTGGTGTCACACTTTATTGCTTCCGACTACTGTAACAACTATTGAAGATCTTTAAATGAGAGCCGAGACCAATGCCTTAATGTGCAGTCACTCATTAACGGACCATCCCTACAAAGCTCAGCTGGCTACCCATCTGTCAGGTTGTATTTAAATTGGCAAATCATATAAAGTCAAATTGGTTCAAGATTTCAACATTGTCTTCTAACATTACCTAAGAATTAATTTTACCAATTGATCTCTTGCTTACATTATGATATGCCAAGCCTCTTCCCAAATATGTTCTGGTCGGCTACCAGTCCAACAAAATGCAGCTGAATGCCAGTATTCTACATCAATGTCCACGATGTATTCAAGAAAAACCCAGCATTGCTTTGCGAATTACTATTTTTTTCGTTTAGCTACTAGCTTAGTTGTCCTTTTCTTTTTTTATTTATTGATGATAGGCTCGCATTTGACCACTATCTCACCTGATGGTAAGCGATGATGTGGTCAACAGTGAAGCACGCTTGCCTAGAAGTATCCTATTCACTCTTAACTTAAAGACACAGATTTTCAGACATAAACTGGCTCTAACAATTAATTTAGTGTCCATGTTTACCAGTGTAGCATTTTCCCAACTAGGTTGTGGTCGGCACCCAGTGTAACCAGATGTGGCTGTATGCCAGAATGTTAGAAGCAGCGCAAGACTTCTAACTGCAACCCAGTTATTCTGAGGTAAGACTGGTAGTAAGAGTTTAAGGCATTCAAAATGTCTTAGAAGTTCTAAGGAATTGTTGTTGTACATTAGTTAAGCCTCTGCATTGTTGTTGTGCATTAGGGGTACTGGAGCCCTGATGTTGTATTTTTTATTAGGACCAACAGGGAATATGCATGTAATATTTTTTTTTGCTAATTCAAATACATACTTATTAACTATAGTACACAAATAAATTTCTTGATCAGAGACGAAGTTTTAAAGCGTCAAATTTAAGAACTGAGATGTTCTCCCTATATAAAAATGTACTCTGTGTGTTCAACATGCCAATCTAATGTCAGATAGCAGCAACATGGTCGCCCATACAATTACCATAGAAAACGGCGTTTTCTATCAATTTTATTCTGTTTTCACTATAAGTATTATCTTTTAGTATTTTTATCTAAAAACTGGTCAAAAAATAAATGCTTATTTTTTTGATGCATATTCTCTATTGTATAACTTAAGGTTACACTAGTCGACGTCACGAACTATTTTGTGCGCGGGGTTAAAATGCCTCATAACTCATCCGACAACCCGTGCGAAAGAGATAGATGCTGTGATGAGCACTAAGATGCTAGTTCGCGTACGAATTAGCACTTTTGCAAGTTTTTAGCGAAATGGATGATGATTTAGGACGAAAACGAGCGCGCGAAATTTTATAAACAGACCTTTGGGAGTCTAGATATCATGAAAAAACGACTAAATGTATATTTTCAAAATTATTTGCATTGTTGAACTACTAAGCTATCCCTGTATGGAGGCCGTTTTGAAATTTTCCTTCTTCTTATGGATTTATTGGCGCCCAAAGATGCGTTAAAATTAGTTTTGAAATATGCAACTTTCGACGCTCATAACTTTCAAATATTTTTCTTTTTTACTTTTTTGCTTCCATACAGGGCTAGATAATGATGAGACAAATTGATATCATTTTTTTATTTTGAACGTACATCGTCAAACAGTGGAGTAATCCCTAGACTACGTTTGTATGGAAGAATTATCGACTAGTGTAACCTTAAAACCTTATATTTATGGTATTTATTATAGTAAATATATAAGTATGTTTATTTTAGCTATATATATATACTATTGTACCCGGTTTACTTTAATATCTTTTTTTTTATGCACCTGCCATGTTATCTCTCCACCACCCTTGGTTGACTGGTAGAGAATGCCTCAGGCATTAAGTCCGCCTATGTACCTTTATGTTGCATGAAGTTTTAATAAATAAATAAATACAAAAAGATATAATATACTTATTTCTACAGAGAAAAAAATAGCAAGCTATCATAGAGCAAAATAAAAAATGTGATTAACACTTCAATGTTGTGAACAACATCCCACCAAAAAATAAAATCACTAAACAGGAAACAAAACAATCTTTTCAGACTTCACAATCAACGACTGCGCAAACGCACCAAAACCGGTAAAAGCGATCAGAAAACCGGCGCCCGTCCTTAAACCGACCATGGAACCATCATGGGACGAACTCGGGGACGATGTTGAACTCGTCCCCAAAATCGCAGAAGATGGGACTAGACAACTAGTATCCAAAAAGAAGAAGGATAAATCCCTAGAAGAGAGCCCGGGTGTTGTATATCCTGAAATCGTCTTTTATTTGTTGTCCCGATACATAAAACCTGAAGACATTGGCACTTTTGCCGCAATCAACAAATCTGCGAACACTGTCACAAAAACCAAAGCTTTCTGGATATTCCAGTACAAGAAATACTGTGAAAACCACCCGGATCTACCAGATATGTTCCGGACAGATTGTTTAAGGGCTTATGGGTTAAGGCAGACAGTCATCCGGGCCTTATACCACACTTATGACAAATTCTCCCGTCGGGTATGTCGGAAGGATGCCCATCCTAATGTGCTGGTTACCTGGGTGTGTGTGAACGTTTGGTATAACAGAGGGTTAACCTACTGGAACGTATATTTTAAGTTGAAGAAGCCTCCGTTGTTTAGTACTGAACCGTATGTGGAAAAGGATATGATTGAGGAAATGGGAAGGGTTGATGCTAATCCTGAAGAGGGTGCGCAAGTTTTGATGGTATGTATTTTTTTTTTGTTTTGTCGAATTTTGACCTTTCCTATGGCTTGCGTAATTATAGGGTAGTTGAAAAAAATATATATTTAGTCTGTCCGTTAGATAACCTAAAAATATTGGACACGTATTTTTCTTTTGCCATGTGAACAAAAGGTACAGGTCCCGTCACGTAAAAAGAACGCTGAGCGACAGTGGAGGGGATGTGTCTGCGCATGGGTACAGTCGCGTTCTAAACTACTAGGAGATTGTTTTATAATATAAGAGTAATTATTTTATTGTAGAATTATAATAGGTACTTACTTATATAGGTAGCTACTTAGTACTTTGAAAGAGGCTGGATTTATATTAGATAATGTTTACTTAGAAAGAAAGAAAGAAAAAGTATTTATTTGAGCATTATTTTTTATTTTGATCTTATTATTATAAATACATAAATATGTTATCATAATAAATTATCAATTGATCCTTTTTCAACTTCTTTCTTCATAAAACAATAGATACTATAAATCATTTTTCTTTCCTTCATTTTTAAAACAATCGTCGGGCAAAGAAAGTTGTGTGTGCGACTGTATTTTGGGAGTGAACTAAGCGTGATCTCTGCGCGGGAAGCATGGGTCAACTGACGTGCGTGATAGCGTGCGCGCACAGAAACACTGACGGAGCATACCCCCGTCGCGCCCCCTTCATACCACACCATAGTTTGATCGATAAATCGCTCACTGCGCAGATCCAAGGCCAGCGTTCTTTTTACGTGAAAGGACCTGTACGACGATATAGTTCGTTCGTTCAATCCACGAAAACGCGCCCCACCAATTATATGATTAGTCTATTCTTCTTCATTATATTATTATAAAGATTAGTCTATTCATTGTAGTGTGCGTGTGCACTCATAGGTAATTAGTGTGTACCGATAACACTCAAACATTGATGGAAGCTTGCACACATATACGATAAACGGTTAGGAGGAATAGTGGTGGGGCGCGTCTTCGTGGATTGAACGAACTTATACTGTGCGTTGAAATATTATATGACGTCACGGTGTGCTACACTTTATACTGACAAAGTGACGTCACAAGCCCCCACTCCTGAACTTAGATACACTTTATCTTTTTCAATTTATTTGATAAATAAAAAAATAAGTGTCCAATATTATTTGTTAATCTCATCTCACTGACGAACCAAATCTTCTTATATATAAAAATGAATCGCAAAATGTGTTGGTAAGCGCATAACTCAACAACGCCTGGACCAATTCGGCCAAAAGTGTAGGGTAGGTGTAGGGTAGGTGTAGGGTAGGTGTATCTTGGTGTTTTTATGGCAAAACGAAGTTTGCCGGGAAAAGCTAGTAGAATTATAATTTTTTCACTGATCAAATTTAATGGTGGTACAGAACACTCCGCTTGTTGCTGCGCAGTAGCAAGTTTATGTGAATGCGGCAGTAAGACTTGTGGAACTACTAGTTGCTCACTTCACAGCCGCCAAAAAGTTTGAATAGACCTGTACATATAAATAAATATTTAAATTAATAACTTATATGATGTAATTGTAAAGCGAAAGATTATACATAAGGATCGTAGCTGGTGGCGTTTTGTAATTTCTGCCGGGTGGCCAAAAAATATGAGAAAGAGGCGTGAATCTAAGTATATAGGATTTATGTACATTTTTTTTTGTGTAAATAAACTATTTACATTGTTTTTAGCTGTCCCGCCTAAATTAAAGTACTTGAAACAACTTCACAGATAATATAATACTGGCATACAGATGCCTCATCCCATTCACAGAAATCATGCCGACGTAACTAGCGTTTTTCATCATCATCTGCCTAGCCTTTTCCCAACTATATTGGGGTCGGCTTCCAGTCTTACCGGATTCAGCTAAGTACCAGTGTTTTACATGGAGCGACTGCCTATCACGCGTGATGCTTGATGCGGTGACCAAGGCCTCCACAACCCAGTAACTGTGTAAACACGGTACCCCTTGGCAAGACTGGTGTCAGATCTCAAGCTTCTGACTACCCGTAACGACTGTCAAAGATCTTCAAATAACAACCGGGACCAACGGCTAAACGTGCTTTCCGAGGCACGGAGGAAACTCGGTATGTTGAAATGGTCACCCATTCACGGACCGACCTCGTCAAGCGTTGCTTAACCTTGATGATCGACCCGTGCGGCTGTTATTATTTAGCCACGAGCTGGAGCACGAAAAACGCTAGTTACGTGGACGTAACTAGCGTTTTTCGTCTTACTAAATTATTTTACTAAAAGTACATCGAACGCGGTCGATTTCACCCAAGCCATGGTAAAGATGTCTTTACCGTGTCCAGGCGATAAATGGTGTTAGCAATAACTGCCAAGTTTACTCGTTTCGTGAATATTTTTTTCAACAAAAACCGTGACTATATGTTTCAGAGTAATTTGTTGTATGATTTTACAGTTTCATTGTACCAAAATGTGTTACAATACAAATTTAAACTATCGAGTGGTATGCCGCACAAATTTAAAACCACGCCATCTTGGTATGGATTTTAAATGATCCGTTCTAATAATCTTTGAAATGTGAAATAAGAGCCCAATAAGCAGAAGAAGAGTAAAATCGAAGCAGAATTGTATAATCAATACATATAATAAATCTGTAGAAAAATATTTTTTGTACATCGAAAAAAATTCCAAAAAAAATAGCCAGGGTGTTAAAGGATAACCAACAGAACCCATTTCTAGCATTTTTGGCATTTTTGTCTGTTTGTCTGTTTATCTGTTTGTCTGTTTGTCTGTTTGTCTGTTTGTCTGTTTATTTGTGCACGCATCACGTGAAATGTACGAAACCAATGTAGATAACTATTATACATAAAAATTGAGCGTATCTTGAAGAATTACTTAGTTTTTGTTTCATCGCAATCGGTTCACTCTATCAAAAGTTAGATGAATTTAAAGTGTTCAAGAAGTAAAATTATCACAGCTCACGCAATTCGGTTACTCGGACAGTTGAACTCGCTATTCGATAGATGGCGTTGTGCATTTAAAGTCATTATCTGAATCGCGGTGTTAAGATTTTACGCGAAAGAATGACCCTAGAAAAAAAAAATTGGTATGTAGTACATATATATTTTAACCGACTTCCCAAAAAAGAGGAGGTTCTATGTTCGACATTATGTAAGTTATTATTTTTTTTTGTGTATGTTCAGTGTTCACCGATATCTCCGTCAGTTGTGGACCGATTTCAAAAAATCTTTTTTTGTTTGAAAGAGTATGTTCCGAAATTGGTCCCATTTTAATTTGGTGTAGGACTGACGAAGCAATTCGAAGATATAAAACAGAACTCTTCAATAAATAACGGCAAATCTCTCGGGATTGCTGCAATCGCATGTCTGTTTGTTGTTTATACCATTTCATAACATAACATCACGCCAGTACGCTCTTAAGGGGTACGCAGATCTCTCATTTCACCGGTTATGTTCAAGTTTCATGATATTAGGGTAATATATTCTGGCGTTATACGAGTAGGTAACTTACTAAACAACTTGCCTATTAGGTAGGTACAACTAAAAAGTGAAAAATAAAAAAACTTTTTACAAAAAAATACTACCGACTTCCAAATAAAACTACAAAGTGAAAAATAACTTTATTTTTGGAAGTCGGTGTCTTTCGTAGGTACCAATTTATTGCGTTATGGACACCGACTTCCAAAAATAAAGTTATTTTTCACTTTGTAGTTTTATTTGGAAGTCGGTAGTATTTTTTTGTAAAAAGTTTTTTTTTGTATGTGGAGTAGGCAGGCAGGCTGGTAAGTATGGTAGGGTTGGCAGGCAGATAACGGGAGCGAAGCCGCGGGCACAGCTAGTATATAATAAAATGTATGAAAAATGATAATTAATATAATTGAATATAAACTGTATATGTAACTATAATATTGAGTATAAACCATTTAATTTGCAATGCCTGAACAGGCAACTAAGTTCTAAGAACCTACCTTATGTTAACATCTACAAAAATTCTGTACACTTAGTTCGCAATAAATAATTTGAATATTTCATAATTTTGTGCTTAGGAGAGTTGATTAAACAAGAACATACGATTTTTATGGTCAATCCTAGAAAAATGTTCACTAAAATCAATATCATCAATACATATAATAAATCTGTAGAAAAATAATTTTTGTACTTCGAAAATATTTCCAATAAAAATAGCCAGGGTGTTAAAGGATAACCAACAGAACAGAACCGTTTGCCAGCATTTTTGGATTTTTTGTCTGTTTATCTGTTTGTCTGTTTATTTGTGCACGCATCACGTGACATGTACGAAACCAATGTAGATTACTTTTATACATAAAAATTGTGCGTAACTTGAAGAATTACTTAGTTTTTGTTTCATCGCAATCGGTTCACTCTATCAAAACTTAAAGTGTTCAAGAAGTAAAATTATCACAACACACGCAACTCAGATACTCGGACAGTTGAACTCGATATTCGATAGATGGCGTTGTGCATCTGACGTCATTTTCTGAATGGCGGTGTTAAGATTCTCCGCGAAAGACTGATGACTATAGAAAAAAAAATGGTAGGTTGGGCAGGAGAGTTAGTAGGTTAGGGTTGGCAGACAGATGATGGGAGCGAAGCCGCGGGCACAGCTAGTCAATAATAAATCGATGCATATCGCGGCATCTAGTGACATTTATTTGAGCTAAATTTTCTTTCTTAGCTTCGGGATAGATTCAAAAAAACATACACAAACAAAACCCTTTATATTTTCCAGGTAACTTGCAAGGGATTCGACAAAATCCCAAACCTACAAGGCATGACCCTGACCACGGTCAAAATGGTCCTCTCTCATGGTTACAGGCATCACACGCTCCACCTTGGCTTCAACAGCTCCTGCTTCGGCGTCAAAGGTAATCATAAACAATATTTGTGTGGTCGATGGCACAAACAGCTACATCAGTGTATATGTCTTGGCCAAATCATAAGGTGGATAATCACTATGTTCGCGAACCTAATGCTCGCCGCGCTCGTGGAACTGCTTCAATGGATACGGGATAACCGAACGCGCTTTGTGTTCGCGCTAAAAACGGACACAGCTCGGATCGCCTGCCGCGGAGCCGGCAACGTTGCAGGAGCACAGCGCGCAACAGGTTCGCGAACATAGTGGATACCCACCTGTAGAATTTATCACTTCATGGTGTGGTCCACCATTTCATGAAATAGTTGCATTTCATCCAGATCCGTCGAGCCGTTTGAACATGGAGAAGTCCTTTTATAGTGTGATATATATATATACATTACTAAGATTTGATCAATTAAACGGGCCGTATTTTTTTTAAAGGTATAGTGCCAGAATGCGAGCTCATCCTAGATGCTGTAGTAAAGGCTATTGTATGCAACTGGTGGCACCCTCAATACCCACACACAGGGACTTGTATACCCAGACAAGATCAACCGCAGCTTCTTCTAAGAGATTTTTTCGATGAAGACGATGGTGTTTGAGTAGTTTTTTTAAAAGGATTTTTTGGATCGCGTTTTCGATGAAGATTAGGGGGTAGTTGTTGAAAATATTTTTGCAGGATAATGGGGGTTATCAAATTAAATTGGTTAAAGAAATTATGATGTACCTACCCAATTGGACGTTTATAACCTATCTTTAACCATGGTAGATGTTCGCTGTTTATATTAATTGATTCTGTTTGTAAAAATATTTTAAAACATAATATCATCACATGTTGTATATGCCTAATGCCGTATGTAGTTTCAAAAAAATCTGTTACCTGTTACGAATTTTGTAACTTAAGTACCCTTGTAAAAGATAGATATTGATAAATGGATGTCTTATATTAAGAACCTGGAGGGTAACCATAAGCTCTTAGAGTAAGATTATTTCGGGTGTGCGTAAGGCACTCTCCAACCCCCTGTTTCTTTACCTTTGATTGGGTTAGCCAACCGAAGAATTAAAGATGGTACAGGAAATTTTCGAAATTATTCTGACCTTATTCAAATGTCTTGACACAGGCTTTTCAAGTCTTATAGACAACGCCATTCAGGCTAATTATATTACATAATTTGTATAAATCTGTGATTGCACAAAATACATTTAAAAATGTATGGTGAATTTACAAAAGTTTATTCTATCTATGGTCTACAGTTTAGAAAAAAAAACTGTTTTGATAAAAACGTTTATTCTTCCTCTATGTCTGAAATGACGTTAATTTAATAATATGTAATATACTTATAATAAAATAATATATTGATGTTGTATAAATCGAAGTTTCTAAATGTGGGTACACTTTGGTAGGATTTTGACCAATCAGAAGCGTCCTTTGGCTCTAGTCTCTACATTATATTGTACAAAGCTTAATAATTTATTTAATAATATAATAATTAGATTCGACTAACCTCCGATTTCTGAATTGAAGTATTTGAAGTTAAGTATTTAAATGTGAGAAAATTTGACTTTAAATTAGGATTTGACACATTCCTAACTCCAAATACTTAATTCAGAAAGAGCGCGGTTTTTGGTGACAATGAATAATAAACCTTATTTTTGAAACTATAAAGTACAAACGAAGAAACTGTTGTATATTTGCAATGTATGTACAATTTTAGACTTTAAAATCACAAGTCATTTCTTCGAATTAGACTGAGAATCAGCAGTTTTTCACAACTTTATAAATTCCCCGTCACGAGAAACTATAAATTTTATAAATAAAGAACTTCTACTAACCCCGAGTTTCTCAGCTCAAAATTACCGCAGAATTATTGTGACAAATTGTCAAGCACGCGTTATCTGCTGTGATTGGTTGAATGTATTTTCAAATAATTCCGAATTCAATCAACTCAAAGTAACATACGTGTAATACGAAACTCACGAGCAATTTCACTTGGTAGGGTTATATTTTAGCTATATAAAGCGCTGTCGTCTCACGTTTTGTGGTACTGGAACGCGTCTGACTCATAGAACGTTCCAGTATCACAAAACATTAAGACGACATCTGTGTCTGTCTGTGGCATCATAGCGCCTAAACGGATGAACCGATTTTGATTTAGATTTTTTTGTTTGAAAGGTGACTTTGTCGAAAGTGTTCTTAGCTATGTTTGGTGAAAATCGGTTTAGCCGTTCAAAAGTTATGGGCCTTTTTCTGTTTGAAACGGAGTATTTTCGCAAGACATCGTGTCATAATTACGTGTTCGATAGATTGTTGATCGAAGCGTGTCTACTACTAGATAAATTATGTAGTTTAAAAAGTATGAAATAAAAAAAATTGCCGGGGTTTTAGGAAATTTTTAATTTTCCCTTGTTTTTTTTTTTTTTAAAGTAACTTATTTTAAGTCTTCATTTACAATATTTATATTTTCTCGTGGCGGGGACTTTACTGTTTTAGCTGGGTAGAAGTTGAGCAACAAACTGTCCAAAAAACTAGTAATATAGTGTCTTATTCAATATCATCAGGCCTTTTGGTATGGGCAGAGCTTTTTTGTGACTAGTATTATTTAAATTCTATATCTAATACAGGGTGTTACGGAAAAGTGCGACCATGTTTAATAAACACCTTTTCCCATGTATAAGAACAACTTTCTCCAAGAAAGTCATAGACAATTATAAAAAAGAAAAAGTATTTTCCATACAAATTTTGTTCAGCTGACGACAACTTTGCATGGAATTTTTTTTTGGGTATTCATTATGACGTCGCCCTGATTGACATTTTGGTGCAATAAAACTGTAAAAACGAGCAATAAATACTATAAAACAAATCGTCACTGTATTTAAAGAAAAAATAGTCATGTTCCAAGAAAACCCTTTTACTTGCAAGTCGCTGCTAACACCATCTATAGCCGTGAAACGGAACTGAACGCTATCGAAGTACTTACAAAAATAATCATCTTAATCAGACGAAAAACGCTAGTTACGTCGGCACGGTAGCTTTGTTTGGGATGAGGCATATATGCTAGTATTATACACCGTGAAATTTAAGTGGTTGTTTTCCCGCGGCAGAACGACTTGCCTTTAGGAGTACTTTCGAAGCATAGAGTAAAGTAAAAAAAAAACGATGTTTTTGTTTAAAAATAATAAAAAAAAAATAACAAACTCGAAAAAGTGATTAACAATAGTAACTTGTAGGTACTAGGTACTACGGTGAATAATACGGTGGTGACGCGAGTAGTACCTAGTACCTACAAGTTACTATTGTTACTCACTTTTTCGAGTTGATGAATATTTTTTAAATTATTTTAAAATAAAAACATCGTTATTTTTTTACTTTAACTCTATGCTTCGAAAGTACTCCTAAAGGCAAGTCGTTCTGCCGCGGGAATACAACCACTTAAATTTCACGGTGTATTATCTATGGTCCTAATTGAAGCTTGCACTCATCGCGCGAGCTCAGGATCACCTTTTCATCGCGATTCAGCCAATTAGGACGACGTCTATGACTAGACACTACTCATTACACCCTGTATGGAAAATCTGATGTTATATACTTACGTGTAGTTTATCCCGACCGTGCCTCAAAGAGCACGTAAAGCATTCGGTCCCGCGTCTGATCCCCCTTAGTGTCGGATGGCCGTCTCATCGAACTATGGGAGTTTGGGCGGAAATACACATGCCTGTAACTTACAAAATATGTGAAAGCAACTTCCATGTCATTGTGCCATAATAACTTCTGATTGGTGAATGTCACAAACAAAAGTGACTCACCAATGTCTAGTCCGGTCAAATTAGACATATCAAAGTGCATTAATTCGCATAGAGCTGAAAATTGGTACGAATGTTCGGCACACCATTATAAATGAAATGTAAAAAGTCCTCATCGATCCCATACTTGCAAAAAATTTTATTCAAGGTTGACCTTGAATAAATTTTTTTCGCGCCAAGTACACTACCTCCCAGGTGGCGTGGAAACGTGTGCATAGTATGAAGAATACAACTTTTCAACCATTATATCTCAGAAACGGTGACGTTTAGGAGAAAAATTGTGGAGACACTTTTTATAGATAATTGCATTATCTACAATTTTGCCTGGCCTATTTTTATCATAAAACCCACCGTTCGGCTAAAAACGCAAAAAATCCATATTTGCGAACTTTGACCTTGAATTATTTTTTTTGCAAGTGTTGGATCGATGGGGACTTTTTATATTTTTTATAATGGTGTGCCGAACATTCCTACTAATTATCAGCTCGATGCGAATTACTGTAAACTTACCCCTATTTCTTGCTCTAATTTGACCGGACTATGTCACTTCTGATATTATATTCACAATGGCATGCCAGCTACTTGCATTCTTTTATTCGTGTTACAGGCATGTGTATTTTTTGTCCTGAAGAACAGAGTGCACAATTTTTTCGCGCACAGGATTGTGCTCTATGCGTGCGGGTATACCTGGATAATTATCCAAACATAGAAATGGATTTTTAACCCAGTAACCAGGTTTGAACCTGGTTGATTGCCAATCTCTTGTTAGGATAATATTTTAGTATAAGATGGTATTGTATGAAAAACATATTTTAAATGTACTTATCCAGTTTGACTGGGAATGAGAAAACAACAAAGTTGGGTAATACCTGGAAGGTTTGTATAAAATCTAAGTGCAATGTTTGTAATATAACTGTGGTACTAAATGTAATGTATTTTTTTGTATAATGTACGATTTAGGCCGAGTTTCTCACCTCTGAATTAACGCAGAATTAATGTGACAAATTGTCAAGCACGCGTTATCTGCTGTGATTGGCTGTTGAAAATTCATTCATTAATTTAGAGGTGAGAAACTCGGCCTTAGGGCTGATTTTTTAATAGTCATATAATTTTTAACTGAAGAACAAATAAGGGTTGTGCTACGGAAACATTATACCAGTATGCAAATCCTATTTGTTAATCCAGATTATGAACTAATTGTATGCAAAATGTAATTCAAATCCGTTTAGCTATTTTTGAGTGATTGAAACATAAACATACAAACTTTCACATGTATAATATTAGTTGGATACAAAAAAAAAATACTCAGGTAAAAGCTTTTTGACTACTGAAAAATCGGCCCTTAATATATGAACAAAAGAAAAATTGTGTGATTTATGAAAAATAAATATGGTACTGAATGTAATAAAATGTTTTTTTTTTGTAAATGTTGAAATAAAATAAATTTTAAAATAGGCGTTACTTATTTAACGGAATAATCACACTAAAGGCCCGCTTGCGCGATAAGCTTAAGTCTGAGTTAGTTGCTAACACGAGGTTAAATTAAAATATACCATAAATAACACGGGTGCTATACGTTCGTATTCGGGTTAATTAGAAAAAACCGACCAAGTGCGAGTCGGACATGCGCACGAAGTGTTTCGTACCATTATCGCAAAAAAACGGCAAAAATATCACGTTTGTCGTGTGGGAACCCCACTTAAATATTTATTTTATTCTGTTTTAAGTATTTGTTTTTATAGCGGCAACAGAAATACCTACAGTATCTGTGAAAGTTTCAACTGTCTAGCTATCACGGTTCATGAGAAACAGCCTGGTGACAGACAGACGGACCGCGGAGTCTTAGTAATAGGGTCCCGTTTTTACCCTTTGGGTACGTACGGAACCATAAAAAAAAATTTTGGTGATCGTTATGTAAGTATGTATGTATGCATTTATGTTCCCTCATCATCTGATTAATTTCAGCCGAAAGACGTCCACTGCTGGACATAGGCCTCCCCCAGGCGTCGCCACATTGACCGATCTCGTGTGTCTCGCATCCAGCGCCTTCCCGCGACCTTAACCAGGTCAACGGTCCACCTAGTGGGAGGCCTTCCAACGTATCGTCTTCCGGTTCGCGGTCGCCATTCCATAACTTTTCGGCCCCATCGGCCATCCGTTCTGCGAGCAATGTGCCCTGCTCTCACTGCCACTTAAGTTTGGCAATTCTTCGGGCTATGTCGGTAACTTTGGTTCTCGGTTCTCCTGCGGATATCCTCATTTCTGACATGATCACGCAAGGAAACACCGAGCATAGCCCTCTCCATTGCAATTTGTGACTTTAAGCTTTCTGATAAGGCCCATTGTCAGCGACCACGTCTCGGTCCCATAGGTGATAACTGGGAACACACACTGGTCATAGACTTTTGTCTTGAGACACTGCGGTAAAGTGAACGAGAAGATACCACGCAACTTCCCGAACGCCGCCCAGCCGATTCGGATTCGACGGTTGACCTCTTTCTCGAAGTTAGACCTACCCAACTGGACCGTTTGTCCCAGGTAGATATATTCGTCTACAAGTTCGAGTGTAGAGTGGGTGCTACATGGGCATTCACCATGACCTTGGTTTTGTCCATGTTGACCCACTCTTTCGGAAGCTCTACTGAGGTGATCGAGCATTTTACTGAGGCTCTCCATGGTCTCAGCCATGACCACTATGTCGTCGGCAAACCGAAGGTGAGTGATGTACTCGCGATTAACGTTGATGCGGAGCCCCTCCAGTCCAGAACCTTGAAGACATCCTCCAGCGCAGCAGTGAACAGTTTTGGAGATATGACGTCTCCCTGTCTCACGCCGCGCTGGAGAAGGATTTGTTTCGAGGTCTGACCCTGAAGACGGACTGATGGTGGCGTTTTTGTACAAACACTTAAGACTCAATGTACCGTTAGTCGATCTGGCACAGTTGGAGAGACTGCAGTACAGCCCAATTCTCGATCGAATCGAAGTCTTTCTCGTAGTATTATCTGTGTCGTAGTCCACACCCGCTAAACAAAGAGGCAGGTTATACTCTTCGGTCTTCTGTATAACCTTCCGCAGCGTATGTACATGGTCTACGGTGCTAAAGCCTTTTCGGAATCTTGCTTGTTCGGGAGGCTGGAAATCGACAAACCTGCGCGCGAAACGATTCGTGATGACTCTTGAAAAACAACTTGTAGACATGGGCTAAGAAGTGAGATGGGCCTATAGTTCTTCAGCCGGGCATCGTCGCCCTTCTTGAAGAAGAATACCACCACACCTCTGCACCATGCCTGTTGCGTTTTGTCCTCGAGTATGACGGCATCAAAGAGCAGTGGTGGCCCAGTGGTATTAGCTGCGACTTACAAGTTGTAGGTCGTGAGTTCGAACTCAGGCAGGCGCTTTACTTTGTGTAAATTATTTCATCACCACTGCTCTCAAAAACGGTGAAGGAAAACATCGTGTGGAAACCGGCATGTCCTAGAACCAAAAATTCGAAGACATGTGACATCCACCAACCCGCACTGGGCCCGCGTGGTGGATTACGGCCCATTCCCTCTCACAGAGAGGAGGCCTGTGTCCCAGCAGTGGGAACATTAATAGGCTGATGATGTGATGTGATGACGGCATCAAACAGCTTCTGAAGGGCCTTAAGGACCGGACCGGTTTCCCATATTTCATCACCCGGCGCCTTGTTGTTTTTAAGCTGTTTCAGAGCCATTCTAATCTCGTACAGGCTGACTTCCGGGATATCTTCGGTGTAGTGTCGGGTCAATCTAGCTCTTGGGTCGTCTGCTAGACTCGCAACGGGCTTGCTGATTGATGTGTACTTGGCAACTGCCCATAGAATGTCTCTTATCTCCCTCAGAAGCTCCGGTTTGGCGGATACGATCCTGCCATCGTCGGTCTTCAGTTTCGTGAGCTGGCTCTGCTGTAGCGTTGTGAGGGTCATCAACTGAAAATAGTCGAGTGAATCTAAAATATCACAATCTATACTATATAATACTATAAAGAGGTAAAATTTGTAAGTTTGTATGTAGGGGGTTATCTCAGGAACTACTGGTTGGAATTGAAAAATCTTTTTGTGTTAGATAGTCCATTTATCGAGGAAGGTTATAGGCTATATAACATCACGCTACGACCAATAGGAGCGGAGCATGAATGAAAAATGTTGCAAAAACGGGAAAGAATATTACTTTTTGAGGGCTTCCGTTGCGTGCGCTGCGTAGTTATGCAATCATGTATGTAGGGTAGGTACGTAGCCAGTTGACGGGAGCGAAGCCGCGTGGGACAGCTAGTTAGTAATAATGACAACACTGTAAGTCGATCTCTTCTACACCGGCGCACACAAAATTTGAAAATCCTTAGCGAAGAATATTTTAACGGCAGTCGGGAGTGAGTGCAAAATAGTTTAAACCGACAGCTGTCGCAGAGATCAAGCTATCTTTTATGAAGTAGGTATAGTTGAATAGGTACATCGTACAGCTCTGCCTAATCCTACGAAAAATTTAAGCGTGATGTTACTGAGGTCATCACCCCCTCCCCATGAATTAGTCAAGCTGTGTTTTAAATCAGAATAAATATGAATAACTAAATAATTGAAATTAAAAAAAAACTGGACCTCATGGAGGCGGCCCGTTTATATTTTCAATCTCGAAATAAAACAGCAAATAATCCACACGCATTTTATTGTTTATTAGTCATTACATTAAGATCAGAGACAATTTATAACAACAAAATCAACTAAGCCTATATTTTTTAAATTATTCACAATATTTTTACAGTAAATAAATAAAATATTAGTAAACAAGCCCAGCTTCTGGAACGAATATAATAATGATATATATTACGTAAGAAACAGCAATCAGCAATCGGTCAGTCATAAAATCGCTCGCTGTTTGGCAAATGCACTTATTTCAAAACAAGACTTCTGTATTGAAGTGCAATTAATGCGCAAAAATCGCTCGAATCGAAAAGCCTGCGGGTAATAGCTGCCTGATGCATTTTCGAGTCAATATATTAAATGAGATCTCGACGATAATAAATATTTAAATTTTAAGGACAGATCGGACCGTGCATTATTCTGACGCCTCAATTTGGTCATACATAGGTTATGCTAGACCGAAGCGATTTTGCGACGCGGCATCTTAACTATTTAAAGTACAATTTCCACCAAACGGCACGCAGTTTTCTTCTAATTCATAATTGCATGAGTGACGTCAAATCTGACGGTGCACTTTTGAGACAGTGGTGCTGCCGCCCGCCGCCCGGCCACAGGCCCACAGCTACGAGCGCACGCGACGGCAGGCGCAAGGATTTGATCGGATACGATGGCACCCGAACGGAGCCGATCCGAACAGCATGCTTTACGCGTGTCGCGGCAGACGCCCGGTCAAGTTGCTGTCCGCGGCTTGGTAATAGAGACTTTTAAATACTGTATACATGATTTAATTTGGTTTAACGATTGTAAAATCCGTTCCCATTCGATGCGATGCGTGCCGTTTGGTGGAAATTGTACTTGAATCTATGATGATTGTAGGAACAGCAGTCAAATTAAATACATACAAAACAAATTGATAACAATTATTTACAATTTTTTAATTATATTCTGATATATTTCAAATATCCATTGTATTTTCGTATAACTACCAATAGATGCCGCTACTAATACTTATCAATATGACCAAGAGATGGCGCTGTTATTGCAAAATGATAAATATTTGCCACTTCACGTATTATTATATAGTACGAGTACTTATGAACAAAATTTTTGTCTCATCGTTTTACGGCCAAAACCGGATACAATCCATAGATTTGGTTATTCTGATTACAAAAATACTAATATCAGAAATTATCCGCGTCACGTCTGACCTGACCACATTCAAATTTCATAATCTAATAATTATGAAACACGGCAATCGTGTCTGATTTTTAACACGCTTTTATTAGCTTGGTATGTATCAATGTAACGGAATCTTTGAACGTGATTTTCACCCACTTCAAAACGTGGGATTGATTTGAAACTTTGCACACTTATCAAGGACCGATGACAATGCAATAATTTAGTCAAAGTCAAATATGTTTATTCAACTAGGCCAATAAGCGGCACTTTTGAACGTCAAACAAAAATTAAAATTTACAGTTAATGAAAATTGATTCTACCGGGCGCGTTTAAATAGTTTGTTTGTTGTTTGTTTTGCCTTACCAAGATCTTCAGGATTAGCGACTTTTTAGTTCAATTTACCATTAAAGCGTGTTTTTTAGTTTTTAGAACTACAATTTATTTAGAATGTAGTTGAACGATAGATATTAGATACCGATTACACTATTTTCAGACACCAGAAGCGTCACACGTACCCAGAAGACCAAAGGAGAACATTCAAAACGAGGCAAAAAAAAACCATAGCAAACCTTCTGAAAATCATGTTTTCAAATGAACATTGGTTAGTTGATGAGAATACAATTTTCAGAAGTAAGTGTGAGCCACAGTGAGCATTCTGTGTTGAAACCATTTTGAAGCGACTCTAAAACGTTCGTTTCGTCACAGATAATATAATACTAACATACAAATGCCTCATCACATAAAAAGAAACCGTGCCGACGTAACGGTGCACTGTTGGCGCAGTGGTTGAGCGATTGACTGCTGCGCTGCGCGTCGCGGGTTCGATTCCCGCACGGAACAAATATTTGTATGATCTGCAGATAGTTGTTCCGACTCTGGGTGTTGTGTTTGTGAGTGTATATGTTTGTAAGCGCACCCACGATACAGGAAGAAATTCCTAGTGTGGAGCAAAGTCCAAAAAAAAAAAAAAAAATACTAGCGTTTTTCATCTGATTATAACAATTATTTTTTGTAAATCGATCGCGTCCGGTTCCGTTCCACGGCGATAGATAGATCACCATCTATATCCGAACGCGATCGATTTACAAAAATAATCAGTACAGTACGTCGGCACGGTTTCTTTGTATGGGATGAGACAAAACTGGTTTCGTTTTTGATGACGCTTAAAATGTCTGAAAATAATCTTTTGCAAAAGTACAAAAGAAAAAAAAACCGTCCAAGTGCGACTCGGACTCGCGCACGTAGGGTTCCGTACCATTATCGCAAAAAACTGCAAAAAAAATCACGTTTGTTGTATGGGAGCCCCACTTAAATATTTATTTTATTCGGTTTTTAGTATTTGTTGTTATAGCGGCAACAGAAATACATCAACTGTGAAAACTTCAACAGTCTAGCTATTACGGTTCATGAGACAGCCTGGTGACAGATGGATCGCGGAGTCTTAGTAATAGGGTCCCGCTTTTACCCTTTGGGTACGGAACTCATTTAAAAAATGGACAACACTTTTGACTTTAAAACGATGACATGGTTTTGGTCGTGGGCACTCGTACTAATAGAAATCATCGCACCGTGTAAACAGGTGAACTGCCACCGAATTGCTCAAGTGAATCCGGCGAGGCGAATGGGTTGACCGCTATCAAATCGACCAATCACATGCGAGATGAATGACGCGATGTGGATTTCCGTCTGTGTGATTGGTCGATTGATAGCGGTCAAACCCTTTGCGTTGCCGTGTTCAATAACGCAATAAGGCTGCTGTTGTTTCGCTTTATTGGACGACTTGACAGCTCACTTTACCTAAGTTTTCATAGAATACGAGTAGCACTACAGGCTGTTAATATTATATTAAAGATTTAGAATTTGTTTTTAATAAAATCGTTTCACTCGTTTATCCTTTAGGAGAAAACATAGGACTTGGCATGCATACGATTTTAAACATTACGCAACAGATAAGGCTTCAGATATTAGTATTTTTTTAAATATTAATCTAAAGCTACTACTACGTACAGTACAACTAATTTCTTAATGTCCCTCGGTAATCATCGCATTTCCGAATACAAACGAATGACTTTTTCCATGTCCATCTTTTTATTTTTATTGTCTATACTAAAATTATAAAGAGGAAAGATTTTTTGTTTGTTTGTACCGAATAGGCTCCGAAACTACTGGACCGATTTAAATTCTTTCACCAATAGAAAGGTACATTATTTCTGAGTGACATAGGCATTTTTTGTCCCGAAAACGGGTCCTGTGGGGTGGTCCACGGGAGCGAAACCGCGGGGAACAGCTAGTATATAATAATTTGAATTCAGAACTAAGTACTGTTTTGTTGTTTTCTTTTGATTTCCTTGTGAACTATACAGAGCTATAAAATTATGTATGCCTGCGACTTAAGCAGCTTTCTGCCCATTTTTTAAATAAATTACATTAAGTTAAAAGAGTATTAACAACTCTATATACTTCCAAGTTGATTAAGAGCGTCCGGTCTGCACCAAGTGCAAAGGGCAACTGATAGAAAGCCGACGACTGACGAATACGAAGTTTGCCGAGGGACATAAAGAAAATAGTTGTACTGTAATATCATTTGACCAAAGCAATTTCTACACATTTAAAAAACTGTACTTTGAACTAGGATAATATTTCAATTTTCTTTATTTTGTATTGCTCATAGGCTCGCATTTATCCGCTATATCACCTGATGGTAAGCGATGATGTGGTCGACGGTGAAGCACGCTTGCCTAGAAGAGACCTATTCACTCTTGACTTAAAGACCCCCCCAGGTAAAAAGCTCCGGCAGGGAATTGCACTTCTTAGCTGTACGCATAATGCAAGTATCCCCAAAACGTTTGGGTATGGGTGGGACGTCCACCATGTACCGATGGTACAATTCAACCCAAAATTTCTTCCGGTTCATCATCTTCGAATCTTGGCTTCATAGTATCCCATACCATTGCAGCTACAGTTGCATCCGTCTCAGTACAACTGTATGTTTGTCCTGGATGTTTCCTACTATAATGGCGAATTACATTTTGCTTATGCGAAAACCTTTTCGGACATACTTTGCATAGAAAATACTTCTCATTAACGTGAGTTTTCATGTGATATTTAAGTCTACTCTCTCTTGGAAACTCCTTGTGACATATATCGCATTTAGTATGTTTTATCTTCTCATGCCCTAACATGTGCCTTTGCATATTATGTTTGTGAGCAAATTTCCTGTCACAAAGCTCGCATGTGTAAGGTTTTTCGCCAGTATGGACTCTTAAATGAGGCTTTAGAAGCCCAGAGCTGGTGAAAGTCTTCCCACAGTGTGGGCAAGGGTACGGTCTGATACCGTTATGGACATGCATATGTCGCATAAGTGTACTTTTATGTTTAAAACTCATAGTACACTCTTCACAAGAAAAGGGCCTTTCAGGATCATGCTTAACTAAGTGAGATTTCAACAGATACTCCTTTTCGAAGATCTTATTACAGATTGTACATATTAAAGGCTCATCGGAAGGCCGTTTACAGCGCTTTTTGCCTTCATGTTTTTTCAAATTGCTCTTAAAAGAGAAGCTTTGAGGGCACATGGAACATTGGTACGGTTTCTTGACTAAATGTGTTTTTTTATGCTGATTTAAGTTTGAGGATGTCCTAAATTTTTTGGGGCACTGATCGCAAGGGTAGTCTTTCGTGTGCCGGTGATAAATATGTCTGTCTAACCGCGTTTGGTTCAGGAACTGCCCGTTGCATTGAGGGCATTTGATCGTGTCTTTATTGTGGAGAAGTAAGTGTCGTTTTAAGTTGCCGGAGTTGACGAAGATTTTTCTGCAGATCTCGCAGTGGAAGCCGCCTGAGGGCGTTGTGGGGAAGGTTTCTGAAAGATAATAAAGTTATTTATTAGAAATTTAAACTTCAAATGCGACAAGCAATCGCTACAGCTGAATGATGTCCTGGGTTCGATGCCCTGGTCAGGCAGAGTTTTATTGGGTTTTCCATCTGGGAAATTTCATTCTCAGCAGTCGCACTCCACCATTCTTGTTGCCTGAATAGCACAATTTTAAGAACTAAACGTGTAAGAATACTTCTAGGGCCAGACTTTTGGTACAGACCTCGCGAAACGCAGAGCGATTTTTCCTGCCAAACAATTAGCAACATTGTGTACCTTTCAATTACGTCGAAAAACGCGGGCACCTTCATCCGAGTAGATAGATCTAATGAAGTTTATATTTATATAATTTGATCTTTATTCAAATTCCTACACGGTTGATATTTGTTTAACTACGCTGCACTTCACCAGAATCTCTAGACAAGTGACATTCTTTCAACGATAGCGTCGCTATTGCGATTGGAAATAAAAAGTCAAAAATGGCATTGACTTTGACCTTACATTTTGGCATTTCAAGCGATGGCTCTAAAGCACGGGTCACCAAAAGGCGGACCGACATGGTTAGACGTAATACGGTGTGGTCTGGCTTGGATTTCTTTGTTATCGCTAGATAATCCACCTATCGTTATTCGGCATTACGTCGCCATCCGCGCAGTGGTATTGTGCTCCACCCGTTTATTTGTTTTTGTGTATATTTCGCGCACAGCGAGGGAATTTTGGCGGAAACGTGTACAGGTGTCTGCAGGAAATCTTTGCCACAGAACACGTCCCTTACCCTTTATTATATATATATATTTTACTCTATAACCCTCGAACGGACACGGGATTGACCAGGAGCCCACCGCGGGAATAAACGTGAGTATAATTTGTGAGTTGTGCCGTCGTGTGTCACCTTCCACCTATCTCACAGGAACCGGTACCTCAAAGAACAGACCCCTAGTGACCGCTGCTGCGTATCGCAGTTTCGCGGGTATGGACCTGGTTGGATCCCAAGAGTCGCAGCGTTGCTATGGGCCACAGCGTTTGGATCTTGGGTTTGTGATCCGAAGGCCTGTTTTAAACATTACCTATTTTGTGTGGACCTTAAGAGGAAATGCGGTCGTAGACATCCGACTGAATATCCTAAGTAAAAAGTCATAATTTGAGCTTTGGCTCTCGTCTATTTCCTCCTCCAATATTGGACCAATTTAAAGATATTTACTGTGCTCCTATGTTTTCCTTTTTGATGATACATTATCTTTAGAAGCACTATAACTTGGAACTGTCAACAGGCCTAGTGTACAAATTTTACAACTATAAATGAAAAATAAGTGTGAAAACCAGGAATGCCATGATGAGTATGATGGGGCTCCCTTTTCTGCACTTAAGACTCTCATTTAGTCCGTTATGTTACCAAGAACCCTGGCTAACATATTCAGCCTAGCTTCGCCCAGAAGCACAGAAGCTTCCAATCCAGGAATGTATTGTTAGGAGAACTTACCACAGCCCTCATCAGAAGAAGAAGAAGCTTGGTTTGCAGCGCAGTCATCATCTGAAGCATGGCCGGTAGATAGATGGTCGTTTGATGCTGGGTTATCCTGTAATTAAAATTGTAAAAATTAAACCCATACCTATACTTATTACAAACTAGCTGTGCCCGCGGCTTCGCTCCCTCCAGCCAACTGCCTAACCTACCCTAAGTAATTACCTACCTATCAATTTTTTTTCTAGGGTCCGCGGAGAATCTTGACACTTCAGAAAATAACGTCAAATGCACAACGCCATCTATCGAATAAGGAATTCGACTGTCCGAGTATCTTTGCGTGTCTTGTGATGTTTTACTTCTTGAAAACCTTAAATTAATATAGCTTTTGATAGATTGAACCGATTGCGATGAAACAAAAACCAAGTAATACTTTTACTATGTACTTGTGGTTTAAATAAAATCGCCAAGCCGCATTGAGCAGGCGTTGTGATTAATGCTCGTGCCTTCTCCGTATGAGATCAATCTAACGCTCGTGCCTTCTCCGTATGAGATCAACCTAATGCTCGTGCCTTCTCCATATGAGATCAATCTTATAATTGTGCCTTAGCCGTATGAGATCAATCTTATAATCGTGCCTACTCCGTATGAGATCAATCTTATAATCGTGCATTAGCCGTATGAGATCAATCTTATGCTAGTGCCTTCTCCGTATGAGATCAACCTAATGCTCATGCCTTCTCCGTATGAGATCAATCTTATAATCGTGCCTTAGCCGTATGAGATCAATCTTATAATCATGCCTTCTCCGTATGTGATCAATCTTATAATCGTGCATTAGCCGTATGAGATCAATCTAATGCTCGTGCCTTCTCCGTATGAAATCAACCTAATGCTCGTGCCTTCTCCGTATGAGATCAGTCTTATAATCGTGCCTTCTCCGTATGAGATCAATCTAGTAAGCCTTTTTCCAACTATGTTGGGGTCGGCTTCCAGTCTAACTGGAGGTACCTGAATACCAGTACTTTCCATGAAGCGACCTATCTGACCTCCACAACTCAGTTACTGATTATCATTATTTAGCTTAACTGTTGCCAGATTTTAAGGCTTCTGACTAACTTCTCGAGTTTCTGACCAACGGCTTATTGTGCTTTCCCAGGCACGGAGGAGTCTCGGTATGCAATATATTATCAGTAATGTCCCCCATCCACGGACCGACCTCGATAAGGTTCGGCATTTTGTGAGATGAGTGTGTGAACTTTTGTGTATCTTCTTTAACTAATGTAATTAGCGGATAGTCATTTTTTGCGACAAAAACAAATAAAACTACTACAAACTTACATGTTCGGCTTCCTGAACTTCTTCATTGACAACGACTTCCAAATATCTTACGGGGAGGATCTCTTGCTTGATTGGAACAAACCAGGTTTTAGACTGTGAGCTTTCCGGTGAACCTGCCGGTGTATTTGGGCTGTCTGGAGACTCCGGCGAGTCTGGAGGATCTATCGGTTCAGGCTTTATTCTGGAACGATAAAAAATAAATTTATTATTTACCTACAACAGAATTCAACATAAAAAATAAACTAATAAATTACGTAGATACCTGTATACTAATTATACACAGGCGCGCATAAAAAGGGCAGCTGGAAAGGGGCTTATTGCGCATCAAAAAGGTCGTCTAAATTGTTGTCACACTCTGGCAATATTCTATCACCTTGACTATTAATGCTAATTCTCTGGCTGAAGAAAAGGTCAGTCTTCAGTTCACGTGGAAAGTCGACAAGCTGTTTACGACTAATGTTCCAAGTTCCAACCGCAAACGGCTCAAACATATAACTTCCAATATGGTTGTTATATGTGCGCCGTTAGAGGTTTTCTGCACCAGCTACAGCCGCCCCAGCACAGCCCGCCAGTGAATTCGGCAAGGCAAAGGATTTTGACGCCATCAATCGACCAATGTGGATTGCCGTCTACGTGATTGGTCGATTCATGGCGCCGAATTCACTTACGCAATTAGGCTGCAGGTCTTTGGTCCACCTACATAGTAGGAGTTCTTCAAAAGCATCTGCCAAATATCAACTTGATGCACTTGAGTCGATTGACAAACGGGCCAAGAGGCCTATCGGCAACGATGCAGTGGTCACCCCAAAACTCCGGAGCCTTGAACATCGACGCCAAGTGGCCAGTCTGTCGGTTTTTTATCGGTTACATTTCGGGGAGTGTGCGATGGAACTGCACAATTTGATTCTGCCTAGCACTTTCCATCACCGGACAACAAGACGTACGGCAATGCGCCACCGGTACATGGTGGATATCCCACCCATACGTACAAAGCGGTTTTGCGAATACTTTCATTGTACGCACAGCCGGAACCTTTGTTTCCTGATAGCTACAACCATGATAAAGACCCTTAAGTCAAGAGTGAAAAGGTTACTTCTAGGCAAGCGTGCTTCACCGTCGACCACATCATCGCTTACCAACAGGCGAGATAGTGGTTAAACGCGAGCCTATCGATAAAAAAAAAGAAAAAAAAGCGTCTTCCGAAGATCAAATCTTCCGACTGCTATTATTTAACCACGGGCTAATCTAACTCTCGTGTACTCCGTTTTACCAAGCAGCAATCTTATAGTCATACATTAAGATTTGATAGGCATTTTCAAAGTACGTTTACTAATTGAACAATATCTAGATAACAATGTTATTATATTCCCCAATTACAGTAAGTATGATTAGAATCTAAAAACAATCGCGTATCATATACTATTTTGTCGATATCTGATATCCCGTAATCTGTAAATACGTTTTCATTATTACAGTAACTCGTTGAGGAAAAATAGATGTAAAGATTATAGCTTATCTGATACAGCGTTTGTGTAATAGGATGTAGAATCGAATTCTAGAGGTGTTAGATTATTTTCATATTTTTATCTAGGAGAGTGAGGAAACTAAGTGTGCACCTGTGTTTGCACACACTTTGTAAACTATAATAGCCGATGGTTAGTTTCCTCTGAGATTTAACCATTAACTCCACATGTTAAATTTAGTGTTGTTAGACATTATTCTCATTTATTTTTTTAATTGTTTTTTTTACCTTTGTATAGATTCTTTTAACGATCGTTTTGTGAATGTGTGAACATTGTAGGCTTTCTAGATGATTGTTAACATTTTATCTCGTTTTACATTCTTTTTATTTTGTTTTTTAATTTTTTACGGCTTATTGTCGGGCCTACGTTGTCCCCCCATATCCAAAGTACTAATGCTGTAACATGGAAATATTGTAAAGCGAAACCATTTTTAAAAGAGTAACCATGGAGTTTCTTGCCAGTCCTTCCATCGGAAACGACTAACCTGAACCGTGCACCTTTTGTCGACGTTTTATAAGTGCCCATGTAGGCCTATGTAAAATAAAAAAATTGGTTTTGTTTTTTTATTTTTTTTGATTGGCCGCTGTGGCTGAAACTCAGTCTGGAGGATCCTTATCCATCAGAATTAATTGTTGTACTTTCTTTCTTTATGCTATTTGCCGAAGACATTGTGCTGGTGCCCGAGAGTGGCCTAGAGGTCCAGAGCAGATTGGAGTGTGGTGGCAAGGACTGGAGAGTGTTGGCTTGAAATTGAGCAGAACCAAAACAGAATACGTGCGGTTCTGGCGGTCTCTCTAGTTCCGTGCCTATAGCACTCGCTGGAACAATACCTATCTGCTCCGACTGCCGGTACTTAGGGTTACTGGTCCAAGGAGATGGAGAGGTAGACCAAGAAGTATCGCACCGGATCAACTCGGAATGGATGGAATGGCGACAGGTTACTGGAACAACTTGTGACCCACGGATGACCCTCAAGTTAAAAGGGAAAAACAAGTCCGTGATTAGACCTGTCGTACTGTATGGATCAGAATGTTGGGCTGTGAAAAAGATGGATCAAAAGAGATTGCATGTAGCAGAGATGAGAATGTTGAGATGCATGTGCAGAGTGACGAGAAGGGATAAAGTGAGAAATTAGTATATTAGAGGAAGTTTGGAAGTGGGGCCAGTGACAGAAAAGTTTAAAGAAAAGCATTTGTCTTGGTATGCTCATGTGATGAGGAGGGGTGAAACGCATGTTACTAAAAGAGTTGTAAATATAAATGTTGATGGATGGAGAGAGAAGAGACGGCCATAGAAAAGATGGATGGACTGTGTGAGTGATAGCGTGACGGGAAACAGAACGGTATGGCAGAAGAAAACTTGTTGCTCCGATCACGAGTAACATGGAACAAGAGCAGGAAAATGATGATGACTTTCTTTCTTTCAAAACTTCCGCGCTAGTAGTATACAATCTCCCTCTCTCTCCACAGCAGACACACCGGACGCCGCCGCCTGCCGGCTCTCGTATAGATTTTTTTTCGAGTATAAAAATCTTCAGTGATAATTTTAAATTTTGGCGCCCAAATGGGACAATATATTTTCTATCTTCCCGTCATCGCGTGGCGAAAGGGTGTTAATTTTTAATTTTGGCGCCCAAATGGAACAATATATTTTTATATTTTCTCGTCATCGCGTGGCGAAAGGTGGCAGCAAGCGTGGTGATTAATGCTCGTGCCTTCTCTGTTTGAGAAGAGGCCTGTTCCCTGCAGTGGCAAAGTAACACACTGGTATTATATTATTTGTGTTACAATGGTATTTGAGGTAACTTCGAAATAATAAAAACTAAGATTTTTTGCGTTAATGCCTAATATTTGTGTATTTTGTCCCACCAACGCATGAAAATCATCTCTGGGACTAATGAAATAATAAAAAAAATGTGTATCTATGTCAATGCTTTTATGTATTTTATCTAATCTCATCAAAAACACAATTTCAAATATCGTATATATGGCGCTAAAGGCAAACATTGATGTGCCGCCATTTACATAGGGAGTGCTGCCACAGACAATATAGAAAGTACCTTTTTAGGGTTCCGTACCCAAGGGACAAACGAAACCCTTTTGCTGTCACTCACGTGTCCGGCTGTCTGTCTGTCACACTTTTTACAGCCAAACGGTTGGAGCTAGTCTTAAAACTTTCACAGTATAAGCATCTTGTTGACCCAAAGCCATACAATACAAAGTAACAAAAAAAAAAGTTTATTGGGACTCCCAGCAAAGGTGGGAAAGACGAAAAAAAAATTGTCCTAACCCGTCGAGTATCGTTGTTTAGGGCTCTTTGAGTAGAAAAATTTCTACTGTATTTGAGACCCTTAAGCAGCGTCCGCTGTGCTGTCAGTAGTGCGAGCCGCTTAGGGGTCTCGTCGATACGAATGTTTGTCTGAGTGTGCCGTTTCGAGCGTTTGTAGGAAGTTTGCGTACTGTTTGTCCATAATTATACCGTGCCTAGAGGATTAAGTTGAAATTAATATCATACTAAACCCTTGGAGCTGTGAAATAATCAAACTTCTAGATCTAGACCAAAACAATGAAAAGAAACCGCCGTTTATGTCGCAAATTCGACGAATAGCAAAGGCATTAAAACCTATAGTGTACTTCCCGTTGACCTAGAATCATGAAATTTAGCAAGAAGCAATGTCTTATAGCACAAGTAAAGGACAAAATGCGAAATCCGTAAATTTGTACCCAAATAAACAAATAAACTGACCGCGACTTAAGTCGATGTACCCACAACAGTTTTCCAACGGCAAAGTATTTTTTTTCCCTAAATCATCTTTTCGTTAGGCATAACACGCACTGCGCGAATTTTTTTCCGCCCATTCTGTGACCTATGGAAATGTATGAAGCTGCACGCATTGCGGAAAAAAAATCGCGCTCAATAGTACTAAAAAATTCGCGCGAATCAAAATCGCAGTGCGTGCTATGCCTTACATCAATGTTCGGTGCTTTCATTGTGGCTAATAATAATTTTGAAATTGTCCCTATTGAAAGTCTGTCATTTGGGCAAATAATTGGATCATTACGAAATTAGAACAAATGAACGAAAAATTAGCAGTCGCGGCCGAAATAATTTACTCGAAAGTACTTTGTGTAAATTATTTCATCACCACTGCTCTCAAACGGTGAAGGAAAACATCGTGAGGAAACCGGCATGTCCTAGAACCAAAAATTCGAAGACATGTGACATCCACCAACCCGCACTGGGCTCGCGTGGTGGATTACGGCCCATTCCTTCTCACAGAGAGGGGGCCTGTGTCCCAGCAGTGGGAACATTAATAGGCTGATGATGTGATATGTGTAGTGAACGAAAAATGGAGGTTTTCTGAAATGATGTCTACCTACACATGTCAAAACTCATAAGTTTTCTCTAGTTAAATTGACGAAATGTTGATGTCACATGTAGCGTTTTCAAATGATAAGACCTCTGTAGTAGCCGTTTTTTTTGTTCTGTGAGACCTCTCGCTAAAGTGGCGCCAACTGGTGGAGTGAATTTTCTTGAAAACCCTCATCGAACTTTAACTCCATAGATGTGTATTTTTTTTACACAAAATTAAAAGTGATTATACATCATTTATTTACAATCTACAATTTTTTGCAGGATCATGTTGCTGACGTTCCGTTTCAAATTCATTCATTCATCAAATGTGACGATGAAATATGCTTACGTGATACCCGTATCACAACAAGAACAGATAAGTGTTATCAAATTCTCCGTAAACCGATATTTACGAATGAGGAAAATATTTATGTTATTAGTGTTCAGTTATCAATCTTAAAACAACAGGTGGATTCTATTTTTGGGTTAAAAAGACAATTGTGTCGATTTTTAATCATTGCTTTTCTAAATAACTTCATTCTATTTTTTAGTAACTCCATTCTATTTTTAAATAACTTCGTTCTATTTTTAAATGACTTCATTCTATTTTTAAATAACTTCATTCTATTTTTAAATAACTTCATTCTATTTTTAAACCCCGACGGAGAAAGAGGGGTTATAAGTTTGACGTGTGTACCTGCGCGTTTGTGTATCTGTCTGTGGCATCATAGCTCCTAAACGGATGAACCGATTTTCATTTCGTTTTTTTTTTGCTTGAAAGGTGACCTTATCGAGAGTTTTCGTAGGTATGTTTGATTACAATCGGTTCAGGTGTTTGAATCGGGGATGTTTTCGCAAGATATCGTGTCATAATTACGTGTTCAATTTATTGTCGATCGAAGCGTGTCTACTACTAGATAAATTATGTAACAAAATATGTTCAATAACACATTTTTATTTCATACTAGCTGACCCGGCAAACTTTAGTTTTGCCATAAAAACACCAAACATTCACCTACCCTACACCTACCCTACCCTTTTTTCCCCATTTTTTTTGTTTTTAAACCTTCCCTGTATTCTGTCGACCAACACAAAAAAAGAATTATGCAAATCGGTTCAGCCGTTCTCGAGTTTTAATCAGACTAACGAACAACAATTCATTTTTATTTATATAGATAGATAAAAATAAAAAACAAAAAAAATTAAAACCAATGTTATGTTATTTTTTTTAATTTTACTTGTATTACAAGCTTTTGGTAGCCTAGTCTCTCGTGCTTGACGTCGTGGTTTCAAATCCGGGCAAGTGAGATTTTCAAATTCTTGTGTACTTTCTTAATTTACTTGTGACATCACTGACAACGATTATGAAAATCATCGTGAGGAAAAGTGGATTTATAGATTAAAAAAAAAAAAAAAAAAACGATAGGCTCGCATTTAATCACTATCTCGCCTAAAGGTAAGCGATGATGTGGTCGACGGTGAAGCACGCTTGTCTTAAAGACCCCAAGGTTGTAGCTAGGGAATTTCACTCCTTAGCTGTGCGCACAATGTAAGTATTCGCAAAACGCTTTGTACGTATGGGTGGCATGTCCACCATGTACCATCTTGAGCAAGCGTGGTGATCAATGTGTTCGTGCCTTCTCTGTTTGAGAACAGATTTTTGCCCTGCAGTGAGACAGTTACAGGCTGGCATTATTATTATTAAAAGAACATTATATTTATACGGAACTCTTAATAACGTTTTTTTATATTATCAGCGGATATAGGAGATATTAATCATAATAACTCCGATATGAATTAGATAATTCGATGACTCAACACCGAGCATAGCTGTTTGAGTCAGCACAATGAATCATGGGTCTTTCCCAATATTTTTTTATAGGGCCACCCCTATTGCACCCACTGCGACTCCTGAAAGCCAAATGTAAAACTGGCGACCACCGGAAAAGCCGAGACAACAAAATAATAATTCATGCTGTGCAGTCGGAGGATACATATTCACAAACTGGCTGACCCCATGATCCTCCGACTGCACAGCATGATTTTTTCTTGTTTACAGCTTTTTAGTTCCCTTCTTAAGCAGGCGGGTTTTAGATTTTGAAATTATTATTTTGTTGTCTCGGCTTTTCAGGTGGTCGCCAGTTTTAAGTTTGGCTTTCAGGAGTCGCAGTGGGTGCAATAGGGGTGCCCTAAGCTTTAAGCATTTTGATACCCCATTCAATGGGTATGGAAGAAAAAAAATTGCAACCCCAACAATATGGCGCCCAAAATCCGCCATGTTCCTTTTTTTTAACGGCACTTATCTAAGAACACTTCGGCGGTCAAGACCTATCTAACGATGTCTTAATTACAAAAACCCCTCAAGTAGTTTGAAAGATATGTGGTAATAAAGAAAATTACATACAAGATACGCGCGAATAACATAACCCTTTCCTTGCAGCCGGGTAATGAAGCTAGACGATTCTCGCACAAACGATTTAACAGTTTTGGATCATCATCATAATTTTATTTTAACCGAAAGACGTCCACTGCTGGACATAGGCCATTCCCAAGTGTTGCCTCATCGATCGGTCCTGTGCGTCACACATCCAGCAGATACCTGCGGCCTTTACCAAGTCATCGGTCCACCTAGTGGGAGGCCTTCCAACGCTGCGACGTCCGGTTCACGGTCGGTCGCCACTCCAGAACTTTTCGGCCCCATCGACCATCCGTTCTGCTAGCAATGTGCCACGCCTACTGCCACGGTTACCGACACTGTTTTGGATACCACAACAAAATTAATCAGAAAATAACAGCGGAGGAGTAATAAAAAGAAACATAATTTCCATATCAATCTGCCTAGCCTTTTTCTCAACTATACTGGGGTCGGCTTCCAGTCTTACCGGATTCGGCTGAGTACCAGTGTTTCACATGGAGCGACTGCCTATCTGACCTTCACAACCCAGTAACTGGGTAACACGGTACCCTTTGGCACGACTGGTGTCAGATCTCAAGCTTCTGACTACCCGTAACGACTGTCAAAGATCTTCAAATGACAGCCGGGACCAACGGCTTAACGTGTTTTCCGAGGCACGGAGGAAACTCGGTACTTTGAAATGGTTACCCATCCACGGGCCGACCTCGTCAAGCGTTGCTTAACCTTGATGAATGACCCGTGCGGCTTTTATTATTTAGCCACGAGCTCCTCGACTATTTACATAGCTGAGTTCATTGGCATGCTTGATAAATTTCCATATCAAGCATGCCAATGAACTCAGCCTATAACATACTCACATACATAACTTCACGCCCGTATCCCTCTAAGAGTAGTTAATGATAACATATAGTACCTATATATCTACTACGAGAACTACTAGGTGGACTGATAACCTGGTTAAGAGGAAACGGGGAGCAGAGAGCGCCGACTGAATTTCCTTAGTAAAAATTCATAATTCGAGGTTTGGCTCTCGTCTCTTTCCTCCTCCAATATTGGACCAATTTAAAAGATATTAAACGTAAACTAAAATTTAAAGATATATACTATGTCCCTATGTTTTCCTTTTTGATGATACATTATCTTTAGAAGCACTAGAGCTCTCAAAAAATGCTCAAAATTGCGCTGTCAACAGAGGCTTAGTGTACAAATTTGACAAATATAAATGAAAAAAAGGAAAACATAGGGACATAGTATATATCTTACTTTACCAGTTTATGGAATATCTTTTAAATTGATCCAATATTGGAGGAGGAAAGAGACGAGAGCCAAACCTTATGACTTTTTACTAAGGAAATTCAGTCGGCGCTCTCTGCCCATATTTCCTCTTAAGGCGCCTCCCCGAGCAAAACGCCGCGCTAGTCGTGTTTGTGCAGTTTTTAAGAGCTATCTACTCTTTATTTAAAAAGAAATATCAATTAATAAAAATACATTAAATTTCTACATAATATTGATTATAAAATGGAGGTACACTTTTTTTTTAAAGAGGTATATGTTTCACTAATTTCCTTCCAACAAAACCATAAAATGTGAAATAATTATTGATAGCATGCATCTCCTCGTAAAGTGTTCATTAATTATTTTTTATACTATCACTAATGGATAGACAATTTGATAACGAACATTTTGTAAGTTTTATTTTTTTCAAAAGACCAATACCCGATTTTATAAAGATTTTATTCTAAAATCTGGGCGTATTCACTACCGTAATTCAAGCACCACCAGTGCCGCTAGGCCAATAGGAATGCTCATATCTCATGCTGATTTTTTGGTCAGGGTACGGCCTTAAGGTTGCGGGCATCCGCTGTATGAAAGACGTACAGAACCGGTCAATGTGGCGACACTTGGAGGCACTTACGTTCAGAACTGAACGTCTATCGGCTGAAATAGTGATGATGACATCAGTTCAAATAACATTCGAAATTTAAACAATCCCTTTTTACAATCCGTTCAGCCAATTTTGACGTGTATTGCTTTGCGGATATGACAAATAGCAAATGTAGTAAACAGTTGGTATTGGCACAGATAATATAATACTAGCATAATTGGTAAAAGGTTTATGCTTTTCGTGCCATTTTTGGTTTCCGTACCCAAAGGGTAAAAACGGGACCCTATTACTAAGACGCCGCGATCCGTCTGTCTGTCTGTCTGTCCGTCTGTCACCAGGCTGTATCTCATGAACCGTGATAGCTAGACAGTCGAAATTTTCACAAAGATGTATTTCTGTTGCCGCTATAACAACAAATACTAAAAACAGAATAAATAAAATATTTAAGTGGGGCTCCCATACAACAAACGTGATTTTTGTGCCGTTTTTTTGCGATAACGGTACGGAACCCTTCGTGCGCGAGTCCGACTCGCACTTGGCCGGTTTTTATATGTTTACGAAATATAACTCAAAACATAAAAACTTTTTACAAAAAATATAACCGACTTCCAAATAAAAACACTACATAGTTAGAAATAACTACAATTTCGACAGTCGGTGTTCTAATTTTCGTTTTTTGACACCGACATCCGAAATTGAAGTTATTTTTATATATAATGGGCAAGTTAGGTACCTGTAATGCCAAAATAGATTACCCGAATAACATGAAACTTTTACAAAACAGGTGGAATGAGAGTGTACCAGGGTAAACTATACACATCTGCGTACCCCTTTAGAGCGTACCGGCGTGATTATGTTATGATATGGCGTAATCAATAAGCAGACATACGATTGCAGCATACCCGAGAGATTTGCCGTCATTTATTGAAGAGTTCTTTTGTATATCTCCGAAGTTCTTCATCAGGTCTTGATCAGATTTAAATAGGACCACATGAGAAGCGCCAGTTCTCAAATAAAAACAAATAATCATCTAAATCGGTTAGTAAAAAGTTTTGTCGACTAATCGTTAATATTCCTTAGTAAGTTTACAAACAACGCAGGCTTATGAATTAGCCAGTAATCGTAGTTCAAAGATAAAACTGACATCTAAAACTAACCGATTAACCATTCAAACTTGACCTGCGGCAAAATATGGAACTAAATTTTGCAACGGTTTTCTTTGACAGTTGCTGTCATTTGAAGATATTTAGGAGGCCAGGTGCGCAGTACTCATAATCGGCGTGCTTGACTTGATTTAAGCGCAAAATATAAAATTTATAAAACCCCACAGGTATATTAAGGTTACACTAGTCGATAATTCTTCCATACAAACGTAGTCTAGGGATTACTCCGCTGTTTGACGATGTAAGTTCAAAAAAAAAAAATATCAATTTGAAAGTTATGAGCGTCGAAAGTTCCATATTTCAACACAAATTTATCGCATCTTTAGACGAAAAAAAAAAGTACTTCCCGTGAACTTAGAATCTTGAAATTTGGTACGAAGCAACGTCTTATAGGTCTTACAGATAAAGGAAAAATTGCGAAAGGTCAATTTTTAGTTACATCATATAATAAAAATATTTTTAAACTTACTACCCCTTTCCTCATGAACGCGTAGAGGTATTAAATTGAAACTATAAGAATATATTAAGTCTATAATACTTTTAAGCTGAGGTTTGTACGGAACCCTCGGTGCGCGAGACCGACTCGCACTTGGCCGGATTTTTTATCATCTTAAAGGAACACGGTACCAGGGTAAAAAAACTACCCTACGTCCTTCCCAGGTTCTCAATTTATGTCCATACCAAATTTCATCTAGATCGGTTCAGCCGTTTAGTCGTTAAAAGGTAACACAAACAAACAGAGTTACTTTCGCATTAATTTCGATTAGCGCCGATTTATTTATTTATTTTGTTATTAAAACTTCATGCAACATAAAAGTACATAGGCGGCCGTTGTGATGGATCAAGATATATATGTATTTTCGAACTGATATCTCATTTTATGTATTTATCTAATCTATTTACCTGATACTGTATGTGGTATAGCTCAAAAAGAAATTTAGTTGGTGTCGACAAACGGACGTACATGGTTATTTTATGAAGTTTATTAAAAAGTATTAAAAATGTGTTGTTTTGCGGAATTCCTTGTGAAATATGTTTTGTTTATTGCTAATATTGTGTTTGCTGTAAGTATCTATTTTATTTTTACTAGCTGTCCCGACAGGTACTAGTTGTCCCGACGGTGCATATATTTAAGGAGGTTCTAAAGTATTCGAAGTATTTTCCTTAAAAAATTTAAGAAAAATATGCTGAAAACTTTTTGGGTATAAATAATAGGTCAAAAAATTTAAAAATATCCTTCGAATTTAAATTTTGCCAAGTAGTTATTTCACTTTTTTCGACCTCACACTGAATATTTCGGGCATCCATACTGATATAATAAATGCAAAAGTAACTCTGTCTGTTACCTTTTCACGCTTAAACCGCTGAACCGATTTAGATGAAATTTTGTATGGAGATAGTTTGAGACTCTGGGAGGGACATAGGATAGTTTTTGTCCCGGCAATCATCCGTTAAGGGGGAGGAAAGGGGTGTGGAAGTTTGTTTGGTGAAGTAATAATTATTCAAGTAAGGCAGCCCACACACCTACAATATATTATTGCGCGATATGAAAAATAGGCTATTCGAAGTACTAATGCGCAGACGAAGGTAGTTTTAAAATTAAAATAAGCGAAATAGGAGCAGCCTTTTTCAGTTCAGAGAGTTTATATTGAAAAAAAAGTTGGATGTAATTTATAATTGAATTTAAATTAGCACCTAGAAGTTGACGATTATTTTTGTTTCATAATTTTTTAGAATATTAGTTTTTTTTTAATTGATTTCAAGACGGTTACGTAACTAAAACTAAATTTTATATATAAGCCTATTAGTGCAATGTTCCTAAGTATCACATCACATCATCAGCCCATTAATGTTCACACAGGCCTCCTATCTGTGAAAGGAAATGGGACATTATCCACCACGCGGGCCCAGCACGGGTTGGAAGAAATCTTCTGTTGTCTTCCAATTTTAAGTTCTATGACATGCCGGTTTCCTCACGATGTTTTCCTTCACCGTTTTGAGATTACGTTGTTTTTCCTAAAATCTTAATGCATTTTCTTCACTTTTTCCAGCTTGCCGGTCTAGCAATCATAGGATTGGGTTCAGCAGTCCACGTCCAGCTCAAACAATTGCTTGATTTGATCCCAGTAAACCTGACATTCTTGTCCATCAGCATCATTGTCTTAGGATGCATAGTCTTCGTCATCGCCTTCTGTGCTTGTTGCGGAGCTATCAGGGAATCCCGCTGTATGCTTATAACTGTGAGTACCTACCCTCATTTCTTCAAATAAAAAAGTTAACTCCAAAAATCCCGGACTAAAATTACGTAAACAAGAAGAAAATCATGCTTTGCAGTCGGAGGATACATATTCGCGAGGTTGCTGACCAAAACCAGATGTATCATCCGACTGCACAGCATGATTTTCTTCTTGTATACGTCTTTTTACCCGACTTCCGAAGGAGGGTAATGTGTTTATCAGTCTATGTATGTATGTTTGTTCCTATGTGGCGTTCTAGAGACCATACGCGTTGCTCGATTTTGATGATTCTTACGTCAATAAATTCGTCTTAACCCTGCGAGTGTCACTGCATACATTAAATTTGGAGAATATAAAAATGGCGGATTATGGCCGCCATATTGTGGGAGCCCAATTTTTTTTTCTTCCAACCCTATCGGGTGGGGTATCAAAATAAAGGGTTTTAAGAGGTGATTTCAAAAATATGTAACACTTATATGTTTAAATGTTTTTTGTAAAAGTTTTTTTTATTTATAACTAAAAAGTTATAAATAAAAAAAAACTTTAAAAAATTAAAAACCCGACTGCTTAAAAGGCGAACCAAAAAGACGTAAACAAGAAGAAAATCATGCTGTGCAGACGGAGGATACATCTGGTTTTGGCCAGCAAGCTCGCGAATATGTATTCTCCGACTGCACAGCATGATTTTATTCTTGTTTACGTCTTTTTAGTTCGCCTTTTATGATTTTTTTAGTTCGCTTTTTAAGCAGTGTTAAGTACCATAAGTAAATTATTCAAATGAGTCTCAACATCAGCACTTTTTGAAAGACATTCCCCGAAATCACCCCAGCAACACACCTGTCCTGGTTTCGTTTGCTGGGATGAGTGGTGTTATTAGGTTTTTCCATTAGGAATATACCTCGGCTTATATCTTCGGGGAACACAGCCTTGAATGGTATATGTGTAAAAAAATCTCTCATGTACCTATTTACTTTCCTATAAGCATAATAGTTAGTGCCCAATGGACATCTGCAATACCAAAGACGTATCAGATACCATCACAATTATTCAGAATCACAAAGAGAAAGCTTGAATATCTCTTGTGTCCCTGTAACTACGCCGGCAGCCATACCCTTCAAACCGGAACATAGCAACGATGCTTGGCAAGGCAAGCGTGTTCCATCGTCGACCACACCATCGCTTGCCATCACGTGAGATAGGGTCAAACGCGAGTCTATCTACACTATTATATAATATTCGGTATTACGGTCGCTGTAGGCACAACCTAGTTAGATGGGGGTACTCCAATGACCCACAGTGCGATTGAATGACTCACCTTTTGTCTTGCTCTCTGTGCAAAAACACCTGCACCTTAAAATACCTTTGTGAGGCAAATGACAACGCTGTTGGCGTGGCTGAATTCTGTTCAAAATACATTTAATTTTGGAATTATACGACGAAAAAGATATTATAAAGAGGACAGATTAGATTGTTTGCAAGTATTTTTGTAATGGATAACCTCAAAAACTTCTCAACCGATTTTGAAAATTCTTTCAGCAGTAGAAAGCTACATTATTCCTGAGTAACATACGCTATTTTCTTAATGGGTTCTGTGGGGACGGGAGCGAAGCCGCGTTGAAAAGCTAGCCAATAATCAGAAAAATGTCTCGATGTTATGGCATTAGCCTTGGCAACTATAGCTTAAACCGCATTGATCGGTCCTTCGTTAGTGCAATATGTTGAATCATAAAATTTGGATTACAGATTGTAAACTTTTATCTGACAGATAAGACCCGCCCAAAAGTACAAAATAAATAAACTGACTTTTTTTTTATCAGATAAAGTGTAATGCAACGTATTTTTTTGCGGAACCACGCGAAATTATTTGTATTTTCTATGACTAGCATATCCATGACACATGTCACCACATTTGAAATGTGGTGCTGGAGAAGGATGTTGCGCATACCATGGACAGCCAAGCGCACGAATAAGTCCATTCTCGACCAGTTGAACATCAAAACTAGACTGGTCTCTTTTAACGCCACCAAAACGCAGGCATGTCTTTTTACCGCAAAAAGGACTAGTTTCATTCAAACGCCTACTTTTCGGGGTGCATCTGTTCCTGTTACTGATCGGCTCGAGCTCCTTGGCATGGAGTTGACATCCAGTCTCAACTTCAGCGCCTCCATCGAGTACAAAGCCCAAATTGCGGCAAAGAAACTGGGCGTCCTAAACAGAGTGAAGCGATACTTTACGCCTGGACAGCTATTAACTCTTTACAAAGCGCAAGTCCGATCCTGCATGGAGTATTGCAGCCACCTCAGGGATGGCTCAGCTAAATATCAGCTTGCCGCGCTTGACTCGGTGGAACGCAGAGCTAAGAGACTAATTGGCGACGTCAAACTGGTGGATGCCAAGCTTCACAGCTTAGCTCATCGCCGTAAGGTTGCCTGCTTGTCGGTATTCTACAGACTGTATTTTGGCGAGTGTGCTCATGAACTCCACGACCTCATCCCACCGGCCCCCTTCTACCATCGGACATCTAGACGCACTGCAAGTTACCATCCTCACCTAGTTGCTATTCCACCAATTCGCACCAAGCGCTTCCAAACATCCTTCATAATGCGCACTGCAAAGGAGTGGAACTCACTGCCTGCGTCTGTGTTTCCGAACGCATACAACCCGAATCTCTTCAAAGTTAGAGTGAACAGGCTACTTCTGGGTAAGCTCACTCCATCGTCGACTTTGTCTCTGTCACCTCTGACCTAGACTAGAGTCAAGAGCAAACCCATCTCAAATAAAAAAAAAAAAAAAAGACTCCACGATCTGCTACCAACGAGTCCTAAGTTACTTTGATCACATCGGTCCGGAGACACCCAGACAACCGGGAAAAAACTGGTTGTAGTGGGAAAGGTGGACGGAAAAAAACCACGTGGACGTTCACCCACTCGCTGGTCTGACCAGATCAGGGCCATTACGGGACTCATGGTGACCACTGCTATGAGAAGAGCCGAAGACAGGGTGGCTTGGAAGCAGCTTGTCGTTGACTCCGTCAAAGCTTTTCAAGACGGGCACGACCTTCGAAATGAAGAAAACGAATAAGAATGAATATGACACATCGAGGTTTAGAAAGGGAGCGAGGCACTTGTCTCACCGCCGACGATCAGCGAGTAGCGAGTAAAGCTGGCAACTAACCGGCCAAAAGCGAGTCGGACTCGTACACGAAGGGTTCCGTACCATTATCGCAAAAAACGGCAAGCAAATCACGTTTGTTGTATGGGAGCCCCACTTAAATATTTATTTTATTCTGTTTTTGGGTTCCGTACTCAAAGGGTAAAATCGGGACCCTATTACTAAGACTCCGCCGTCTGTCTGTCTGTCACCAGGCTATATCTCATGAACCATGATAGCTAGGCAGTTGAAATTTTCTCAGATGATTTATTTCTGTTGCCGCTATAACAACAAATACTAAAAGTATTATAAATATTAAAGTGGGGCTCCCATACAACAAACGTGTTATTTTTGCCGTTTTTTGCGATAATGGTACGGAACCCTTAGTGCGCGAGTCCGACACGCACTTGGCCGGTTTTCAATGAAAATATTCGAAATATTTTTTATTTCCACTTATCCTTTTAATAGAAAACCAATCAAAAAGTGGAAAAAAAATCAAGAAATTTAAATTAAGAATAGTGTGATTAATAAAAAAATATATTTTATTGTAAAAAAGCGTTCACACACTACACACACACACACACACCACACACACACGTACGCTATATTTGTTATGTTATAATATTTTATTGTCAGATATTGGTAAAAGTCAAAGGGTCATTTTGAAAATATCTTAAAACAGCGCCCCACGCTTTTTTACAATTTTTTTTTTTATTATCACACTATTCTTAATTTAATTTAATTGAAAATTTATTTCTACTTTTTAGTTTGGTTTTCTAGTAACGCGTGTTTTTTAGTTTTTTTTAACTATTATTTTTTCTATTGATCCGCGTTTGACCACAATCTCACATGATGGTAAGCGATGATGTGGTACGACGATGGAGCACGCTTGTCTAGAAGTAATCTATTCACTAATGACACGGGGTCTCATTGGTA